>VWZK01015289.1:115995-174842 GCA_013396935.1 Baryphthengus martii | reverse complement strand
GATGCTGTGTCCGCCTAGCGTCAGGTGAGGCTGGTGATGGCACGTTGGGTGCAAAGCCCAGGCTGGAGGAGGGAGATCCCGCGGGTCGCGCAGGGCGATCGCAGCCAACCCTCACACCGGCCANTATCCCAGTGGAAGAGTCGCACTGGCCAGACAGGATAATCCCGCTGTCAGCCCCCAGGTGGGGATCTGGGGCTTGCCCCGGGGTGTATTGTGTCCCTTCTGCCGTCCAACCCCTGAGGCAGACCCTCCAGCCCCGGGGGCAGACCTTCCTTCCCTTTAAATAGACCCTCCAGCCCGTGGGACAGCCCCTCCAATCTCTGGGACATCCCCTAGGACTGACCTTTCATCACTTTATACTCCCCTTCTCCAGCCCAAGCCCTTCTGTTTGTACAGGGTGTAAAAGTTGTCCCACCTGTCCCCACTTTCAGTGCTCCCTCATCCAGATGCCACCTGGACACGCGACACCCTAAGCCAGTGCCGGGGCCTGGTGGCTTTGCTCCTCAAGGCTGGGGGCGTTTGGTGGGGGGGGGTTCCTGGAAGCCGCTGCAAGCGCCTCTCCTCATCCAGCATTGAGTCGCAGGGACATCTGGCAAGCTGAAGGCTGGGGAAGTGCAGAAGGGCTTTTTTGTGAGCTCTTTTCAGCCTGATGCTGCTCCAGCTGTTGGTGATACCCTTCGTGCATCATGTTTAGGGGGAGACTAAGAGGGTTTAAGCTTACAGATGGGCAGCCCCTCTCTCCTTCTTTGTGCCCAGCAAGACGCCTTGTCCTCTGAGATAGCAGCAAGCGGAGCGTTTCTCTTGGCAGCGTCAAAATGCTCAGAGGATGGCAGGCAGGGAGATGTTTTCCTGTCATCTCTGCCAGCCTGAGAACCTGATGCAATAAGTCTATTTGAGTAACCCTAATTTAGATGACAGCCAGTGGGGCTGGAGGACTTGGTGGGCAAACACACCCTTAGGAGCTGGTAACCACAAGGAGGGTGGAACAGGGGAGGGAGAGGTGAGTCAAGAGCAGAGGTTCAGTGGCAGAAACATCTCCAAAGGCCTGGGTCTGTGCTGATGACACCCCAAGATCCTGAGCTGCTTTGTGGGTGGAAATTGGGAGGATCCCCGTGAACCTCAAGCCACAGGTTTGAAGCCTCCTGGAGATGCACTTGAGTCTTGCTGGAGAAGCTGGAGTCAGAACTACACCGGTGTGAGCACAGCCCAGGGGTGCTCGGTTCTGATTGTGCTCCTCTGTCTCTGGCCTCAGCCCGGGTATTGGGGGCTTTCAGGCTGGCATGTCATGCCACTGTGCTTTTCTGGGGTCAGAAAATGTTTTGTTATGGGCCAGAAATTGCATCCCATCGAAGCCCATTGGGACAGGGAGCAGAACAATGGGAGGAGGAAGGCTGGGAACAAACGCTTGAGGCGTGTGGAAAGGATTTGTTTTGAAGAACTGAGTCAGCGGAGGATGTTTTCCTGGAGCAGCCTTTGGGAAATGCTGCATTTGCTTTGGTTCTAGCTGTGCGATAGCCTGGGACATATGTTTTCTGGTGATGTGGGTTTTGGTTTCTCTACTGTTGGCTCTGGAGCACCCTGACTGGGATAACGTGAAGGGAAGGAACCTACCGAAACTTCCAGGCCTCCCCAAAACTGCACCCACCTGTGGTGTTGGCAGCCTCTAGCACTTGCCTTGGGTTAACAAGCAGTCCTGGAGCTGCTCTCTGAGAGCCCAGCATCCCTCACGGCCCCAGGGATGGGGTTTGCCAGCGGCCTGCCTCCACTGGCACCATCAACACGTGCCCTGCTGTTCCTAGGACCTGCTTGGTTGGGGTCACACTTTGCATCTCTTGAAGGATTGTAGCAAAGTGAGGGTGGGCAAGGTCGTACAGCTGCTAGTATGTGAGATACCGCCTGTGATGCTTCTCCCTCCCCGTTGCCTTTCTGAGCTCGATCTGAAGAGAAGTGAGATCATCTAGAGCCACACCAGCGTGTTGTGTTGTGCCGTGGGGACATTGTTGCTCCTGGGGTCTGCTGCTGATGGGTCCCTATGCCAGTTGCTGGCAAGCTAATGTGGTTTGTAAAGCTGGTTGTGGGGGTCAGGGTCAGGAGTTGAGCGCAGACCCCATGCACTGAGGTTTCCTGTGTGGAAAAGTCCTCTTAGGGTTCAGCCACCGGAGTTGAGTTGCAGTTGAAGATGCTCTTTGCCTCCGGGGGGTGTATCAGCCCTGAAGCCCTTAGTGATCCCTGCCTCTGCTGGTCTTCCAGCGATCCTCCTCCCTCTCCCCAAAACAGTGGGGTTACATGGTGCTGGAGCAGCCACTGGCTCCCCCCGATTTACCAGTCTTCTTGGTTGTAGACTGGAATTGCATTGGCTTTGTTCACCTTTCAGCAGTTTCAGCACGATGTGTGAAGAGTCTGGGAAGAATAACTCCTTCTCTTGCTCCTATTACACCAGGTGGAAAGTTTCCCACTGACTTCAGTGGAAACCTCTGCCTGGGGAGAGTTGGCCGGAGCCGCTCACACCACCGTAAATCAGGGCTTGTTCTCGGAGAGCCGGTGGTGTGCCGAGAGCGTAATACCTGGTTAATTGATGAAAAAGTGATGCTCGCGGTCTGCTGTCCTGGATCAGGGCTGCCAGCTCTCATAAGAAGCTCTTTGTGTGAGAGCCTTGGCTTGCATTCAGAGTCAGGGTGTTAGGGAAAGAGAAGGAAAGGTAAATTTTGTGCTGCAGGCATTTGAAATGGTGCTGCTGGCAGGATGCTAAACCACGGAACGGTGTGAAAAAAAGAGATTTGAACACTTCTCCCCCCAAAAGGTTGCAGTTTGTCTTTTAAACCTCTGTAAAATATTTGTTAAGGGATCTGAGTCATCACTTTTTGCCGCTTTGGCTCGATTACCTGGCTGCTGGCTATGCAAGGTTACTTGTTTTGATTGTGGGAGCAGGGGAAAAAGTAATTCTTGGCAACTCGGGTGAGGTTGGAGATCATAAAACATTGTTAAAATATCAGAAAAACAAACAAGTGTAGAATTCAGCAAGAAGGACTCCACTTTTTATTTGCCTGCTGCTTTTGCTGAGGCTTTGGGTTTGAGAGCCGCTAGATTTTCGTCCTGTAGCCGGCAGTAAAAAGCTCACGTCTTTAATAGTCACCTTTCCCTCAGCCCTGGGTTTTCCATCATCAAGTGATTCCAGAAGCTGAGGATTTAGGAAGCAACCTCAGCTGCCACGAGGCTGATTTTAAAAATGAGATGAGCTGGGAAGACAAGTTTTGCTTTTGAACAGCAAGTCCGGGTCTGTGCAACCATTTAAACCGAGCCTTGTGTTCCCTTAAGCACTGTCTGAATGTTGGGCCGGGGTTGAGGATTCATCAGACTTAGTTCTCATGACAAAGCACTGCATTTTTTATATCCCTGGCATACGGATCTGGCTCAGGGTGTAACTTCGCACATCGAGCAGCAGCACCTCTCTGCTGCGAAGCAGGCCAAAAAAAATGACCATTCTCTAGGAAAAGCTTCATTGTCGTGCAGAGACTCATCTCTGCGTGAGGTGAAGGTGGGCTCCAGCCCATGGGGACATTGGTGGGGCTCTCTGGGCTTGATGTCGGTGTGCCAGTGCAAATGAACGTTGACATAATTAATCATTCATTAATATTTGTTTATGTTATCGGGGGAGGGAAGGGCTCTGAAGCTCTGGCTGCTATGGCGATGAAATGGTGCATGGGCTGGAGGGACTTGCACGCCCGGCTGCTGCTGGGGCTGCTGGCAGGGCCATTCTGGCTGGCATGCACGTCACTTTGGCCTGTGGTTAGGTTAGAAAGAAGTTTAGAGATACTCCTCATCACTTAAGTGGTGATTTTTTTCTTCCCCTCTCACATGTTACATGGTGCTGACTGGAATCAGGAATTCAATTAAAATTCAGAAAGCCAGCATTTTTGTTTTCTATAACTTAGAAAAGCCTTTAATAAGTTAAACAGCCAGTGTATGGTAGGCAGGAGGTTCCCTCTGTACCCTGGAGGGAGCCCCACTGCCTGCACGTCCTTTACAGCCCAGCTACTGTCCTTGCAGGGCTGCCACTCTCCTTTACGTTTCATACGGTCTGGGTTCAATTAAGTCGACTTTGTCCTCCTCATCGTGTGAGCACATGCAGCTCTGGTACAGCTGCTGGAGTATTGCGGTGGGAAAGTTTTAAGGCAGTGGCTGGAAATTAAAATCTGCCCCCAAATCCTGCCAGTGCCTTGTCTGGTTTGCTTGTTGTCTGGTTCGCCTGTTTGTCCCACCCAGAGCACGTGTCCCACGTGAGCATCGCTGCCGAGGGGAGATAAGAGATTCGCGTTTGGCCTTTGCCTCTCTTGGCCAGAGCCTCCTGTGGGTGCTGCCTGTGCCGGGCAGCCCATGGCTGGGCTGCTGCCCACGGGATCCAGCCTCTTGCTCGTACAAGGCCAACGGGCAGCAGCATTTTCTGCTCCAGTACAGTAGAGGGAAGCGGCTGCCCCAGCAGTTGCAGCGTGTGCCCGCAGTGGGCGCAGGGCTGGCACGGAAACCTTCTCCTTGGGGCTGCTGCGTAGTGCGGTTGTGTACAGGGTTTGATGTGATCGCCAGGATTCACAGCAACGTCATGGTATTTTCTGCCCTAAATCACAGATTTCCATATACTGAGCCCCAGAGGAAGCCTGTAGTCAAGCAAAAACGCACAATCTTCTCAGCCTATCTAAGCCAAATTTGTACTTGCCAGCAGAGGCTGGAGCGGGGCCGATCTGCGCAGCTGGCCGTTGCCGTGCGCCCTGCACGGAGGAAGCCGCTGCGCTCTCGTCCTGCCCTGCCCCTCACTTGCCGTTCTCCATTTCTGAGCAGCAAGCCCAGAGCAGCTGCTGCTGCTCCGGAAGCCACGCGCAGATTTGTGAGTAGGGCATGCGGCGAGCGCAGGGCGTGCGGAGAGCACAGGACATGGAGCAAGGCTGGACCGCTTCCTGCAGAGGCACCCGTGATGTGCTTGTCTGGTAGCAGCCATCAGAGCCTGTCTTTTTTTGTCTCAGGTTTAGAGGAAATACTTGTTGTATTGTTCTTTTTCCCCCGTTTTCTGAGCACTCTCCCAAAACATGCCCAGCAAGTGGCTCCAGCCCCCATCAGCAACAGTGCTCCCTCCCTCCACACGTCATCACTGGGTGTGGAGGAGCAAGTTTTGCTTTCGTTTGCTAGGCTGGAGCCCTTGACTTTCTGTTGGGTGAGAATTACAGAAACACCTTTGCCGCTGGGAGCCCAGGGACCCTGCCCCCTCTGAAGTGCTGCTCTTTGGGGCTTGTGGTTTCTCACTGGTAAGTGGTTTTAGGTACTTTGGGGACAGTGTAACGACATTTCTGGACTTCATCTGGAGAGTGTTAGAGAGTGAATCCTGCTGCCCTTTGTTCCCCCAGTGCAGGGCAGGCTCTGCCCCAGGGCACCGAGTCAGTGCCAGCCAGCTGGCGTTGGATACTGCCTGCACCCCGGAAGCCCGTGACGTTGTTCGGTTTTATGCTCACATCCCTGGCTTACTGAGACTCCAGTTTTGGTGTCCGTACAGGCGTGAACCCCTCTTTGAGGATGTGGTCCCCGTCCTCTGGTCCTGGGGCAGTGACTAGGCAGTGGCCATGTCCCTCCAGTTGCAGGGTGACCACCCTCCAGCCACAGGATGCTGGTGCAGGGACGGGACCGCTGTAGGGTGGTCATTGCCTTTCCCAGTGCCCTTGTCCCAGGCGTGGCAGCTGCCCTTAGCTACAGAGCGGAGCAACCCCAGGTCCCTCCAGTGCCTGCTTGAACAGGGGAAGCAGTCGGGGTGACAACTTCAAGTGTTACCATGGGCAGATGCAGGGGGACCCCTGGAGACATCTTTAGGGCTGGGTGGTTGTACAGGGAGCGGCGCTGCAGTAGGAGCGAGTGTCACAATCCACTGTTGGGTTGCATGTTTTGGCAGAAGTTAAACCCTCTCGCTTTCCAACCGACCTCAGAGAATTCTAGGTGGCTGGGGGTGGCTGGGCTTAACTCCAGAGTCATGTTCAATTAGATATTTTATTGTGACCAGGTTTCGTGTATTCTCGGGAACAGAATTAAGACTCAAAACAGAGTCAAGTGCCAAGTCACTTTATTTGGCCCACAAGTATGCAAAGAAAAGAGAGAAAAAGAGAGAAAAGAGTGAGAGAGAGAGAGTGAGAAAGTTGCGATAGCTGCCACTGCAGATCTGCGGCGTCCCGTCAGTCCAACGAATCTTCAGGTCTGGTGGGAGAACGTTCCACCTGGTCTTTGTTGGTCTTGCCTTTTATATCATTGTCCTGTTGTATAGTCAGTAAGTTCTCAGGACTGCTTTTGCAGACCCACGCCTCCCATTCGGCAGTGGGGCACGTAGCCAGGACCGTCACTGGAGGGTCCCCAAAGACCACAGGGGGTCTGAGCCCCCCATACCCTTCAGTCGAGCCTGGACCCAGGCACATGCGCAGAGGACTTGAGCTACGTGTTCCTGATGGGTAGATCCTCCTTGGTTGCCGTGATGGTGAGGTTTCAGTGGTTAAACTGTTCTTCCAAAAGTGTTGAGACATATTTCTCTTGCTTACACCAACAATGGTGAGATATATTTCTAGCCACAGAGGGGTATGAAGGGCGGGGTGGGACTGTGTGGAGGAGTCTGGCTCCCACTCTGTGGGTGCTACTTCTTGTGCTAGTTTCTTTGCTGGCGCTGCTCTCTTCCGGAGTCCGGCTGCCACTGTGCCACCCGTCGGGTTGGCAGAGAAGCAGCTGGAGGTGGTGGGTTTGTGCTCAACATCTGCAGTGGCTGCCTCAGCTCTGGTCTGGGCAGGGGAAGGGCTTTGCAGTGACTTTTCAGATGATGTTGTTTTCAAAATGAAATGAGCAGCGGATGGTGCTGGTGAGCCCCTGGTGGCCCCTGTGCTTGCAGGTGCAGGCAGAGGGCTTGTTACTCTATCCACTTGGCTTCTTCAGAGCATCTCCCCTCGCAGCTGCTGTCAGGCCTCTTCACTGTCCTAAATCCCAGCAGGCAGTGGACAACCTTAGGTTGGACCCTTGGGTGAGGGAGAGGGGAAACAGCATAGAGCAGAGAGGGGCTTTGTCCGTAGAAAACAGAAAACAATGACCCCAACCTCTCTGGCTGCTACGGGATGGCTGCGTGCCGCAGCTGAGGCCAGGGCCGTGGTGCACGAGCCACAGAGGAGCTCTGCCAGCGTGATGAACCGTAAATAATGATATCTCCTAATCCCCTTTCCCTTGAGGGTCTCTGTGCAGGACCCACTAATGTGATTGCGCTGGTATTACGGTGTGATATGTGATGCTGTTACAGTACCTGCCAGTGTCTGAACTCTGGGGAGGACTGGGGAAGCCATTTATGCTGGTTCTGGAGCCTCTATTTTGACTAAGTAGGTACATGTTTGTTAAATTGAGGTGGCCTCAGGCTTCAACAAATCCGGCTCCTCATGCTAAGTAAATGAAATTCAGAAAACAGCAACTAAATCACCCAACATTGTAACTCTAAGTGATTCATTCTATTTACAACTTACTTATTGAAGCTAAACGACTGACATCTCTTAACACTGAGAGATGTTCCTGCTCAAAGGGAGCATTGACTGGTGTACAGTCCAGGGGGAACTCAAGGCCTATGGCTCAGACCTTCACCTCCTTTGGTGTACCAAACTGCTGCTGGTTTGTCCAAGTGCAGCCCATCACAGGTTCCAGCTGCCATACACTTCTCATTTTCACCACGTGCCTTTAAGAAAGGGTTTTGGGTGTGCTGGATCATCTCAGCTCCTTACATAGCCCTACTTGCCAAAGCAGACTACTCAAATTCAAATTGGCTTAGTGCTGTCCAACCACACAAAAAAGTGTTGGAACTCTGTCCCAGACCATTACAGCTGCCTTTCGCTCTCTGCCCCATGATAAATTTGTTTAGCCATCATCATATGGCATCATACTCTGTTAAAGCACAGCAGAGATCGCAGGAAGACAGTGGATGATGGGACATCTCAACCCAACGAAGACCTCTTTCCACCAAAGACCTCTTTCCACCAAAGACCTCTTTCCACCAAAGACCTCTTTCCACCAAAGACCTCTTTCCACCAAAGACTTCTTTCCACCAAAGACTTCTTTCCATTGAAAATGCCTGAATGCAAGAAGTGCATCTGGCATAGACTTGTGTTAGATGCCAAGCGAACTGGAGCATCTCTGTGGTTAGGAAGGGCTGAGTGCCCTGGGTCTGTTTAGCCTGGAGAAGACTGAGAGGGGATCTTCTCAATGCTTCTCAGTGTCTGAAGGAAGGAGGACAAGATGATGGGGCCAAACTCTTTTCAGTGCTGCCTGGTGACAGGACAGGGGGCAATGGGCATAAACTAGAACGCAGGAAGTTCCACCTAAACATAAGGAAAAACTTCTTTGCTATGTAGGTGCCAGAGCCTGGCCCAGGCTGTGCAGAGAGGTTGTGAAGTCTCATGTTCTGGAGAGATTCCAAACCTGCCTGAAAACATACGATCCTGTGCATCCTGCTTTGGGTGACTGCTGGGAGCAAGGGAGTTGGACGAGGTGATCTCCAGAGGGCCCTTCCAACCCCCAGCATGCTGGGATTCTGTGTTCAGTGCTTTGGTATGGGGTACTCTGGTTCATCCTCCATTGCTGCCTCAGTTTCTTTCTTGAGCTTTTATTGCTGTTCCCTGCATGAGCTGCAGGACTCAGGTTCGCTGCCTGTCCTGATGCACTGTCCGGGAGGTTGTGGTCTCTGGCACAGCTGGGTAGGGCAGCCCTCTTTGTGTAGCATCTCTTCCTGGCTGAGAGGTGAAGATGTGACCTTTCTGAGGGACTGAAATATGAAGCTACCTTGGGGGGGCCAGCTCTGGGGCCTTGGGATCTGCCTTGGGGTTTTCCTGTGATTTCTGATTCCCATGTCACCCTGAGCGACTTGGCCGGTCATCACCCACTGAAGAAGTTTGCTGGGTGCTGCCCACGTAGCGGTTGGGGCAGCCACTTGGGATTTTGTCAAAGAGGGTGCTGCCTACACTGGCACCAAACTGTTCAGAGCTTTTATGGGGACAGCAGAAGTCTGAGAGGAGCTGGGCCTTGTGGGTGACTATTGCCAGGGTACGAAATGAAGGCGCAGACGCTGTTGCACCGAGGTGGCCACCAGCTGCTGCCACAGAATCATAGAATCACAGAATCATCTAGGTTGGAAAAGACCTTCAAGATCAAGTCCAACCATTTACCCTACTCTACCAAGTCCGTCATTACACCATGTCCCCAAGGGCCACATCTGTATGGCTTTTAAACACCTCCAGGGATGGCAATTCAGCCGCCTCTCTGGGCAGCCTGTTCCAATGACTGACAACCCTTTCTGTGAAAAAAATTTTCCTAATGTCTAATCTAAACCTCCCCTGGTGCAGTTTGAGGCCATTCCCTCTCGTTCTGTCACTAGTTACTGGTGAGAAGAGGCCAGTGCCTACCTCTCTACAACGTCCTTTCAGGTAGTTGGAGAGAGCAAGAAGGTCTCCCCTCAGCCTCCTTTTCTTCAGACTAAACAGCCCCAGTTCCCTCAGCCGCTCCTCATCAGACTTGTTCTCCAGGCCCTGCCCCAGCCTTGTTGACCTTCTCTGGACCCACTTGAGCACCTCGATGTCTTTCTTATGTTGAGGTGCCCAAAACTGGACCCAGTACTCGAGGTGTGGCCTCACCAAGGCCGAGTACAGGAGGACAACCACCTCCTTGGTCCTGCTGGCCACGCCATTTCTAATACAAGCCAGGATGCCGTCGGCCTTCTTGGCCACCTGGGCACGCTGCCGGCTCATACTCATCTGCCCATTGATCAGCACCCCTAGGTCCTTTTCTTCCAGGCAGCTTTCCAACCATTCTTCCCCAGGCCTGTAGCATTGCCTGGGGTTGTACCCTAGTGCAGTACCTGGCACTTGGCCTTGTTGAAGCTCATACAGCTGACCTCAGCCCATGGGTGCAACCTATCCAGATCCCTCTGTAGACCCTACTTACCCTCAAGCAGATCAACACTCCCACCTAATTTCATGTCATCTGCAAACTTACTGAGGGTGCATTCGATCCCCTCATCCAAATCATTGATAAAAATATTGAATAGAAGTGGTCCCAATACTGAGCCTGTGTGACCGGCCACCAGGTGGATTTAACTCCATTCACCACCACCCTCTGGGCCCGACCAGCCAGCCACTGTTTTACCCAGCAGAGCGTACATCCATCCAAGCCATCAGCAACCAGTTTTTCTATGAGAATGCTGTGAGAAACGGTGTCAAAGGCTTTACTGAAGTCCAGGTAGACAACATCCACAGCCTTCCCGTTGTCCTCTAGGCAGGTCATCTTGCTGTAGAAGCAGACAGGGTTTGTCACGCCTCACTTGGGACGACATTTCACAGGACCAGTGCAAGAAACCCAACTGTCCACAGGAGTAGGGCTACCTGTTGAAGCATCCTTAGGTAATTTCCATCAGGAAGGGTCCACTGGAGAAATTACTTAATTATGTTGTCCTGAAACCCTTTTTACCCCTGTACCACACCCCCAAAATCTCTCAGTACAGTCACCTTGGCTCCTGCCATCAGGCAGGGCCGCTGGACTCGTTCACAGCCTGGAAGCCGGAGTCCAGCCTGGGCATCCCCTTCTGCTGGGTCTCCCATCTCTGGAGAAATTCCAGGTCTGACTTCATGAGGCTCTGAGCAATCTGCTCTAGTTGCACATGTCCCTACAAGATTGGACTCGATGAGCTTTAGAGGTCCCTTCCACCCCAAGCCAATCTACGATTCTATGATTCTATCCCCAGTCTCCAGGAATTTGGGAGAATTTCAGCTTGGTCCCAGCCATGCCTCCCTCTGTTGGCTGCTCGGAGGCAGTTTTCAGCCTTTCCCTTCCTCGTAGGAGGGACAAAGGTCCTCTGATGGGGGCAGGTACCCAGGGTACAGCCTCACAGGGAGTTCTCCTGTGCGAGCGTCCCTGCTCTGCCTCCCCAGCCCCAGCATTTGCTGGGGAGGGGCCCAGTGCTACATCCATGACTAATTGCACGTGCACTCAGGGAGCAAGGCTGTTATTAAAACCCAGTGCAGGTGGTGAATCCACTACATTGCTGAGGCAAGGCGGAAAGACTTCACAAAAATGTTCTGGAGACGATGGTGTTTGTTGACAGGAGGGAGCAAAGCAACCGGTGTGCGTTGTGACAGTGTGGGGAGCTGTGTCGGGCATCTGTTCCAGCGTGTTCCGGCTTTTCCTGGTGTCTCTGGCTCCACAAGTGCTGCCTTTTGGCTTTGGTACTGCTCTGGGCAATTAGTTTCTACATCCTTCTGCTCCTCCCCTTTGCTTCGGTCTTCTGACAACCCGTTTTCACCTGCTCTTCAGCCTTTCTCGGGTACCGCCGCTCGTCTGATGTGTCTCTGCTGCGTGTAAGCTCAGATCTCAGATCTATGCTTTATAGGAACCCAAACTGACCGGTGCAATATTCGTCTCTGATTTTCCCCTCCCAGAAAGGAGATTTGCTTCTACAGTTGCAGTAGGTTGTAGTTGGGCAGCTCAAGTGGGTAAGCTGAGTCACTGGTGACTTCTGTGGGGTATTACAGAAATCACGGATCATCCCAGAGGAGGGGAGGGACACTCCCGGGAGGGACCCGGAGAGACTTTGCACCAGTCCCTGGTGGATATTGGCACTTCTGGGGCTGTTTCAAATATGTCTGGTATTCCTTCTGAAAATAAATCTGAAAAATCTGATTTTAGATCTCAGCAACCTTGACAGTAGTGATCACGACATGGTGGAGCTTAGTATCATCTGAGGAAGAAGCAGGGCAATAAGTAGGATTGCAACCCTGGGCTTCAGGAGGGGAGGGCTAGCTTTCTCCTCTTCAAAGACCTACTTGGAGGAATCCCTTGGGCTAAGATCCTAGAAGGTAGGGAGGGCAAAAAATGCTGGTTAATACTCAAACATCATTTCCTTCAAGCTTAAGATACGTGTGTGGCTTTGAGGAAAAATCAAGTAGAGGAGGCAGGATACCAGCATGGATGACCAAGGAACTGCTGGAAAAACCCATGTGGAAGAAGGAAGTTCACAGTATATGGAAAAAGGGACTTGTCCCTTGCGAGAATTATAGGAACATTGTCAGGGTACGTAGGGATGCAACAAGGAAGGCCAAGGCCTTCTTGGGAACAACTCTGGCAAAGGAAGTAAAGGAGAACAGGAAGGGCTTCTACAGATATATCAATGATAAAAGGAAGAATAGGGAAAATGGGGGCCCACAGCTGAATGAGGCGGGAGCGCTGGTGACAGAGGACACAGAGAAGGTGGAGTTACTGAATGCCGCCTTTGCCTCAGGCTTTACTCCTCAGACCAGCCCTCAGGAGTCCTAGTCATTGCACGTAAGGGAGCAAAACTGAAGGGAGGAAGACTCTCCAGTGGTCAGTGAGGATCAGGTTAGAGATCACTTGGATAAACTGAAGATGCGCAAATCCATGNGGGTCGTGATCAGTGGTGCAGAGTCCAGTTGGAGACCTGTAGCTAGCGATTAGTTTTTAGTAATTAGCACTTACAGGGATTAGTACTGGGTCCAGTCTTATTCAACATCTTCATCAATGGCCTGGATGAAGGGATGGAGTTCGCTGCTGATGATACAAAACTGGGAGGATTGGCTGACACACCAGAAGGCTGTGCTGCCATCCAGCGAGATCTGGACAGGCTGGAGAGCTGGGCAAATGTGGGCATAACGAAATTCAACAAGAGAAGGACCTGGGAGTGCTGATCGACGTGGTTATCCGTGAGCCAGCAATGTGCCCTTGTGGCCAAGAAGGCAAATGATCTCCTGGGGTGTATTCAGAAGAGTGTGGCAAGCAGATTGGGAGAGGTTCTTCTCTCCCTCTGTTCTGCCCTAGTGAGACCACATCTGGAGTATTGTGTCCAGTTCTGGGCTCCCCATTTCAAAAGGGACAGGAAAATAATAGAGAGAGTCCGACGGAGGACTATGAAGATGATTAAGGGACTGGAACATCTCTCCTATTAGGAAAGGCTGTGAGACCTGGGGCTATTTAGTCTGGAGAAGAAAAGACTGAGAGGGGATCTTATTAGTGTTTACAAATTTCTGAAGAGTGGGTGTCAAGTAGAAGAGGCAATGGTCACAAACGGGAACACAGGAAGTTCCACCTCAACATGAGGAAAAACTTTTTTACTGTGAGGGTGATGGAGCTTGGACCAGGCTGCCCAGAGAGGTGGTGGAGTCTCCTTCTGTAGACACTTTCAAAACCCACCTGGACATGTTCCTGTGTGGCCTGCCCGAGGTGATCCTGCTCTGGCAGGAAGGTTGGATTTGATGATCTCCAGAGGTTCCTTCCAACCCCTACCATTCTATGATTCTGTGATTCTTTAAGGAGGGAACTGCGCTGAAGTTTGATGGCACTATTAACATTAAAAAAAAAACAAACCAAACCAAAACAAAAAATGTTTTGCTTAAAGCACAGCTTTACTTTTTTTCCTCTGTTTTTTTCCTGTTAATGCTTAAAATGGGTCCTTGACATGGCCTGAGCTGCTGCTTCTTGTGGGGCTTCTCTTCTTCAGGGGAAGGAGAACCTCCCAGGGCAGAAGTTCAATTGCGAAATATGTAACGCCTTCCCCTCCTCATCTTTCAGAGAAGAGAGGAAGAAAACATCCCAGGGTTTTCAACCTGTCCTTCTGCAGGTTCTTTATGTGTCTTCTGTAGAGATTGGAGGAGCCATGGGGTGAGGAGGAGGAGAACATCTGTATGTTACTCTGGGGCTCTCAAGTGTTCATTTCAGATATTCTGGGTGGTCCCAGGGCTTATGTGAAACCCCTCGCTGTGGAACATTGTGGACACAGAACTCGGAGGTGACCAGGTCACGGGGGAAAAAGCAGCTGGGGGTTACAGAGCACAAAGATGTATCTATCTCAGGAGGTCCTGGAAGCTGGAGCCCAGGATTTGGGGACCATGTCCCTCCACCCTGGTCCTGTTCTTGTAACACCTCTTCAGACATCTGCTGTGGCAGATGGGACCACGGGGCATTTAGACCTTCATTCTTGTTCTTGAGAGCTCTCATGAATAGCCTGGCCATGTTTTGGGAGGACACCTCGTGTCCATGTGATCAACATGAAGCTGACAGCTGAGAATGTACGGCAGGAGAATATTTGGCCAGAGATGCCGAGCGAGTCGCAGGACGTCATTCCGGGCAGTGAGTGCAGGGAGAGGAGACCAAAAAAAAGGAGAGATTGGAATTCAGATGATGGTGAGGCAGCTCTTTTGGTGCCAGCTCAAATCCCCCCTGAATTTAAAGTGTTTACTGGGGCATTAAAGTGCCACTGGCTTTGCTGCAACCTGGTGGTGCCTCAGATGTGAAGCCTCTGAGCCAGGAGGAGCTCTGAGTGCTGCCGAAGCTGCAGCCGCCTGCTCCCAGGGATGGTGCTGGATCCGTGCTGGTGCCGCAGGAGGAGAGGTGGCTGTGGCTCTCCAGTGGGGAGGAGGTGGCTCCTGGGCCCATTTCCCAGGGCAGGACGGTGTGTTTGGATGGTGCGACGGTGACGTCTACAGAGGTAGCTGTGCTCTAGTGGCACTTCTGCCCCTGCCACCTCTGTGAGCATTACGCTTTCTGTGGGGTTGTTTGCAAAGGCAGCCTGGCTGTGAAAATGAGTTTGTCATTTAAACTAATTACATTTTGACTGAATGGGGATGGTAACGCTCCTCAGAGGTTTATACCAGGGCTGGAGCTGGGGACAGGGAGCAGCCTGAACCACGATTCGGGAGAGCTGCCCATCTCTTTGGCATCTTCATACCTGGACTGGCTGGACCAGCAGCACCTCAGTGGAAAACTCTACTGGGATGGTGGGGAAAGGGGTGGTGGCATCTTTCCACTACCTTTTGTCTTCTTGGTGAGGGGGCAGCCGCAGGATTTCATAATTAGCACCCATGAGATGGCATCAAGCTCTCCAGGTTGACATCTGCTGGGGGAGAGGCCAGTGTCCTGATCCCTGATTTTGGGTCCCTGGGTGAGGACTGTGTCCATGCAGGGCACACAAGTGTTCCCAGCTCTCCGCCCTCAGCTGGCCCTGGCCAGCACCGGCTACCTCTCCTCTGCCCGGTGCCCGTTTTGAGCGTGGGCTGAGCTCAGGGGTTGGGGCACGGGCAATGTGCAGCATGCTGAGAGGCTGTTACGGTGCCTGCCAGCCCCAGGAAAAAAACTTTTTCCACTGAGTCATTTGTTGCCTCTACTTCTTTTTTTGTGAGATCTGGGGGAAGAAGAGCTGGAAAAACCCAGCCCAGATCTCCCTGCTCTGGCAGCACCAGGTCCCTACCGGCACAGCTGCCCTGTGTTTACTTTCCGGAAAGAGCAGCAGACAGACAGTGGCATAAATAGAACAGGCCTGGCTATTTTAAGACATCTATTACATGATCTGTGCATTAAAGAAAAAATAATAAATGAAATCTTAGATTTAGCTGCAACCGGCAACACAGGCTTGAGAGGAGCAGAGGCAGCTCCAGGGGGGACAGGCGTTTTGGAGCTGTTGCCCCAGTGGCTACAGGATCTTGGCGGTGGACAAGCCATCAGGATTTTTACTTCTACATGTGTTTCTGCTCAAAGTCACGATAGATGGACGATTGCCCACGCTTGCCACCGTTTGGTGTCACACTGCTGCTGTTCTGGAGTCACACTGTCGCTCTTCTGGTGTTGAGCTGCAGTGGATGAGGAGTGACGGCGTGAGATGTGCTTGGTCTCAGGGAGGAGAAAATGTGCTGGAGGAAGTGCTATTGCGGCGATGTGCAGCCAAAAGTCGGGATTTTCTTCTTCTGGAGGTATTTCTGGACTCCTGTGGAGCTAAAATGGTTGCACTACTTTTCCCTGAGCTGCAGGCTGTGATGAAGCATTTGCATTTTCTGTTGGGGGTTAAAATCAGGCTTGTTTCTGGTGACTTAGTGCCAAGCAGAGATCTTGGCAGATAGGAGAGAAGGGCTCGGAGTCTTGGAAGCAGGAGCTATTTTCCTTTCAGTGTACATTGCAGCTGAGACTGCGTGCTCAGGGTGGCTGGAGATAAGTCCAGAGCTCCCTCTCCCACAGACATACTGGGATCACCCTATCCCTGTTCCCATCCCTATCCCAGCTGGGAGGCTGAGCTGCAAGGGAAGAGGGCGGCCGCCTGGCTCCCAGCACCACCAGGGCTTCTATGGCCTCATGCCCAGGCAAAGCAAACAAAGGGTGTTGATTGAGATTTCAATGATGAACGGCAGCTTATCATGGAAGGTGATGTTTGGTGTTTTCAGGTAAAGTGAATGAGCCAGGAGCCACTCTTCAAAAAGAAGGCAAAAGATATAAAAGCAGCTGCCAGAAAAAACTCTCTCTCCACTCGCGACCCCGGCCGCAGAGGTTTATTAGGATACATTAACCTGAAAATGCTTTTTCTTCTCTTTTTTTCTCCTGCTTTCTTCTCTGTTGATCTTTGGTGGTTTTTTGCCAAGTAAACTGCACATCAGAAAGCAGAACTGTTCTGTGGGGTGGGATTTTGTACTAATAATGGTATAAAACACGTTTATCTCTGCAAAATGACTTTGATAGTGGACTTCTGGGAAGTTCTTCTTATGATAAAGGGCCCTCAGGGCCCTGGAAATCTACTCATGCACCAGGTCATGCAGTGGTTGTCACATTTGACTCGCTTTTCTGTGAACCAAAAATTGCCAATTGCTGCCAGAGCCACTGCTTTCTGCTGTCCTGCTGAGCTGGGTGGAGATAGGGCTGAGCTATGGCTGAAGCTGCCTTCCACCTCAATCATCCTCACAGTCTTACTTCTTTCCCTAGGGGGGATTAGGGGGGGCAGAGCTCAAGTTTGGCCCTTGTAGCTTAGGTCCATGATCCATGGCTTAGGACCAGCCAAACGACGACCAGTTTTCATGCTGTAAGATGATGTGGAAGTACAGTTCCTCCCCACAGCTCTTGGAGGGACCCTCGACTCTCTTGGAGGGGTAAGCAGAAGGTGTTATTTATGGAGCAAAACCAAGGCCGATTGTAGGTGCTCTGCTGGGCTCCCACTCAGAATGTCTGTCTGATGTGGTGACCACGTAGGGATGGTGACCGGACAGGGCAGATGCTTGGGAGCCAGGAAATCTTTCTGACTTCTGGAGTGTAATTTAGAGTATGAGGCTCTGGATGTGGCTCCTCTGTGTGTGCCCAACCCACCAGAACATATTCTGCCTTTCCACTTGCACTGTGGTTTCTCTCCATTCTCATGTCCCACAGACTGTGTGGAGCTGCTGCCAGTGGACTCCATGGCATACACCGTGACTCCCACGCCAGCGGGACCTGTTGGCTCCCAGTACTGTGTCTGCAAAGTCGAGTTGTCCATTTGTGGCCAAAACCTTCTGGACAGGGATGTCACTTCCAAATCGGACCCCTTCTGCGTCCTCTTCATTGAAGTCAATGGGAAATGGGTGGAGGTAAGTCCTGGAGTCGTGTGGATTTCCTCCTCCTGTGGTTTGTCCGTGCTAGTGTCTCCTCCCTCTGTGTTCTGCGACAGGGCTGGTCGTTGTTCCTCCCCAAGCAGAGGTGGAAGCTTTTCTGGTTCTCCCAAAGCTGTGCACGTGGCACCAGTGCATTAATTATTCTGTATTAATTATTCTGTGTTTTGCAACCGGTCCTTTCCCCATCGGTGTGTTCTGCTTTGCAGTGGGAGTTAGATTTAGCTGCAGATCTCAAAATTCTGACCTCTGGCAAGGCAGGTAGCAGGCGTGAAAGGATCTTGACACCTTCAAAGTGGTCCCTGCCCCTTCTCAGTCAGCTGTGAGCTGGGAGTGCTTTGGGTTGGGATGCCTGAAATACTGGTCCCATGCATCAGGTGTTGTGAGGTCCTGCTCGCAGTGGCGCGTGTTTCTAGGTGAGTCAAGATAAATTGGTTCTTGGATCTTGAGCTGGTCATTGGTTTTTGGTTGAGGAGTGACTCTTTGTAGGGGCCAGGAGTGTGCTGACTGAGGGTCTGGCAGGTCAGTCCAGTGGAGAAACGCTATTCAGGGCAAGTCATGCTCTGAACACCTGTGGCTTCCTTCAAGAAGTATATCAAAGTCAGCGGTCCTTAAATTGGGGATTTCACAGGCTGGTTGTGGAGAGGACAGGATCAGGGGATGGAGAAGGAGACTGTTGAGAGCTGGTTGTGCAGGGGGCTGGATCAGTGCAGCTGCAAGGCAGATAGCAGTTGGCTGGCAAATCCCCAAAGAACTCTGCAGACAGAGATCTTTCCTCCAAGGTGCAAGGTCCTGCACCTGAGTTGAGGCAATTCCCAGATTCTATACATACAAGGGGATGGAAGGATTAAGAAAAGTTCTGTAGAGAATGTCTTGGGGATACTGGTGGGTGGCAAATTGGACCTAAGCCGATGATGCCCACTTGCAGACCACAAGGCCAACCATATTGTGGGCTTCATGAAAAGAAGTGTGACCAGCAGGTCAAGGGAGGGGATTCTGCCCTTCTGCACTGCTCTAATGTGACCCCCCCCCGCAGTACTGGGTCCAGCTCTGGAGTCTTCATAGGAGAGACAGGGACCTGTTGGAGCGGGGTCAGAGGTAGGGCACAAAGATGATCTGAGGGCCGGAACCCCTCTGCTGTGAGGCCAGGCTGAGGGAGGTGGGGTTGTTTAGCCTGGAGAAGAGAAGACTCTGGGGAGACCTCATTGTGGTCTCCTTATAAGAAGGGCTTGTAAGAATGATGGAGAGAGACTTGTGACAGAACAAGGGGCAACAGTTTTAAACTGGAAGAGGGTAGGTTTAGGTTGGACGTAAGGAAGAATTTTTTTATGATGAGGGTGGTGAGACAGTGGCACAGATTGCTCAGGGGAGTTGTGGATGCCTCATCATTGGATGTGTTCAAGACCGGGTTGGATGGGGCTTTGAGCAACCTGCTCTAGTGGGAGGTGTCCCTGCCTATGGCAGGGGGATTGGAACTAGATGATCTTCAAAAGTCCCTTCCACCCCAAACCATTCTGTGATCCTATGATTATCCTTCTTGCTGGCTTTGGATTTCCCTGCTGCACCAGGACACCCTCTTCAGCAGATGTGCGTGGCTGCTTGCATGGCCTGTGGGCACCAAGGCTAGGCACAGAGGAACGCGCTGGTTTTATTTTCCTCGTACGTGCTGAGGAGCTCCATACCTCTGCCTCCCTACCCACTCCAATACAAGCTTTCTCCAGGGCAAGACTCTGCTGATGAAAGGCTCTTTAAGAACAGGACTTTCATGGCTGCTCCATCCCTGGTGATGGGTGTGCATGGGATAAATCTGTCCCCTCCAAGATGCAGCCAGCGTACAAGGAGCCCTCCCGTGTTGTTCCCAGCCCTCTGCTTCAGCGGGACGAGATTGCCAGTAACCAGGCTAATGGAACATGAAGGAATTGACCCTCAGCAGCCGTCTGAATTATTTTGTAGCATAAGTAAAATGTTGGCTTGATCCCAAAAGCTTGCTTTCCAGTATACCCACCAACTGGATGTGCATTCCTTTGAATAATGTACCTCCCTGCTGTGGGGTACATTATGCTGGGAGCCAGGTCTGTGCATGCTGCCAGCACCATGGTTCTTCCAGAGGTGCCCAGATTGGCTCTGAGCAGCCTGACCTTGGTCAGCACTAAGTGCTGCTGCAGCAGCAAGAAGTCTCCCTTGAGTGGGCGTCCCAGGCACATCTCAGGCTGGTTTTGTAGTCAGCATGTACACAAAGTGGACCAGGGACTCCTAAGGATAGTTTTATTCTCACATGGAGAAGCTCCAGTCGTCATCTTCTCGTGCGGCAGTCCAAGTTGGGCAAGGTGCTGTCTGTGATAAAATTGGTGTAATGAATCCAGACTCTGGTGTCTGTGCAAAAGCATTTAGGTCTGTGCCTACGGAAAACCTTTTGACTACCTGGGGAAAGACTCTGGACTAAAATACCTGGAGAAAGAAATGAGGATTTAATTTTATAACTGCAGTTGTAGATAGTGTAAGACCTCTTTTCAGTTGGTTTGGGAGGGAGCAGGTGAGCAGAACATGGGGGGGTGACGGACAGATGGATACAGGCAACGGTGTTGCGTGCAGCACAAAATGAGCAGCCAAAGGGCACTAAATCAGGCAAGACAAACGAAAATTGTCCTGTTTCCTGGGTGTGGTGGTTTGACCTTGTCTGGAAGCCAGGTGCCCACTAAGCCGCTCTATCACTCCCCCTTGCCCTCCTCTCAGCTGGACCAGAGGGAGGAAATAAGATGAAACTCACAGGTTAAGACAAAGGTGGTTTAATAAAAAGTGAAGCGAGGCCGCACGTGGAAGCAAGAGAAAACAGAATTATTCTCTACTTCCCTTCAGTAGGCGATGTCTGGCCCATGTAGGGAAGCAGGGCTCCAATGCGCGTACATAGCGGCTTTTCTCGAGGACGAGTCGATGCACACACCCCCCTGTCCCCCCAGCTTCTTTTTCTAGCCTTTATTGTTGAGTTGATGTCACGTGATATGAAATATCCCTTTGGTCAGTTTGGGTCAGCTCTCCTAGTTGTGTCCCCTTCCAAGATCTTACCTCCCCTGTCCTACTGGGGGGAGGGGGAAGGTTGGAAAAACCAGCCTTGGTGCCGCGCGAACTCTACTCAGCAGTAGCCACAACAGGGGTGTGTTACCAACACCTCTTTCTGGCTCTCCAGCACAGCACTGTCAGGGTTGCTATGGGGAAAATTAACTCCATCTCAGTCAGAACCAATACACTGGGAACGTAGGTGTTCTCATTTTTTAGCTACTTGGACTAGTTGGGCAACCTTTGAGCAATTGGCCAAGGAGCTGGTGAATCAATGAGCATCATCTAAGGTGTCCTGCAGCTGATCTCCTCACTGTGAGTGGGGAGGGTGCAGGAGCGAACCTCACCTTACTGTGGTCTGCAAATTAACTTTGCTCAGCAACCTGGATGAGACTAATGAGCTTTCCGGCCTCGATAGGTGTCATCCCTTTGACCTGAGGCTACTTCTTAGGAATTTCTGCCAGCAATGTCTCAGTCCAACAGTTTTGATTCCAAAACCTCTTTTACAATACAAACACGTGGTGGTTTAATTTTTTTTTCTTTTCCTCTGCTATTTTTATCTTCTTTTTAATTGGCACAGTAGGTGCTGGACATCAACCTTGAGCGGCTCAGCTCTCTTCTGCCAGAGGTAGCGCGTGGCACAAGCTGGCACATGGTGGTGTCTATTCACATGCTGCAGAGTTTGCTCCGGTCAACCGGCATGCTGGGTACACAGCCAGGACCGAGATCCTCCCACACCCACGTGTGGCAGAAACAGTGCGTGGGTTTGGGCAGTGGGTGGGTGCTGGGGAGGGCCAGGAGAGGTGGGCTCGCCTGTGAGAGCCTCGCTGGATGGGACACTTGGTGGAAGCTTTGGCAGCTCGTGCCATCGTGGTTCAGAACTCCCTGGGGGTGCCTGTGTTAGATTTTGGCCACACAGATGTGACCGTTGCCCTAAGGTGAACTTCTGTCCCATCTGAAAGTGGTGGTCTTAATAACATTGCTGAAATGTAGAGGATGGATGGGGACATCAGCACCTCGGTGGCATGAACCCAGCCCACCACACTACCCCTGCCTCCTCCGCCCCAGGTTAGTGACATCCCAACCGTTGGACCTGGTTTAGGAGGTGGATCTCCTCCTCCAGAACCGGCCCCGGCGGTGGTGGTGCCAGCATCTGAGGTGGATAGTGGGGCTGCAGCACCAGCTGAAGCCAGCAGAAAGAATTCCTCTCTCCGTTCTTTCTGGCTGTCACATTTGTTCCCAAATACAATTATTTTGTCTCACTGAGCTTAATAGGAATTAAAAACTCTTTGTGAATCAGCCTTGGAGGAGGTGGGAGAGGGAGGGACAGTAAACCACAGGCCGAGCAGTGACAGGAAGATGAGTGATATTGAAGTGTTATGCCCAATGATGCAATCTCGCAGGAGCCAGGAAAGACCTGACCTATGATGCCGGGAGCAGGGACACACGACTCAGCCACGCTGCTGCCTTTTTGCTCCTCTGAGTCATCTGGCTGGCCTTGTGCCCTCAGTGCCAACTTTCCTTGGCACTTGGGAGGGCATCTCCCAGTGTTGGAGCATCAAGCGCCTCCACGTGCTGGGGACGCTTGAAGGTCTCGAGCTAACCTCCCTTTAGATGTTGGAGGACTCTCCATCTACGTTCATTGAACACAAGGGTGGTCGCCGGAGATGATTTCCTGGTGTCGTGCTTGATTTGTAGAATCAAGACTCTTACCCAAGCGGAGATCTTTAATTAGCCCGGTTGCCTCTTTAAGACTCATATGCTTTTCTGCTTTAGGGTGGCAAAGACACCTCAGCTCTTTAAAGGGAATGCAGATCTGGTAGCACTGGAAGCAGAGGGGAAGGCAGGAGCTGAAGGCCTCCTTGTCTTGTGATGGAGGTGGTGTAAAGCGGCCTCGTACGTGATGATCACTGGCAAGGTGACTGGCGGTCATCAAACTGAAGACAAAACCACATGCAGCAATCGGCTGGGGCTTGTGATTTTCTTGTGCTTCACACTGGCAATAGGCAGGAGATCAAACAGTTTCATGTGGGTGTTGAAGGAAGCCACATCGCTCCAAAGGGTTAGCTAAAGACATGTCAGCTCAGTTTTTCTTCCCCTTCCCTGGGCCACCCCTTCCATGGCAAAGCTGGAGATGAAACCTCAAATTGTCTCCTTTGAACCGGTGCCTGGGAGTGAGAGGACTAGTTTCCTTTAGTTCCCTGCTTTCCAGGAGTTCAGAGAACATGGAAGGAACTAAAATCCACCCCTCTTGCCTGTGCAGTCTTGTCTCCTAGGCTTGAAAGGGTATTTGTGTGCATGGTGCTGCTGAGATAAGGTGGAGCTCGTGGCTGCTCCCTGCTCCTGGGCCAGCACGTCTCCGAGCAGACATTCAGTGTCCTTTGGTATGGGATGGCAGCAGAGCGGGGAGGTTCTGCGTGAAGCTGTGTGGCCCTGGCCTGCTGACAGCCCACTGTTGTCGATGTGTTTGATTCCCTGGGGTGCAGCAGGTGGCTATTCTGGGAACACAGCTTTTACTTTCGTTATTTATTGGCGATTAAGACAGACTGAACGGCCAACTTCAAAGAAAACAGTGCGAGTTGGTGCATACATAGCAAATGCACCATGTTTCCGCTTGGTCGCTCCAAAGCCTGCCTCCTGTGCTGAATGAGTTTCTTTGGGACTTTTGTTTTTGTTTTCTGCTCTTTTTTTTGGCTTTTTTTTCTGTTCTGCCATATTTATTCTTAGCTTGGCAGCTTTGGCAGACCTCTTGCCGTCCTACAGGCCGCTGCTGGGGGCTGCTTTCCCCAGAGGTCTTACCCTGGGACCTGGGACGCACAGGCTGCTCAGCCTTGCCCAGGACCATCTGTCTTGGCTGCAAGATGCGGTGGGATGCTGCCTGGGGTCACAACATGGCCAAGGGCTCCACACTGTCCTGCAGGCAGATGGAATATCTTTCCAAGCAATGAGAGCAGCAGCTTCTGATAAAATCATGCTGGCAAGCGCCTGCTTTTTTTTCCTCTTATAATAGCCCCTGTTACCATTTCCTGGGATAATGGGGCGATGTGGCAGAAGCTCCTCTGCCAGCTCTGGTCAGTGCGTGGCTGCTCCAGCTCAGATACTTGGAGCCGTTGGCGCTTCCCATGGGGCTGCCTGGGCAGGACATCCTTCACCAAACCAGCTGCCACCTCTTGCGATATCCATACGATATCAATAGGTGCTCTCCTGACAAAGCTCCTCCTTGGTTTTCTTGCTGGAGGGTTTTCCCCCCAGGCTGTGGGTGTTTGGTTCCGGTACAGCTCTCAGGCTCTGTCGCCCACATCCTTTCTGCCTGTTTTTTTGAAGGTACATTGCACGTTTGTCTCCAAACTTATTTCCTGGTGCCTCTCAGGATGACGACGGCCTGGTGGGGATGGTGGGTCCTGTCATTAAAGGCCCTTCAAGCCCTTCTTGACCATTGACTTCCAGCAGTAAATACAACAGCTTTTCTCAGCCTCAGTTTCCCAGTCTTCCCAGTTTCTGCCACTTTGGCTAAAATTGTGGGTTGCTTGTCTCTGTGCGAGCATCAGGAGCCTGGCTGGTGGTGCTGTCCTCCCAGCCCTCCTACAGTCTGGGACTGAGGCTCTGTTAACTGGAGGACAGTGTCCTAAGATCTCCAGTGTGGCTGCCCCCGGGACTTTTTCTTGGCTCACGCAAGGTCCACCTGTGCCACACTGCATCAGAAACCCACACTTCCACTGCCTTCCTGCCAGATTTCCTCTGTTCTTATTGCTGCTCTTGGCTGCGGGGTGCTGCAGACCGCCATGGAGCTTCCCTTCCGATGGCGAGTTCCCCATATATCTTCCAATTTCCATCAAGTAGTGTGCACTTGCCCTCCTCCCAGGCCATCAGAGACATCATTTCTTCCAGCCCTCTGTCAATAGCCCGAGATGACTAAGTCTGTTGAAGTCTTGTCTTCTGCGTTCTTCCGTCCCTCTTATTTCTCCTAATGTTTTATGAGAAATAATGAGGCTTAATAAAACAGACTCTTTTTTTTTTTTTTCTCTTTTTCTTCCATGGAAAGCCAAGAAAGAACCACCACAGGAATGTTTTGGTTTGAGGTCTTGCGGGGAAATACTTGAGGGTTGCTGCTCTACCTTGTGACACTTTTTCTTGTTTTGCTTGTCCTTGCTCTTAGCTGCATAGCCTGAAAGAAACAAGTTTGGCGTTCCAGCTCTGAGGGTCTGGTTGATGATCAGAGGCGTGTGGGAACTTCAGCTCCTGGGAGAACAGGGCTTAGAAGCAAATAAAACGTCTCCGGCTTCGAGAAGCTTTGAGTGCCGAGCCTTGGCTGGATGGGCACTCGTCCTGGCTGTTGACTGGGGTGGGCTTGTACAGCCCCATGCACCCCATCCTGGGGGATGCAGCTCTCTCCATGAAGTGCTGTTATTTGTTTAGGTGGATCCCACCTTATGTGTGGGGGGTTTGATGGGCTGCACTGAGGGATGGTCACTGCAGGGTAAGTCGGACAAGTGGCAGTGGCACGTGTCACAGTCAGACACGTGGCAGTGACAAAGATGCAAGATGCACGTGCCTAAAAGTCTCTTTTTTCTTTTTTTTTCTTTGAAGCTTGACAGGACAGAGACAGCAGTGAACAACCTCAACCCGGCTTTTGCCAAGAAATTCGTCATCGACTATCACTTTGAAGAAGTGCAGAAGCTCAAGTTTGCCATGTTTGACCAGGACAAGTCGAGCATGCAGCTGTATGAGCATGACTTCCTGGGTGAATTCTCCTGCACGCTGGGCATGGTGAGTCTCTGAGGTGCCTGCAGCTCTCTGTCCTCCAGCTAAGGGTCCCCAGATCACATCAGTTGTAGGGACTTGGGGATATTAGAGCTTCTGCTCTTACCTACTGTAAAGTTTGCTGGGTCGTTCCTGGCAAAACTAATTTAATTTGCTTGTCACACATCAACTGTTGAGGTTGAACTGCTCCGTGTTGATGCTGTTGGGCTATTTGCCCGAGTCTAAGCCGGTTATATTGTGGGCTTCTGCTGGTACCTGCAGAGAGGCCTCAACTGGAAGCCCTGATGACCAGCTTGGATTTGGACTTCAGAAACTTCCAGATGTTTATAGTTAGAATGCATTGCAGCCTTGCCATTGTGTAGCGCATCATCTCTCCTGCTTTAGCATGTTGGTGCAGGAATGTGTCTTCTGCTCTTCCTGTGAAAAAGCTTCCAAGACACAGCAAGATTTATAAGCCTTTGGAATATCTTTGCGTTCTTGAGCCCAGACCCTGTTAGAAGTTGGCAGCTACATCCTCCAAACGTCTTCGTCCTCTGAGCTTGCTCTGACTCAGAGGCAGAGAACGGGAGGATTTTTTTCCATCTTTCTGCAGCATCTGGCAGCTCAGGGATGCTGTGGTACCTGGCACAAACGCAGGAGCCGGGAGAAACTGTCTCTCGGGCTCGGTGCTGGGAACGGGAGGAAGCAGACGCTGGAATAGATGGGTCAGTGTGGACAGAACCCAAGATTCAGGGAGGGTCATGAACACGGTTTCTTAATTACGCAGACTGCGTTATGGCATTGCACGTGGCAAGGGGGTCCAAGTGACCTCCTCACCCCTGCCAACTCAAGAGCCTGACATGTTAGAAGAGCACTGACAATTACAGCGTTGGAGGTTTAATTTCTACATTTTTTGAAGTGCTCTGCGGTGACCTAATTCTGCTCCTACACAAGTTAAGAGACAGGTGCTGGCAAATAGCCCAAGCCAGCGTTCAGTGATTTAGACCAAACCCTTCCTTTACCATTAGTTCTGTTGCTGAAATGCAGCCACCCCAGTGTGGGACAGTTCAGCTAAGTTCACTGTGAAGGTCACAGTCTTAGTGAAAGCTGCGAGAAGAGCATTTATGGACATAAGGAAAGAGAGTTGAAAACTTGCTGTTCCTAAATGTGGCTCAGTATAAGTCCAGGGCCCTGCAGGCTCTTGCTGTAGAGGAACGTTATCCGTATCTACTGGGAAGGAAAGTGGAAGAGTCTTACCCATCTCCTACTGATTTTTGGGTCTCCCAGAGAAGTCCAACCCTTTCTGGTGCTTTGAAAGGTGATGAGCTGAGAGCGTGAGGCTTGAGAGACCATCGTGGGGCTGTGGTAATGATGTGGATGGGCAGCCGTTGGCGGGTCTCACATCCAAGGTGCTTGCTCAGAAGAGTTAATGGTTTAGCCGTGGTGACTGAAGGGCATGGCATAACTGTCTACGGTGTCTTTAACTATAGCTGGTGGACTTAGTCCGACAGACAAAAAAAAAAAGAGCTCTGAACTTGTGTAACGTCATGCAAGTATTTACACTCTGCTTAAGAGAATGTGACTTGTGTGCGCCCCCAGACTTTGATGAGCTTTTGCAGTGGCTCCCATGCGCGCTTCTTGGCGATCTTTAGTCCACATTGAGATACCAGCTTGGAATGGGACCTTCTCATTTTCATTTTTTCACTCAGATGCTGTTATCCTCCTCTCCCTGTGGCCAAAACAGGCTTGCAGCAGAGCCGGGTTGCAGGGCAGAAGTGGACCAGAGGGGTAGCACGTGCACAAGGGTGCCTGGTGAGGAGAGGGGTGAAACAGGGTGGACAGGGGCTTGTGGGTTCAGCCACCCTGCTATGGGTTTTCCAATGGCTGGATTTTGTCTGATTTTCATAAGCCTGCCCGATTTTGGGGCGTCATCAGCTCTCAGAAGGAAAGGAGAGCAGCCGTGAGCAGCAACCAGTGCACGGCAAGCATCCGACTTTTTGGTTTTGAGTTTGCAATGGAGCTCAGTCGGATTAGCCAGATTGTTTTATTGCGGCTAATTAGATCTGTGGTGAGATTTAAAAGGACAGTTGGATCATTTGTGGGCCTGTAATGACCTCTGTGGCCAAATGAAACATAACAGGGATTAAATTGCAGGCTGGAGGCTGCCTGTGGTTTCTGCTAGCCAGGGCTGCAAGGGGATTTCACCTTCCAGTACCTAGAGTAGCACAAACATCTCGTTACACTGACTGGTGCTTCCCATTGTGCTTATGGATCAAAAGCTCCAGAACGTGGCTGGCTAGCCACAATGGGAAAAGGGTTTTCCCTTGAAATTGCAAGAAGAGGGAGGAGAACATTTCTGGGGAGTGATGGAAGGAATCCAAGCACGGCTGGGTCACCTGGGTGGCAGAAGCAACAAGTTAAGGCATTTCATTGTGTGTTTTTTTTAAATTAATGTTATTATTTTCTGACCATGTAGTGCAGGACCAAGGATGGAGACAGAAAAGTGGATGGGACTGCACTTTTTACACTGCAACCCCTAGATCTCAAAGAGGCTCCCACTAGATATGGGAGTGGAGCACAGGTAGTCCCAGCAGGTTGCTGCATCTGCTATCCCCATGTCAGGGTCTGCACTTCATGGGGAAGACTTATGGGATCCCCAGATCTGATGGTGACCAAAACTCAGTCAGCTGTGAAACATCTCAAGGGGTTACATTATTCAGCTCCCAGATCATCCTGTTTGGCCTCTTACAAGCCAGAAGTGAAGTGCAGAACATACCTTTGGGGATGCTGACCCCTGTGCCTTGCTCAGCAGCAGCTACGCAGGGAGGTCAGAACAACACTGTGGCTTGTGATCAGGATTTGTCCATGGAAATGTGGCCTGAAAGTAAGTTACTGACAGGAGCTGTGAGAATTATTTAAAATGGGGATTGAAAGGTTGAATTGTGGGTTTGCTGGAAACAAATCATGGCCTTTTGGCTGTGTGAAGTTCCACTGACCTGCTCCACACCAAGACCTGTTCTCGGGGTTCGGTGTTAGGTGGGGCTTCAGCCTCTTGTGCTATTGCTGCTCTGCACTGTTCAGATGCTGTCCTGCACCCTACGGACTCGGGTGACAGTGATGAAAGTCACAGTATCCCTGAGCATTACATCGTTCTACTGTTGTGAATGCTCCATCTGAATTAACTAACATGAGCAATGAGCAGTTGCTCATGAGTCTGCTTTCGATCACTTGTACAATCATGACTTTATTTTCTTTGGCTTCTCTAGATCGTCTCTAGCAAGAAAATAACAAGGACTCTCCTTCTGGGGAATGGCAAGCCTGCTGGGAAAGGGACAATAACGGTACGGTCACTCCTTTTTGTTACCTACTGAGCGTGTGAAGGCGGATAATAACCTGGGGGAGATGTAGGACACTCACTGCGAGGTCCAGGAGACTGCAGTTTAACTCAAGAATGTTTTACCTTTTGCCTCTTGTTTTCCTGCCCACTTTGGTCTGTTTGGAGCAGGGACCGTCTTGCCCAGTGTCTGCCTCTTGTCCAGTAGTGTGAGTCTTCAACCTCGGCTTTGGTCTCTGAAATAAGAAAAACCTCAATCTGGAAAAGTACAAAGTAAATCTGTGTGGCCGTTGTCTGTGATTTGGTACAATGACTCTGCTCAGCCCTCTCTGGAGCAGCAGGAGGTGAGAGGACTGGTTCCTCTGTGAAGGGTGGTTGGTTTTGTTTGTAGGAAGAGGATGGGAGCTTGGTTGTAGCAACTCCTCTTACAGCAACAGCCACTGCTGCTGACATAGACCCCTTCGGGCAGTGACCTTCCTGCTGTGGATCTCTTTAGAGATGGAATTTTTTAAAAAAGAAAAGCCTAAATTTAGGTTCATTTCTCTGCTGCTACATCTCCCATCCTTTTTGGATTTCTTTTGTGTTATGCGTTTTGTGAGAGATGCAGACGGGCAGCAAAGGCATGGAAGAACGGGCAGTAAACGTGTGGAAGAAATGGTCAACAAGGAGTTAAACCTCTGTCAGGTTTAAAAGCACTGGAAGAGTTTAAAAGCAGTTTAAAAGTCTAGGACTTGCCTGATGCAAGGGCATCTCCGTTGCTCTTTGCTCTGGAGGCTGGGAAGATGCAGCTTTTCTCTCTTACTTGCTACAGTTGGTCTTCAAACGCCAGAATAAAAAGCCGCAGTGAAGTTCTCAAGCGGTGCCTGATGCCTTCTGTCATCCCTGAGGAGCAGGGTCTCAATGCCCCATCTGACGCTTGAGTGGGAAGGGCTGGACCAGATGAAAAGTTTCCTGCCAAGTTCAAAGATCACGTGCTTTAAAAAAATGGGAAGGTCTCATTTTGTCAGTAGTGTGTCAAAAATTAAAATATCTGCTGATATTTTATATATCTATATATATATATACGTGTGTGTAATGTCTGCTTCGGTTTGTACTTTTGATACAATTTTCTGATCTGGGTTTTTTGTGGTTTATATTTTTACCCCAGCTTGGTGGTGACAACAGGTGGTGGGCACCTTTCTTCACTGCTTGGCATGGAGCTGGAGCACAGGCTCTGGGCAGCAGCCAAGGAGCAGACTTCTAGTTTAGACTCATATAAAATATGGAGTTTAGAGCCAAGCCCTGCCTACCTTCTTCACCCCATCCCCTTCAGTTTTGCTCAAGTATCCTTTTTTCCTTAACTGAGATGCCAGGGGGTTGAACGATAGAATGATTTGCTTTGGAAAGGACCTTAGGGATTATATCATTCCAACACCTCTGCCATGGGCAGGGACACCTCTCACTGCACCGGGTTGGTCAACAGAACCTTGGCTGGATAAATGGGGTCGTGTGGGGATCTCTAGGTTTTAAGAAATGAGGAAGATCCCCAAGTGAAACACTGTGTTTGTAGAAATCGGTCCTGAGATCTTGTTGCGTGCCTCTGCCTGACACAGCGGTGGAAATGTGGTTATTGTCCATGCTGGCCAAGAGCAGATGCCACCAGCGCCTGCGGCAGCCTGGCACAAGGATGTACCTGTGCGGTCTGCCTTTTATGTAGCCCCCAGCAAGCTCTAAATTGCTGTAAACCAACCAGATGTGCTTTTGTGGGGATCAGCAACAGGCGAGTTTCACCTGCTTCCCTACAGCTCGTCTTCCTTATGCTGGGTTTGGTGACTGGTTTGGTGAGGTCACCATTTGGTGACCCAGTCCTCTCCGCTGAGGACTAGGTGGGAAAGAAAAGTCACGCTGTGACTTTGCAATAGCGGATTTCTGACTTCATGTCTGTACGGGGCGGAGGAGAAAATGTTTTTGCATGCGGTGAATGGGTCCTCTGTGGACCAAAGAGTTGTGTCCGCCATGGAAAGTCTGGGAGCCTGTTCAGAAGCTCCAGCTCATGTGCTCACCCAGCTGCCCAGGCAGATTCAAAAGCTGCATCTCCACCTCCTCATCTCTGCAAACTCCCTGGCTCTCCTAAGTGCCAGGGACCCTCGGATTGCCCATTCTGCAGAAAATTGTCCCCTTCATTTCTGCAAATTTCTTTTGTAATCCTGCCTTGTATCTCAAGCGAAGGACAGCCTCCTTGTGAGAGCCAGCAAACAGCCATGCTTGGGAGCACCGTGCCCGAGGAACACGTTGATCCATGCCGTGTTCCAGCTGTTCCGATGCCAACTCCTCCCCAAGAAGGATGCTGCAGCTGGGGGTGCTGGGGAATGGCTCAGCCCACCCTGGAGAGCAGAGGAGGGAGAGGTGGGGAGCAGATGCTTGGGGAGGACACAGCTTTGAGGAAAAAAAATGCAAGTCATTCAGAAAACGGTTGTTAACAGAAGTGGATAAATGCGGGGGATTTTGTTATAAACATTCCCTTTCTTAAAATACCGAGAGGCTCGTTAGACCACACCCCAGACAGAACCAACCTGCTGGTGGGTGGCAGCTGAAGCCCTTCTGGACTGTATGTGAATAAAGTCCCTTAAACCGAAGTAATCCGGCCTGCGCTCCTGCCTGCTGTAGCTCCTCTGGAGCAGCAACGGAATTTTCATCCCTGGGGCTGTCCCATCGCGTGATCATGCAGAGACGTGGCTCGAGGTGCCGCAGCTGCTTTTTGCCATGCCCAGCCTGGGACATGGAGGATGGGTGGCATGTCTTGCTGGCAAGGGTTTTATGGCTCCTCCTTCCTCTTGACTTGGTCCTTGGTGACTTCACCAAGTCCCAGTGTGTGAAAAGCCACCTGAGAGCAGCTCAGGTGTGACACCCAAGAAAGGGAATGAGTTTGTTCTCAGAAGCTTCATTTTAGATGTGATGGATGGGGGAAGGAGGTTGTTTATGGCCTCCTGGCACCTCATTCTCCCTTTGACTTGTCTGTTCAAGAGGTTTAATCATACCTGTTGACTCCCAGCCCTGCAAATTAGTATGTCTCATGTGGACCCAGCCCCACTGATGAGGTTGTAGAGGTCGGTGGATGTCATGGAGGATCCAGCTACAGTACCAGCATCGTAGCTGGTAGCCTGCTAAAAATATGTGTATCCTGTTTTGTGTTACAGCTGGTGTGCCACAGCCTTGGTGCATAGTCAATGGTAGTGCACATCCAGGGGAGGCTCAGGCTTTTTCTTCATCCTTCTCCATTCCAGAGAGAGACTGGGAAGCAGCCTTGGGTCCCAAATTGATCTGCAAAGTTAAAATCAGTTTAACTCCCCACTGGTGAAATACTGCGTGTAGAGATCATCCCATCTCTTAGCTGTAAAATGAGTCGTGCAGGGGTCTTAAGAGTGCACATCCTCAGGATATGGATTCTTCTCTGGCTTGGTGGTCACTTTTTCTTCTGTGCTGAAAATGAACTCATCCTCCCCTTGTCTTTCAGATAGCTGCCCAAGAGCTCTCGGATAACAGGGTGATTACTCTGAGCATGGCCGGCAGGAAACTGGATAAAAAGGTGAGTGGTGTCATGTCTGGGACATGCAAGGTTAAACTTCTGTCCTCCATAGGCTAAGGGATCATAACATCACAGAATCATAGACCGGTTTGGGTTGGAAGGTCCAACCCCCTGCAGGGAGCAGGGACACCTGCAACTAGAATGAGTTGCTCTGAGCCTCAACCAACCTCACCTGCAATGGTTCCAGGGATGGGACAGCGACCACCGCTCTGGGCAGCCTGGGCCAGGCTCTCACCACCCTCAGTGTCAGAAAGTTCTTCTTTCTCTCTAGTCTAAATCTCCCTCTTTTCGTTTAGAACCGTCACCCCTTGTCCTGTCATAACAGCCTTACTAAAAATATTGTCCCCATCTAAAGAAATCTCTGCTTTTGGATATAGCAGTGACAGAAAATATTCCTACTTGAGAAAGCATTAGGGTGACACTGGAGGGGTTCAGGTTTTGGTGGTACCACTGGCTGCTGGGTGTACCTGTGCCTCGGTTTCCCTATTGTCACGGTATTGCTTTCTCCATCACACGCCTTGAGATTGAACATGTGGCACAGGATCTGTGTACTCTGTGCACATCTTAAAGATAGCAAATTCACTAGCTCGATGGCTGTGGTTTGGAAACATCTCCTGACAGACCTGGAAGTTTTGATGCCACTTCAACTCTCATCTCAGAAGTTCTGAGAGCTCCTGGCTTGTTGCCTTCAGCCCCTCTGGAAATGGAGTGAACACCTGCTTGTATATCAAAGAGAAGGGCACGTCTTCCCCAAGGAAGAAGTGTGGACCTCATGGAGGCAGGTAGCGCAGGAATTTTGCTTTGAGTATGATACGCAGGAAACCACGAGCCTTTCTGAACAAAGCCATCTGACCTTTTTTGCCAGGCAACCAGAGCTAGTCCTCTTAAACCAGTGCTGTTGCTAAGCAATTGATGGGAATATTATTTTTTCCTCCTTTCTAGTCTCTCTGGAGCTTGCATTATTGGCAGGATGGCCCTCAGCTTTCAAACCAGGGTAAAGCAAGCATCCAGGCAGAAGGGTATTTGCTGCGGCAGATGATGTGGTTTGTCCAGTCCTGTTGTGCAAACTGGATGGATGCCTGGTCTATCCAAGTGTTTTCCCACCGTTGGAAACGGCTGTTTTTTGGCCCTCCTGCCTAGTACAAGGAGACAAGTGCCCATTGAAAAATCCCCAAATAACTCCATTCCATAAATGGGCTGGAAGATGTCCTTGAGCTGGTGGTTTGCTCTGAGACGTGGCCGAGGGTCAGTTCCATGCACAGCAGTGAAGACATTCCTCATGCAACAGCTTTCTTTCAGCACCCCAAGAAAGAGTCTCTGCTCCCTTGCAAATCAAGGGATAGGATTTTACAGCAGGCTTGGTGCCCTTCCTTCGTGCTTCAGGGTCCCTTTACAGCTGTTGCCATTGTGAAGAGCAGGGCCAGGGACCTGTGTCCTCCCTGCAGCACTCATTCCTCACGCATACGTCCACTTCTTGTATTGACAACTTCATTGGTGGCATCACTCGCTCCACAGGCAGGACTTCCCTTTCTAATTTGATTTGCAACCAAGTTCCTCTACCAGATTATGCAAAGGTGACATTTTTTGATATTCTTTAACTGGGACATGGTACCTGTAGGTCTGCTGCCTTTCAGATCCACAGTCAAGGTAAGGAAATCCAGCATCTGCCTGGTTATACTGGGATAAAGGGCTGTGACTAATCCCATTTCTGGATCTCCCTTCAGTTTATCAGTAGGAGTCAGCAAAAAACTCCTTCCTCGGTGACCGCCTGCCATCATCAAGAGCTACTGAGGTTTCTTCACCGATTGCCATAACATGGCGTGGTGTTGCAGTGCTCAAAGTCCTGCTCATGCACATTAAAACGGACTCTGACACACAGTATTTTGGGGTCATTATTGGTCGTGGATAAAATGGTACTGTGGGAACTGGGTAAAACTCGCTTACGGTTAGGAAAGACGGCAGAGAAATGGCTAAGCAAAAAACCACAGGGGTAGGGTGCAGGCTGGGGCAGGCTAACACCCTCCTGCCCCACACAGATTGTAGCTGGGGAGCATGGCTGGAGGCTCAGATGTTGTGTGAAGGGATCAGATCTCACAGGACTTCATGGTGAGGCTGTGGGATCGAATCAGGTTGCTGCATATGCCAAGCCAAAGCTGCAAAGCATCTCTTACTGGCAGCTGTGCTACAAACCCAGCCTGGAGCTCTGCTTGGCTCCAGACAGCATCTTCTGCTGTGACCACCCTTGGGGCTGAGACCTCTCTCAGGCTGTGAGCAGGTCCTCTGCCCCATCTCATGTCTATGTTTTCTTCACTCTCAGCTCACTGCTTGGTTTGAATGCCAAAGCTGCACAGTGGGAGCACATCAGCAGCAGAACCAGCCTGCCATTCTTGTACTTTATCAGATCAGCTCTTGGGAGAGTTGTTTTAAGAAAAAATACCTTGCAGAAGAAGAGGTATTTTCACCTGGGACCAGCCCTGGTGAATTGGACGCCACAGCCATGTGTGCCACTGCAGCTGTGGGGACGGCAGGAGGATGGAGATGCTTTGGGAGAACAAGCGCTGCGAGGCAGGATTGGTGATGGAAGGTGTGGTCTGGGGAGCTGTAGCTGGTGGAAGTGCCTCCACCCTCTGCCCTCTTTGTCCATGGTGTGCCAGGACCAGCTTGGATGATTTAGATTATTGGACCAACTTGCAGCTCAATCTGGTCTTCTGAGCTCCTTTGATAGATCAGTTTCCACCTCCTGCCAGATTTGCAGGTTTGAGATGTTTCAAAACAGCAGCCCACAATCCTGTGGCTTGGAGGCATCTCCCACTCTTCTTTCAATGGAGTAAGACTGACTGGACTTGCAAACTGGGCTGCTCCATGTGGGATGGCAGCAGACATCCTTCCAAGCTCCCTGCTATTATCTGAGCTGGTGCCTCCACCAAACCATGCTGGGTTGGTGCTGATGAAACCATGTGGACTTGTGGGTTGAGCCAGCAGAGATGGGGTCAGGTACCCACCACTGGTTCTTTAATCCATCAGTGAAGCTTGAAAGTGCCAAGTCCAGGCTGTGGGTGAGCAGGATCTGAACTGTGTCATAACTGTAACCCTGCAGAAAGAATGACTTGGTTTTCTCTCCTACAAACATGTGAAAAGAGTAGGAGAAAAATAGCCTCATCTCACCAGAGAGCATCCTTGTGAGCCTTTATGGTCTGTTCTTCTGGCAGAAGCATTCTGACTGAAGCAGGTGATGGTTTCTCCAAGCTAAAACACTTTGCAGTGATTGACTTTCCTGGCTGGCTCTGTGAATGGGATTTAAATAGAAACCTCGATGGGTTTTCTGCTGGGGCATCACTAGAGCCTGTATCCATCCCAGGTACCACCTCCTGGGCTGGCTGTGAACAAGGACTCCTGGGGTGTCCATGCTTCCTCCTCCTCCATGAGTAAACAGCCCGCTGCATCCCCACTGCATCCCTTGAAAGCCCCAAAACTCCTATTTAAACCCATAAGAAGTTTCTCCAGCTCTTTGCAGGGCTCAGGCACCCAGCTGCCTCTGGGAGCAAATGCCAGCTGAATCATAGAATCATAGAACTCTTTCAGTTGGAAAAGATCTTTAATATCATCGAGTCCAACCCTTAACCTAACATCACCAAGCCTACCACTAAACTGTGTCCCTCAGCACCTTATCTATATGTCTTTTAAACCCCTTCAGGGATAAGGACTCCGCCACTGCCCTGGGCAGCCTGAGCCAGGCCTGGACAACTCTTACAGGGAAGAAATTGTTCGTCCTGTCCATCCTAAACCTCCCCTGGTAGAACTTGAGGATTTTTTCTCTTCTCCTGTCACTTGTTTTTTGGGAGAATAGACCAACCCCACCCGGCTCCAACCTCCTTTCAGGGAGTTGTCCAGAGCAAGAAGGTCTCCCCTGAGTCTCCTTTTCTGCAGGCTCAACAAGCCCAGCTCCCTCAGCCGCTCCTCTAGACCCTTGCCCAGTTTTGTTGCCCTTCTCTGGCCGTGCTCCAGACTCTCAATGTCCTTCTTGGAGTGAGTGGCCCAAAACTGAAGCCTATATTCGAGGCAGTGCCTCCTGCTGAAATTGCTTGAATTCTTAGTGAATAATCTGGCATGTTTTGGACTCGATTTCTTGTTAACCACTTCTTTTTTTCTTCTGAATGGGAATGAAGTTCTGCTTAGAAATGCTGGAGGGTGCCCCCAGCTTCCTTTCCAGGCTGTGGGTGCCCTGAAGTCTCCCCGGTGCCAATCCTCAGCAGGCACATGTGCATATGAGTACATATTTTCCACAAACCAGCACCTTTTTATTGGGAGTGTACCCAAGAAGATGCTGGCAGGACAGGCAGCACGTGCTGGCTCGGGGCTGCACATCACAGAGAGTGTGACACGATCTCTGTCAGCACCAGGGCCACTTGCTCCTTAAAGACTTCTGCTGCTCATGCTTTGCCATTGTTTGTTTAGCTTCCCCTCCTCGACACTTGTGTACTTCATAATTCTGTTTTTCCTCCAAAGCTTTGGATGGTTTTCCAAGCCCAAACTCCACTGCATCCCGTCTGGGCTTGTTTTCCATGGCATCTGTGTTCAGAGAGCTCACAAGGTGGTGGGCACCTGATGGCAGATCCCACAGACCTGTGCTGCAATGCCAGCGTCGATGGGATTTGCGTGCCCAGGACACGGAGGGGTGGCAGGGTGCTGCCTGTGGGGGCTTCCTGTTTGCCAGTCTACTTGAGCCTGCCTCAGGAGGACATGAGGGTGTCTGCAGGGTTGGCACTGCCAGGGAAAGGAGGTCTCTCTTGGACCTGCTGTCGCTTCTTGAAGAGCACCACGTAACCCATCCTGTTCTCCTCCTCCAGGACCTGTTTGGAAAGTCAGACCCTTTCTTGGAGTTTTATAAACCAGGTGATGATGGGAAATGGATGCTGGTCCACAGAACAGAGGTAAGCGCCACTCTAACCTGAGTTGTTGAGACACTACCATCCTTATGTCAGCTGCTCTTGCCCTTCATGGCATTATCTCATCAATTACCCATAAAGCAGGGTGGAATCCAGGGATTTCAAAACCCTACGGTTGCCTTCATAGTGTCCAGTTGAAGCTGCTGGACTCCAGCAGATGAAGATTCACTGAGGCCAGCAAGGTCTTGAGATGTTTACTGTACTACTCGCTACTGTGTCTACCAAGCAGAGAGTCAGCTGGTCTTCTAACCCATGTTTACCTCTATGCTCAGCCTGGACACCGCTCTCCCTCCACTTGCAGGAGCAGCAGGAGGTTCTGCAACCTGGGAAGATGGTGGAGAGAGGTGGTGGGAGGTGGCCCAGGGAACTGTAGTGGGGAAAGGTTAAAATGAGCTTTTGCTAGATCCTCAGCTAACCTGGGAGCATTAGTCAGAGGAAGAGAGTTTCATCACAGAATTACAGAATGGTGGAGGTCATCTAGCCCAACAGCCCTGCCAGAGCATGTCGCACAGGGACACGTTCAGGCGGGTTCTCAATGTCGCCAGAGACAGAGACTCCACCACTTCTCTGGGCACCCTGTTCCATTGCTCTGCCACCCTCAAAGTAAAGAGATTCCTCCTCGTGTTTAGATGGAACTTTGTATGCGCAAGTTTGTGCCCGTTATCTCTCGTCCTGTCACTGGGCACCAATCAAAAAAGACTGACCCCATCCTCCTGACACCCACTCTTTGAGTATTTATAAGCATTGATAAGATCTCCCCTCAGTCTTCTCTTCTCCAGACTCATCTGGAGAATCTGGAGATTCAATCTGGAGAGCTCTTTCCCTTCCCCATCTCACATCTCTCCTTTCTTGCCCCCTGAAGGCTTGCTTAGGGAGCCCGTTGGCCCACCAAACACAACGTGAACTCGGGTGGAAGGAGAGGCTGGTTATTTCTTTATGCGATCTCTCCATACGCTGATTTTTCCCGCTGCTGTGCGAAGTCCACTGGGATTTCCTTCACTCTCACACCCCCGTGCACAGGAGCACCAGGACGTGTGCGCGTGCCCTGCGCTACCGATACCAGTCGTCTTTTTAACCCTAGCTCTGCTGTTTATTTTTTGCTGCTTTCCTACACACATTTCTATGCACTTTTTAATTCATACCAACCTCGATATTTCTCTTGCGTTTCTGCAGGAGCAGACTGGGACTTTGTTTCATTGTTTCCTCCTGGTTTAGTGGGGGTAACTGGGCTTTGGCTCACCCAGATGTAATTTCTCCGATGTGAGGATTTTGAGTGACTTCCAGCCCTGCCTCCTGGAAGAGGCTTGGGAATTGGGAGCACAGCTATGCACCAGCCGTCGCTGGGATCTCTATAAGCAGATCAGGTCTACGGGAAGCTGATGTAGATACCGATTTTTCCTCTGAGTTGCTGCCTGGTCCTTCCACTGTTGTCTGTTGCTGGATAAGGGTCTAACTGGATTTTCTTTCAAGTGATGGGAGCTTCAACAGCCTCCTCCTTCCCAGCCCCAAACATAACCTATTGCCCTCAGAGGAATCCCAAGCCAGGCGAGGATCTTTGTATTTTGAGTTTGGATACGCGGGAATAAGGTACCTCATTCTTGCAGCTTTCGATGCGGGAATATAACCATCTCAGTCTGATGCCACCACAGAGGTGTCTGGCGGTGAAGGATTAGTGCGCTCATTACGACTGGCAGCATGTGGGCACCACTGAGGGGTGAGTGGGCTCCTCCTGCTCTTCCCAGCCTCCTGGAGGAGGTGTTTACAAACTCTTGACTAACTGTACTCACAATGTCAGCGTTTCCCCCCCAGGTCTCGCACAAGACCTTGTCGGTAAAACAGGACTCCCTTGGTAGGTCCCAAGCAGCTGTTTGCCTGCAGCAGCAGCCATGGACCTCTTCCTTGTTGAGGCTGTGATGTTCCTGCTCCAACTGCAAAGATTCAAGGTCCTCCATGCCAGCTATCCCCTGTGTTTGCCTTGCGTGGAGAAGAGTTAATCTACTGCCCATGTCTGACTTTCCTGATATTCACGTGAATCTCTCTTTTTGGGCATAATGCCTTTGCGAGAGAGGATCTTCACCTGCCCTGCAGGCATCTCCGATAGGTGCAGTATGTGCCCAGAGCCTGCTAGAGCTTGCTTTGGTTTCCACCAAGCGATTGCCTTCTTTCAGGAAATGTCAACCAGCATCAATCATTCCTCCAGCTCAGGCAGCAGATGTTATGCAGATGAGGCGAGAGAACTGGACGTGACCAGGGTCGCTTGGCTTTCCCAGCTGGTTGCAGCATCCTGTTGCTCCATCTTCTCAGTGGTCAGACCCCAAGTGTATGTAGGGTGTGCTGGGGTGGACTAAGCAATGAGTAGGGTGCGAGCAGTGGAATGCAGAGGGCATGAAGAGTAGCTGCTGGCCTTGAACTGGTGGGGTGAGTGGTTGTGCCAACACTCTGGGCATGGTTGCGCCTGTACTGCCCAACCTGCTGCAGCTGTTTTCTCAAGCCGGTTTGTTTAGTTTATGCCAGAGGTGGATAAATCACCCAACGTAATGCAGGTTAATCTGTTGTAACTCACATGTGCTACAGCCTTGGATGGGGAAGCCGCTATGTCCGAGTTAAGGAGGCAGAAGAGGGCTGAGATGAGGCTTTCTGTGGATAGCCTGGCCCACCCCACTGAGAACCTGCTCCAGGGTCGCTCTTGGAAACATGTTCCTGCTTTGTGTCAATCTCCCCCTGCTGCCATGCCCACTGCAACGGCATCCCTCCATTCCCACACCACAGGTGATCAAGTACACGCTGGACCCTGTCTGGAAGCCGTTCACTGTGCCTTTGGTGTCACTGTGTGATGGAGATGTGGAGAAGCTGATAAAGGTAACGGGGGACACTGTGGCTTGTGTCGTGCTGATCGGCCTCTGGGATCGATTGTTAAACGTCTAAAACCCCACCGCTGGCTTGTTAAAAAAAAACAAACGAACCAAAGTGTAACCACCCCGAAAACAAAAAAAACCCTCAACATCTGTTTGGGATCTCCAGCAGGAGTGTTTGGGAACTTCATCAGGTTTCTTCACAGGGTAGTTGCTGTGTCTGAGGCCGGTTTGTACTCCTTCCGCCCTAGGTCATGTGTTATGACTATGACAGCGACGGGGGACATGACTTCATTGGGGAGTTTCAGACCTCGGTGGCCAGGATGTGCGAAGCCCAAGATGCCTTTCCGGTAAGTGCCAACACGCTTTTGCGAAAGAATGAGGAAGAAGCTCCCCAGGGCTGGCGGTAGATTTTGGTGCTTACACTGAGATCCTCAACCTGTGCTGAGAAGAAGCCAAGTCCAACCCCCTTTCTCCTCCCACCCAGGCCATGAGTGACCCAAGGCACTGTTGTAGCCTAAAAAACTTCTGCACTAGATGAGGGCTGAGGCAGTCTTGGCTGAAAATCGGGCTCTGCTGTGATATCTGAAGCAGTGCCCATGATGTAGGGTGTGCCCTGTGGTTTGGGGTGTCAGATGGGGAGGTGTGACATGCTTCTGGGGCTGCATCTGCAGCAGGGGCAGCCTGGTCCAGTGGACCTGGAGTGCCAGGTCTCATGCAACTCCACTCTTAGTTTGTGGCCAAAGGTGTCCCCGTCTTCCCTCCAAAGTGTTGGCCAAGAGCCGTTGCAGATGCCGCGTTATTTAAGGCATGTCATGAAGCCTCCTGGATAAGCAGGGCTGTTCCTTACCGTCACCACTAGAATTACAAAACCAAGAGGATGTCTTGGCTGAGTTGAGGGGTTATGTAAAACATCCTCCGTGGTACAATGAGAAAAGTTTCCTCACTGGAGAAACTGAGGCACAAAGGCATGAGGTGTCCCGTTCAGGACTGTGCAAGCTGATGGTGCCAGAGTCAGGCGTTGAGCCTGTTTTCCCACTGGATTTGCAGCCTACTAGCCTAGCAATAGAATCTCCTTTTCTCTCCATGGGACTCTGAGAGATGCTGGTTAGAGCATAGGTGCAGCTGGGGCTGGGTTCTCTCTGCCTCTTCCCTTGCTTGGCTTGTCACGAAAGGTCAGGTGCCTTCTGTTCCCTGGTAAAGCCGTTCCCCAGCTGATGCCACTCAAGCGGAGCTGCCATAGACTCTGGGCAGAGAAAGGTAGCTCCAAAAGCAAGCGACTGCTGCTCACCACTGCTCACTGTCACCCTTCTGCCTGGGCTGGCTCCTCGTGACCTGTCTCATCCTTTCATGCTGCCACACTGATAAGGGTAAATACAGAAGCAGGGACAGAGCTGCTCTCGCTGTAGATCAGGCACCACATGCTGGTGTGCTTGTAGGTCAGCAGCAGCCCTGTCCAGCCACAGCCTGACCAAGATGGGGGAAAGGCTCATTGCCATCGCCAGGTCAGAGCAGGTCTGGGGCCATCACCAGCCTGGTCTAAGCAGGATGCTGGAGGAGGGAGCACAGATCTGCTAACACCATCCCACGTGGGATCCATGTGGACCTGTGTGGGAGTTACCTACTAGCAGGTCTGGACTGGATCATCTGCCCTAGGCTTATTCAGAATTGGGGGATTTTGTCAATAGATGAGTATTTTGATTTTGTTCTGTCAGTGAAATGCAGCGTTCACATTCAGGAATCTTAAGGATTTTAGTCTTTAAAATTTTCTCACTTTTCTGCAGCTGGAAGAACAAACAGGGCTTTCTCTCCATACTCCCCTGCCCAGTCCTGCCCTCTCCCCCAGACTAACCCAGATGTAAACTTTCTTCTTTGACAAGAGTTTTTATTCAGTTTTAGATTTAAAATAAATGAAACATTGCGTCAATTTTCTGAATGTTCAAGAGACCTTTTGTTTTCCCAGAGCTTTTAAGGAAAGGTGGTAGCATGTGTTTGACCCATCCCATTTGCCCTCATCCCGTCCCATAGACCCTCAGTAGCCTCAGTTGTCTGCCACGTGCCAGGTCCTGGGCATGGTGAAAGCTCCTGGAAAGGAGAAGCAGCCCCTTCCCAAGCAGGTTCTGTGCTTCCCTTTCCATCATTAAATCTTGGTAGCTCGCTGTGAGTCACTTATGATTCTTCAGCGCTTTGAAACATGTGGAGGGAGGGTGTTGGCAGGGTGTGGCTGCTGGTGGCACCTGCAGCCACCTTGTGCAGCGCAGCGCTGCGCTCACCTCGTGTGTGTCTCGTGTGTTACAGCTCGAGCTCGAGTGCATTAACCCCAAAAAACAGAAGAAGAAAAGGAATTACAAGAACTCTGGAATCATTGTTGTCAAGTCCTGCAAAGTGAGTAGGTGCCAGGATGTTTCCTTCCGCTTTTGTCTGAGGTTGAGTCTTCCCAAGCTCCCGTCATCCCTTCTGCCTCTGGTGCCCTTGTGTTTCCAAGCACAGGCCCTATGGAGCGTGAATGAAAGGGTGATTTCCTTTCTGCTTGGGTTTCTGTCCTCTTGGAGCATCTGGGTGGCCACAGACATAGGAAGAGGTGTTCAACATGGGCACCATGTGCATGACCCACACCTGTGGGTGCTTTACCCACTGCTTGGTGTCTTCTTGGAGGCAAGGGCTGGGTGCAGGTGGGAGAGGTATTTCTTCTGAGCTGAGGTGTTGGTGACGTCCTCCCTTTTTTATGGCAGCAGTACAGTAGGGAAGATGCCAACACAGCTCTTCCCACACCAGATCTGCCGGTCGTCTGAGACCATTTTGACTATGGGAAGAGGATCTTCCATTCCATTCACCATGACAGACACTTCCACCTCTCAAGGATCCCTGTCCAGGCTTCCCACCCCTTTGAACCAACACGTGGCCCTGCCCGGTCCCGTTGTGACTCGTGAAGTGCCAAAACAGTGCCATGGGAGACCCAAGCGGTTCTTCCCATTGCTTTGCCACATGGATGAAGGTTCTCCAAGGCCCAAACTTGCAGTGACTTCAGGCTTGGGCTCTTTCTGTATGTTTATTTATTTTGTTATGCAATGGTGAAGATTGCTGAAACACTTTTGGCCCCGGCGGGGTTTCTTTCAGATAACCAGAGATTTCTCCTTCCTGGACTACATCTTGGGAGGCTGCCAGCTGATGTTTACTGTAAGGACTTTTGCTCCTCTTTGCCTACTAGTAGTAACACTTAGGTAATGGTCAAAACTGGGGAGAGAGGTTCTGTGCGAGATTTGGCACCAGCTTGGGTGGCTTTTCATGGCAATGAGGGGCTGCCTTATTTTGCCATTAAACCACGTGGGTTTGGGGTTTTGCGAGTTTGTCACTGTGGTGTTCAGATGCATCCGATAGCACGGAGGGAGCTGGCTAGGACTTTCATTAAGGTCAAGTTCACACAAAGACCTTCTGACCCTTCACAAAATGTTACTGACTTCCCTCCCCATCACAGGGTTTAACCACCTTCTAGTATTTATGGCAGCTCTCGTTGTTTTGAAGTCAGCTGAGAGGCTTTGGGCTGTTAATGAGATGGATTCTGCATTTTTTTCTGGCATTTCCACCTTCTTCAAGCTGAACCACGTCTTGTCAGGAGTGACTACATGAGGACGTTACAGCCCCGAGTGAAACTGCCATGATGCAGAAGCAGGGTTTCCAACCTCTGCGAACTTCCCTAGCGCAGCGTCTGGAGAGCTGCGGGCACTTGCAGTATTTCAATTTGTATTTTTTTGTTTTGTCTGAAAACACGATGGGGGAGAGTAGGAGGAGGAGGAAGAGTTGCCATAGGAACAGGAGCTATTGGGAGAGCTTTCTGTGTGCCATTACGCTGCTGTCTGTGAAGGTCTTGGTGCTGGAGAGTGAATAGAAGAGAAAATCATTAAGTTTATTGGTAGCAGGAAGCTCTTGTGTGAATTAGGCTCGAATGCAGAAATCTTCCATCCTATCTAAAGATCTTCTGGTTCTTGGAGGGTTTCTCTCTCTCCCAAGGCACCTTTGGTCCAAAAACCTGTCTGGGTTTGCGATGGATACAAGACTGCAGAAACAGCTGAGCTTGGAGGAGGACGCTGCCACATGCACCCCTGCCATTTGGAAAGGCCACTGATGTCCTCCCTGCTGAGGGAGCCGGTGGGGAGACCAGGACTTAAGCTGCTGAGAAGAGGGACTTTGTGCCTGGGCGTTTGCCTCGTGCTGGATGCAGACCAGCTGCATCCTTCTGAAATCTGTTGCCCAACGGGCTTTGGTGATGACATTGCTTTCAAGAGTGGGACATGTGCCTGTCTGTCCCCACTGAGCACCTTCCCTGTGCCTCAGTTTTGCTCTTGTCCTCTGTGCCCATGATGGCTTGACAGGATCTGAGCACATGGGCATGGGTGTTAGGGCAGTGAGCTGTGGGTTGGTAAGGCTGTAAGGTTACTTGGAGAAGAAGTTAGGTTTTCATGGAACCATAAGATGATTGGATTGGACCTTTGAAGACCATAGGCAAGGACGCCTTCCACTAGATGAGGCTGCTCAAAGCCCTGTCCAGTATGGCCTTGAACATTTACAGCGACGGGGCGTCCACAGTTTCTCTGAGCAGCCCCTTCCAGAGTCCCACTACCCGCATCGTGCAACATTTCTCCGATCTAAACCTACCTACTGCCAGTTTAAAGCCACATCTCCTTGTACTGTCCGGCCTGTTTTATCAGCCACTTTGGCACAGGGTGGTGACACGTCCTGGGCTGTGACATTTCCTTACCCCATCCAGGCCACAATCCCTTCTTAGCAAATCGCAGTTCCTCCTCTCCAATTACAGATACGAAGCAAAATCCCTCGCGAATCCCCTGGGCTCAATTTAGCCGTCAGAGTTATTTCAGGTTTTGCCTGTTTGCTGAGCAAACAAGGCAAGCTCCGCCACACCGCCTGCTCACCTCTTCCCAGCTCTTCCTCCCTAGTCGCTTCAAATAGGGTAGCTCAGCACCTCGCCCTTTCTGACCAGATTTAATTGGGTCTGAGACAGGCATTTCTACAAATGTCTTTAAATAAAAGACTTTAAATAGCCTAATTGAGGAGGGAGAAAAATGAGCACCTTGCTGACAAAATCCCCTGAGAGCTCAGCACATATCGGTCCCTGGGGAAGCCCGGTGAAGAGTGGCTGCAGGGAAAGATCTGCTCGGGGTTGTGACTCTTTGGTCAGAGAACCAAAAGAGGTCCAGATGAGATCCAAATGCCCAGGTGGCTCTGGCTGCTTTGGTGTCCATGGAGCTACACAATTCCTGACTGAAAATCAATTGCCCTGGGAGATGGGCAGCAAGTGTCCTGAGATGGAGATGATGGTGGCTTGCTCCAGGAGCAGGGGCTGCTTTGGGACACCTTATGTGATGCTCACTGGTAAAAAATGTAGGTATAATAGTGAATGGTTTTGCTAGCCTAGTATAGAATCAATTTTTTTTTTTTTAGGGAAAGCAAAGAGCTGGATTTTGTTAAACTTTTTCAGAAGTTTGAGGTTTGGGTCTTGATGGGACTGTGTGTGGACCTCAGAGGCAATGGAGGCTTGGTGGCCAGGTCTGTGGTGGTGTCTGCTAACAGAGGACGGGTCTGTGCTTCTCTCTTGTCCCCCAGGTTGGGATTGACTTCACAGCCTCAAATGGGAACCCGCGAGACCCCTCTTCTTTGCACTACATCAACCCCATGGGAACAAATGAGTACTTGTCAGCTATCTGGGCTGTCGGCCAGATCATCCAGGACTATGATTCGTAAGCACCGTGCCCTTCTGCTTCCAGCTCTGTTTTGAAGATGTCTCCCTGGCTTCCCATGGGGCCTTGATTTCCCATCTGCAAAGCCAGGGCTAAATAATACCTCGCTTTTGCAAAACTCCTTGGGAGAAAAATGCCACATGTACCGGGACGCAGGAGGAGGAGGAGAAGAGGGTGAGGACAGGGTTTCTCCTCCCTGTCATGGCTGCTGTTGAGAGGAAGGGAGCGTTAGCAGTGGTGGAGCATCCTCTACTGGGGGAAGCTGGAGAGTAGCCACTTGGTGCTTTCTGGGCACAGAGGGAGATGCCTTCAGCTAGCTGGTGTTTGCCATTGGCACCTGTACCACCAGGCTGCCTTGTTCTCCAGAGCCCTGAGGTGTGCAACACAGAACATCATCTTAGCCGTTGTTAGAGCAAACAACACAGAAACCCATTGCTCTTGCCGTGCTGGCTTTTGTGACGAAAATGGATAGTTAGTTTTTTGTGAATCTCCAGGGTGATGTGTCTGCAAGAGACTCGGGTGTTTGGGCGAGAGGATGCTCCTGATCCCTGTGGGTGATGAAGCAAAGGTGGACTCTTTTCTTCCTCTAAAGATTAAAAGCCAAAGGGAAGCATCTATTCTCTCTCTGTTCAGCTCTCATGATTTTTAAAGGCGCTGTGGATTTTTTGGAAGAAGGGAAGACTGGCACCTTTTTTTAGCTGACACTTTCTCTGTAGCTGGGTGTTGGGCAGCTGGTAGCACAGGGAGGCCGCAGCGAGAGCCGTGCAAGAACCAGATTTGTGTGCGTGAATACACCTGTACATTGTTCTTCTTCTCTTTTAGGGACAAGATGTTTCCTGCTCTGGGATTCGGTGCCCAGCTCCCACCTGACTGGAAGGTGAAGTGTTGTAGCCATCTGCACATTTGAGATGGGTTTGTCCGGATGCTGCCTGGGCAGGAACGGAGCTGCTGGGGCTTCCCAGCTGGCTCGGGTGGGGAAAAGCAGTAGGGCAGAGGAGGAATGGGAGGATGCAGGATTTCAGCTGGTGGAGAGTGGGATGTCGCAGTGTGGGTGGGCTGGGAGGCAGGGATGGGGCACAGGCAGCCTGTTCTTCCCTTCCAAGCTGGCATGAAAGCGGCAACTCCTTGGCATTAACAGGCAGAGCCAGGCATTGATTCATTTTCCTGGCAGGAGCAACTCTGGGCAAGGGAAGAGGCCCCTGGATGAATGTGTCAGATGGAAGCAAAGTCTGGAAGGGGACTGGGAATTGGGTAAGCCTCAATGTGATGTTACATAGGCAGAGCCTCCAAGGACTGTGACCAGCAGGTCTAGGGCAGGGCTCGTCCCCCTGGACTGGGCACTGGGGAGGATGCACCTTGAATCCTGGGTTCAGTTTTGGGCCCCTCACTCCAAGAAGGACATTGAGGGTCTGGAGCATGGCCAGAGAAGGGCAATGAAGCTGTGGAAGGGTCTAGAGCACAAGTCTTGTGAGGAGCAGCTGAGGGAGCTGGGCTTGTTGAGCCTGGAGAAAAGGAGACTCAGGGGAAACCTTCTTGCTCTGGACAACTCCCTGAAAGGAGGTTGGGGTCACGAGTCATCGGTCTATTCTCCCAAAGAACAAGTGACAGGACAAGAGGAAATGCCCTCAAGTTCTTTGAGGGGAGGTTTAGTTTGGACATGAGAAGAAATGTCTTCCCCACAAGGGTTGTCCAGGCCTGGCCCAGGCTGCCCAGGGCAGTGGTGGAGTCCTCATCCCTGGAGGGGTTTCAGAGCTGTGGAGATGTGGTGCTGAGGGACAGGGTTTAGTGGTGCTCTGGCAGTGTTAGGTTAATGGTTGGACTCAGTAATCTTAAAGGTTGTTTTCAGCCTAAATGATTCTATGATGCTATGATTCTATGATTTTATGATTGGAGCTTGGACTTGAGGTTTTTGGACTTTCCCAAAAGCCACATTGATCTTTTGTTGTGATTAGGCACCAAAGGGGTTAAAGGCACCCTGGTCCTGTAAGGGCTGAGTTGGAGCAGCAGGTGGGCAGTGGTTGGGGCTGCTCCTGCAGCCCACAGTGGCTGATGGGGAGCATCTTCCCGTGGCTGAGAAGATGTGCTGGGACATAACCATCTTTCATTACTGACTGGGTAATGACTTTGGCTGCTCTTTGCTCATGCCTTTGACGTGCATTTTCCTTCTGCTTGCTGGTTTTGAGAAATCCTCAGCTTTGGGGTGGCGTTGAACCTCAGTGAGCGTTTTGTGTTTTTTGGGAGGGGAGCTTTGCTCTGGGCTGAGCGCAGTGGGGCACATAAGTCACGAGCAGACGTGAATTGGGCTGGGAAGCTCATTGCTGCCAACCCTTGAGTCTGGGGATGTCCTGCCCGCTCTAGCTTTGTGCTTTTTTCCACTCTCCTGGCAGCCAAAATTCATGTGACTCAAGTGGGAGCTGTCACTGTTTGCCAGCCACAGCGTGCACTTTGGAGCTGATTCATCCTCCTTGGCCAGCAAATGTCCCTGGTCTGTTGCTTCACCACTTTTGGTGGGAAAATCTTGGTAGGCAGCTTCCAAGGACTAAGAGCCAGCTGCCACCAGGGATTTATTCCTTGAGGGGAGGAATGGGAATGGAAAACGCAGTGGAGATGGGACGGGTATGGCAGCTCATGGTGCTGGGTAAATGGGCAAAATGTTACAGCCAGCAGCCCTCAGCACCCACAGGGAAGGCATTGTTGGCCTCGTTTTCCCCCAGAGTCATGTCTGAACCCACATAAACCCTGGTGGAGAGCAGCTCTCCCTCCTGAGGTGCTTGTCCTGTGCCTGAAGGTCACCCACCCTAATGCTAGGAGTGACCCATCGGTGGTTTCACATTAGCAATGAGGGCATCCCCCATGCACCACCTCACCTGGGGCTTCATCTCTCCTCGGCTCACCCAGCACGCAGGGTCTGTGCATCAATGGCTTGGCTCAGTCATGAAAGCCTGTTGGCCTTCAAGGTTCCTTGAGTAATTTCAAAGCCAAAGCAGCAGTTCTACATAGAAACCTGTGCCCTGCGTTACGATGGCCGGGCAGTGGGAGCAGGAGGACGTGACAAAGGGTGGCTGTTATAGACCACAGACCAGAGTGGGAATTGGGAAGCTCGTTAAGAGGTACGAGTCGTACGAATCACTTCTGTTGCCATGGCTCCCCCAATGCTTCCCAGGCGCCCATCAGAGTGAGATGTTTTGCACACAAAAGTCTCATTGGAAATGTTAAAGAACATCTTGCCGCGTAACAGCTCCATACAGAGCCTTGAGCGGTTTCCCAGTAGGGAACAAGAGAGGGAAGCAGATGGGTTGTGGTTTCTGGGGGATGAGCAAAAGCAAGGCAGCAGTGGGGAGGGTGGTGCTTAATATCTGAGCCCCACTGGTCGCCCTGGGTTTGGGAGATGGGGGTCACCCAAAGGAAGTCGGTGACTTTGCTGAGGTGCCACCCCCAAAGCTTTCCATCCATTTGCCCTTTTAAAAAACATATATATATAGGGAAACTGAGTCACAGCAGGGGTGGGGTCACTCAGGGAGGTGACAGAAAACCCTCTGCAAGGTAGGTACTCCAGCAGAGGCTCCAGCCGTGCAGCTGCAAAGTACATCCGTAATTCCTGATGGGAAAAGATGGAGCTATGGCTATCCCCAGCCATGGAGGGAAGAGGACACTGCCTGGCTGCAAATGAACGTCTCGCTCTTTGGGGTAGTTTAAAGAGTTTCTCCCTGTGAGGTCCTGGTGAATGTGAGACCTGTAGGTGCTCCGTAGGACTCCACAGAAACTGTTTGGCTAAGTGCAAGACGAATAGGGAATGAGAGCCTTTTGTTGTTGTTGTTATTTTGAAGGCCTTCCGTTGAATTCTCTAGCAGAGGTACATCTATAATCCATCAAAAATCCAGAGGAGGTTTTTCAGCGCTTCTGCCACTCAGGGCGTCTGCTCTGTAGATGGTGAGGAACACAGCTCCAAACCATTTCATTGCTACTTATATGAAAGAGAAACCCCTCTTTTGCAATGCAAAACATAGAAATATTTTTGCTCGTCTGGTCTATAAATACTCATATGGCAGAATTTTGAACATCTTCTAAAAAAAAAAATAAGTGAGCCATTTACAATCATGAAATTTGAATTTGGATATATTGCCCAAAGTTGAGTCTTCAGCAAGGACGGGTGTAAGCAAAACTAAGTAATGCACTTCAGACTGTGTCTCTGACCCTGGGATTACTGGTGGCTGGGAGCGTTACTGGGTGTGCTCAACAGGCACGGAGAGACCCAAGCGGGCTGTTGACTTTTGCCAGTCTGACAACTCGTCATCTTTGCAGCGTGAGGAGAACTTTTGATTGACCTGCTTTTGTTTGGTTGCTATTTCCCACCCCACAGCCTCTTGCAAAAGTAGGTTCTGCTGCTTTCAACACAGTGCCCAGTATAGCTGGAAAGTCTGAATCAGATGTGTGTGGCTTCTGCAGTATCAGGAGGACTTCTGCTTCAGACAGCGCTTTAGAGGACAGTCGTTTAGCCAGCATTATGAATGCACGTGTCCTGAAGACCTCCTCTGGCTGAGAAGCTCAGCAAACCCCCACGCTTCTGAGAAGCCTTGTTTTGTAACTCTGGCATGAACTGAGTGGGAGCTTTTTGTTTGCAAGCCCTTGAGCTGGCAGGCTTAAAACCCAAATCACCCCCTCCAACCTTCAGAGGCACTGAAAGAGGCAGTTGTGTTCCCTCAGTACTCCTGAAAGTCTGTTTGATTCTTAAGGTGCCTAAATTGGAGGCAGCAGATTGAGGCATGCCCAAGCCCCCAGATCTGATGGTTGCTCCCCAAGCAAGCTGTTGACGCATGGCAGCGGTGGCAAGATTCATACCGAAGGCCAGGGGTCTTGACCCTCTCTTGCACGCGGGCTATTGAGCTGCCCTGCCCTTCCTGGCATAGAGACATTCAAAGCAACTGCTGCACAGTGCTTTGTGGTCTCTCTCCTCAGGTTCTTCCCATGAAAGTGGTTGAGGAAGGTTTTGTGATTCGTAGTCAGCACTGCTGTTTGTTTTCTCTGGATGGGCTAGTGCGACAGGCCAGGGATCAGGGTGTGCAGGGCCATCTGCTGTTGCCAGTGTCCTGCACGACCTCCTTGTGAGAACATCTCCTTCAGCTTGAAAGGAGATTGTGGAAAACCTGAAGGATCTTGCAATTGCCTTGGAGGCGGGACGTTTTCATGGTCAATGAAAACCAGCCCGGATTGTGTTTGGACTTGCTGTCTGTCACACCCAAAGATTCAAGTCACCTCTCCTGTGCTGTCTTTTACCCTCATGATGACTCAGATGATGAAGCTAATCTGCTGGCTTCGTCATGGTAGCTGACATGCCAAATGAGGTCTTCAACCCAGCTCACTCTGTGCCTGCCTCCCTCCTGCTCCACAATACCACTTTGCAGAGGGATGGAGAATGGGGATGCTGCTCTCTGTGGTGTTAATTGAATTTTCGCCCATTACAACCTGCAATAGAATGAAGTAATTTCTCCTAGTGACCAGTGAGATGGCCTAGATGGCTGGGAGCATCCCTTCCCCAGGCTTTCCTTCAGGGCAGCCAGTGGGAAGCCATGTGGACAAACTTGTAGAAGAATGTGTGAGGTGGTAATTTCAGGTGGCTCCATGATGGGGAGATTGAGGAACTCATCCATCCTCAAATGCTGCTCAATCCTGATCACGTTTGTGTTTGCCATTCCTTGCTGTTTGGGTAGCAGACGGCTGGGAAGTGTTTCTGACCCAGCAGGATGGACTGAAACAGTCCTGGCTTGTGTCAGCACTAGTGTGGCCAGCAGGACTAGGGCCAGGGATTGTGCCTCTGTACGGGGCACTGGGGAGGCCGCAGCTTGAATCCTGGGTTCAGTTTTGGGCCCCTCACTCCAAGAGGGACATCGAGGGTCTGGAGCGCGGCCAGAGTAGGCCAATGAAGCTGGGGAAGGGCCTAGAGCACAGGTCTTGGGAGGAACGGCTCAGGGATGTGGGGTTGTTGAGCCTGGCAAAAAGGAGACTCATGGGAGACTGTCTTTCTCTCAACAGTTCCATGAGAGGAGGTTGGGGCCAGGTGGAGATGAGGTGCTGAGGCACATAGTTTAGTGGTGGACTTGGCAGTGTTAGGTTGATGGTTGGACTCAAAGGTCTTTTCCCACCAAAATGATTCTGTGATTCTGTGACATGTCCATGACTACTACCCTGGCTCCAGAGGAGCATCAGACCCAAGCCAGCCTTGGAACATCAGTTAAACTGATCGTGGGCAACCTGCTCTGCACTGACCCTCCATGTTAATTTGGGTCTTTTCTTCTCCACAGGTATCCCACGAGTTTGCCATTAATTTCAATCCCACGAACCCGTTCTGTTCAGGTAAGCATGTCCCAGGTCTTTTAAGACTCCTTAGATGCCCTTGGTGTCTTCTGTTCTTCCCTCTGCGTTTCTCCAATAACATCTTTGGGATTTTTCAAGATCCATTCAGAGACAGACATTAATGGTGAAGCAGAGCAGATGCTAAGGGTAGACTCAGAGGAAAGCAGAGAAAAATGGGCGGTGTGTAGGAAGGCCCAGGGTAAAATGCAACTGGATTCAGACAGCGTAAAATCCGCCTTTGTGCTGGTGTCTGGTGTGTTCTACCAGCCGTCTGCTCCTCCAGCAAGTCTGCAAGAAACACTAGACCTGTTTAGCAGATGGAGATTCAGATTTTATTCTTCAGTTAGCAGCTGAGAGTTGGTCACAGTCATGGCTGAAGAACTGCTCAGATCTAAAGGCTACCGTGGACTCCAAAAGTTGCCTGGTTTGACTCTGCCTTACCCCAGCAAAACATGGGTTTGGGCAGCCTCCAAACCTTGCACGCTGGTTCCCAAAAGCTGGCTCTGACCATCTGCTTCTCTGCTGCCTTTGCTTTCTTTAGTCTCTCTCCAGCAGCTGAAGAGCGTTCATTGGACCTCATTTATTGCAGGTGCTATGGGATGCAGAAGTCACCACCCTGCAACTCTTACCAGTGACAGGTCATTCCCAAAGAAAGGGTTATAATTTGGAATGATTATCCTGTGGAATGGGGCACTTTTGATTTACACAGCCACACATCCTTTTGGGAGAGCAGCCCACTTACCCTATTCTGGTGTGGCAGAAACAGAAGGGTCTCAGTTTGGGAGCTCAGAGGATTCTGGGATTGTTTTTCTTCTGTCTCCTGTCTCTGTTCCATGTCTATCTGGGTTTTGGTTATGCTCAGAGACCAGGAGTTGCTTTTCTTTTCCGTCCACCTCTTTGTCTAATTCTGAGATTTCTGCAGAAACCAAAGGAAAACCACCTTTGACTGTGAGTGCTACGAGGGCTCTTCTATCTGAGAAGGTTTAAGGACCTAATACAAAATGAATGAAGAGCAAAACCCAGGTTTTAGAAAATTTGAATTGAGGCATATCATAGAATCCTTTTGGTTGGAAGAGACCTTTAAGATCATCAAGTCCAACCATTAACCCAGCACTGACAGGTCCACCACTAAACCATGTCCCTCAGCACCACATCTCCACGTTCTTTAAAACCCTCCAGAGACGGGGACTCCACCACTGCCCTGGGCAGCCTGGGCCAGGCCTTGAGAACCCTTGTGGGGAAGAAATTGCTTCTCATGTGCAACCTCAATCTCCCCTGGTGCAACTTGAGGCTGTTTCCTCTTGTCCTATCACTTGTTCCTTGGGAGAAGAGACCGACCCCATCTGGCCCCAGCCACCTGTCAGGGAGTTGTTGAGAGTGAGATCTCCCCTGAGCCTCCTTTTCTCCAGGTCCCTCAGCCACTCCTCGCAAGACTTGTGCTCTAGATCCATGTAGGACTTGTTCTCTAGACCCTAATGATGACACTTGTGGAGCTGGATGAGTTCAAGGGAGAAGAAGGTAGTTCTAACTTCAGCTCCCATGACAGCCTTAGCTAATGATGCTTAATTGGCCTTGGGATGGGCCTGAGCTGTGGTGCATTGTAATTCCTGGCTTCTCTGCTTTCCCTGAAGGTGTGGAGGGTATTGTCCAAGCCTACTCAGCCTGCCTGCCCCATATCCGCTTCTATGGACCCACCAACTTCTCCCCCATTGTCAACCACGTGGCCCGCTTCGCAGCTCAGGCTACCCAACAGCAGACTGCATCCGTAAGTCCATAAGATCACGTGATGATCACAAATCCTGATGGCTTTGGGCAGGGGAAGGCAAAGCTTGAACTTAATTCCATGTCTTCCCCCTTACTGTGGACAGGGATGCAGGGTCCTCCCACCAGGACCATCCCTGGTGTGCCTGCAGCTGTGGGGTCTCAGTTCTCTGTTGACACTTCAGACAGAGAATGTAGAGTCACTGCAGAGGCTTTCTTAGGAAGAAAGAATAACCCAAAAACTTGACAACAGTCAACAAAACGGCAGCTGTGGAGAATCAGAAATTAATGGGGAGAGTATTGAGATGAGGGTGGGAGATGCCATGAGTTGGGTGTCCTTTGGATTTATACAGATGTCTTGAGCACCATCTTAAATGTTGATCCTCTTATCTCAAAGAGGATCAAACAGCAAGAAAGTGGCCGAGACACTCAGCAGCATGGAGCAGCTCCCATACGAGAAGCAATAAGGCTGGCATCTTCTGGCCCAGGAAGTCAACTGGGACTATCAGAGATGCATAAAATCACGGATGGTGAAAAAGTGATTCATTTCTCCCTAATTCTTGTGGGGAAGGCCTGTGAGGCCCCACAGGGTGATGGATATCCAACAGGCCAGTGCACAGTGGAGTCAGGGAGCTGAGACCACCCCAGGACAGTGTCCAGGATGAGGACGGTGAAGGTCCAGAGAGCAAAGGGATGGGCTTGTGCAGACCCAACTATCAAGGGCCATTCACCGCCGCACTGGAGTCAGTTCAGGCTCTGGAGTCCCTGACGTGTGCCAGGCAGCAGCTGGCAGGAGACAGGGAAGGACAATTTCATTCTCTCCTAAGTTTTTTTCCTAAAACATCTTCTGCTGAGCTCTAAGAGGCTCTGCTCTGAGGAGACCATCTCTGTCCTTATGGACAGGTGGGGAATGATAGTCCTGAGGACCACGGTTCTTGCTTTCTAAACAACCATCTGCTTCTGTGTGCTTTTGGGCTGTCTTGGGACAGGGTGGACTGGATGGTCCTGGGATCCCTGGTGGGGTGCTGGGGACACTAATATGTCGATGCTGCTGCCGTAGCGTGGGTGGGAAACACGAGCTACAGGGAAGAGGTTGAGCATCGACTTCAAACCTTTGGCCTGTTTCCCTTTGACACACAACAAAGAGCCGAAGGAGGTATCTCCCTCTCCTCTGTAAAGATCTCCCAGGGAGATCTAGGGTTGTCCATCCAGCCTTACAGAATGTACGAGAGAGCCAGCCCGTGCCCATGGCGTAAAGCGAGAGGTATCTGATGCGGCTGATGGATGAATCCGAACCTTTGCCAGGAGATCTTTCTGCTATTCCGCTTTGACTGGTTTTTGATGTTTGAAGGGGAATTGCAAAAAACCACAGGATGGCTCAATTTGATCATTGCTTTTCACACCACTTGGACAAGATGTGGGCTCAGAGCCACTCTTTGGGTTCCTGTGCAGCTGCTCCAGCCACTTGGTGGTCCTAGAAGTCCCCGTCAATTAGTCCATCAGGCTGTTCCCAGCCATATGTCAACGAGATTCTTGTTAGTGCAGGGTCCTCGCGCTCGGTTGTTCTGGACCATGAGGGAGCGAGTGCAAGCTGGGTTTTGGAAGGTGAAGCTGGTAGTCAAAGGGATGCTGAAATACCTGTGTGCTGGGCGCTGCAGTTGTGGGTCCAGCCTTGCTGGTCGTGGCCAGGGTTTCCTCTTAGGAGCGTGAAGAACATCTGAAGACTGCAAGATGGAGCTGACTGGGGTGCCTGTTGGGTCCCAGTGGCAGGAGGCTGCCCACGGAGGATGGCAGGTCCGGCCCCTAGGTTTTGGTGGCCAAAAGCAGTTCGGCCAGGGAATCAGCACGTATGTGGCAGGAGCTGCCTTGGGGCAGAAGCTTTACCAGTTCCTGCCTGGAGCGGAGCTGGATCACACCCAAAACCTCCTTCCCAAGGAGACTTTTACCAGTTTTGCCTTCAGCACTGTTGCTCTTCCCAGCTCCAGGAAATACTGGATTTGGTTCAGTTCAGCACAAGTCCAGGTCGCTCCTCAATTTTGTTTTCTCTCTCAGCATCAGTGGGGGAGGGAGAAGTCACAGGCTGTGCGTGGAGCAGAGGCGCTTATCATATGCAAATTGCATGCCTCCGATGGCACTAATAGTTTAATCAAGAGAGATTTTAAATAGTGGGCTAATAGTGCCATCAGAGGCAAGCCTCGGTTGGCTCGGTCTGGGTTTTTTTTGGAAGCATGAAGCATTATTGATGATAGATCTCACTCCCCCGGGGTCTTCTCCTCTCCCATCCCATCTTCAATGCGTGCTGCAAAGCCACAACTGATGCTGCCGGCTCTGGTGGCCTCCTGGACCTGCCCTCCTCTTCCTCCCGCTCTTGCTTGCTCCCAACATAGCAAATAAAACCTGAAAACTCATAGTTTTTTCATGGCGATGTGGCTCACAAATACTGGAGCCGGCGGCTCTTAAGGAATGAGGGGACTGAAATGTGTTGGGGTGGGGAGGAGAGACAGAGAGATTGTGCACGATTTGAGTCCTGGGGAAGGATTAATAAGCTTTGGGGAATTTAAACACACCTTTCCGGCAGGGCCCCTGCACGCAAACCTCCCCTTTTCTTACTGCACGCTGTTTAATGCTGCCTAGTTCCCTCAAGTCTTGCTCACATGCCTGAGCCTAATGGCTGCTATCATTAGCAAACAAGCAGGAATCATCCCCAAAGCCCTCAGTGGATTCCCAGATCAGCCATTTTAACAACAAAAAGAGAGAAAGGGGGAAGGTGATGCTGGGTTGGGTGACGGGTGGAGACGCCAGCCTGGGGGCATCGGGCTGTAGGGCCAGCCTGGTCCCTGCCCCAGCAGCTCCGGTGGTGGCTTGGCAGAGGTGGCACTCCAGCTGGGTACCGTGGCTGGAGCTCTGCGATGACACCAGCAACCCTGCCCTGCTGCTATTTACTGACACTGCCAAAATTGTCATCGGTCCTTGGAGAACCTCCCACTGGTGGTCTCGTGCGGTGCCTACTGCTCCCCTGCCTGTAACGATGCTGCCTGTCAGCTTGCACCACTGCAGCCCTCCGGGCTTTGGGGTTGATCCCCAGCACCAGCTCTTACTCCACTTGGCTGCTGAAATATATCCTGATAAACAGTTGATGAGCTCTGCTCCCCCCTCCTTCCTTGCTTATTTTCCAGCATTTCTCTCTGATCCCATTATGGATTTCACAGAAAAAAAGGGAACAAAGGGAAATAGTTCCTTCTGGGTTTCTGCTTTTTGACTATGCACAGAGACCAGAGGAGGGAAGGGGGGGACTCAAAGTCATTCCTATTATCAGCTGCTCTCTTCAAGGTTTTACTCCTCCTCCTGTACTGGTTCCCAAACAGGGTCAGGCCCTTGCACTTGTCCTGCTTCCAGTGATGACCAGTGCTGGCCGCCACGGAGGAGCGTGCAGGTCTGCTCCTGGAGTTTAGTCTTACCCTCCAGACTTGAACATCTCTCCTATGAGGAAAAGCTGAGAGAACTGGGACTCTTTAGTCTGGAGAAGAGACAGGGATCTTATTAATCTATAAATATCTAAGGGGTGGATGTCCAGTGGAAGGAGCCGGTCTCTTTTATGTGGTGCCCAATAATAGGACAAGAAATAACAGGTACAAGCTAGAACATAGGAGATTCCACCTCAACATGAGGAGAAACTTCTTTACTGTGAGGGTGACAGAGCCTGGAACAGGCTGCCCGGAGAGGCTGTGGAGTTTCCTTCTGTAGAGACTTTCAAAACCCATCTGGGTGCATTCCTGTGTGGCCTGCCCGAGGTGATCCTGCTCTGGCAGCGGGTGTTGGACTAGATGATCTCTAGAGGTCCCTTCCAACCCTTAATATTCTATGATTCTATGATTCTAGATGTTGGGGTCCTGTTCTTCAGGATTTATGTCTCCCCCATGATTTGCTCTGAAAAGTCTGGATTTAGGGAAAATTATACCTTGAGCCATGCTCTGTAGGTAGGGCTAGTGCTTGGGAAGGGGTTGGGGCTAGGAAGGAGCTGGCTGCCTGCCCAGGCTCAGGAAAACCGCCTCACCAGCATCCTTGGGTTATGTTTAAGCCCAGCCCAGCCTCATTTGTATGTGGAGTTTAGTACTGGAGAGTATAGGGGCGAGACAATGCTTAGACAAGGTGTCAGGAGATGTGGCCTGGAAGAAAACCAAGAAAATGGGCTTGGGGGCGGTGTTCCCTCTCTTGCTTTTCCAGCACAGCTGCACTAGCGATTGTCAGAGGAAATGGAACGAACGACGAAAGGAACAAAGGGTTTTAATGCGCTTAAGTGATTGTTTTCGTCATTTCTCCAGCACGTGCAAGCTGGCTGATGTGGCAGACTTGAACTATTACTTTCCCTGGAGGCAGAGGAGATAGGCTTTTTGGGGTCCACAGGCCCCAGATTTGCTGAGCCGAGTCCAGCAGGACGGTTCATTCGTCCGGCCATCTTCCCACAGCTCTGCAGGAGCAGCCCCATCACTCTCCTTTTCCCTCGGGAAAGGGAGCGGGTGCTAAGGCTGCCGCTCTGGCATTCGCCAGCTCGGCGGTGCCCTCTCAGTGCCTTCTGAGACCCATGGCTCTGGAGGGAAGACGGACAAGCCGTGAGCGCGGCACAGCCCCAAGCGTGGCACAGACCCCCCCCCCACCACACCCCACCCTGCAGCCCGGTGCTGGGATGCAGGAGATGCTCCCCATCAGCACATGGACATGTTTATGGGGACCACCCCAAAATGCGCTCCACTGGATGTGGGTAGCCCCAGCTGGGCTCAAGTCCCAGTCCGTAACTCCTCCTGGCCATGACACAGAAGCTTGACACAGGTTGTTGGTTTGGTTTTTTTTTCCATCATTAAATACAGTTATTCAGTAAATCAGCAAAATATTTGTTTGGTTACGATCTTTCAAAAACTAAGGAGAATGGGAGCGCCTGAAAGGTTTAGGTGCTGCTTAAGGGTGTGATGCCAACTGTCCTGGGAAGGGCTGAACTTTGTGCTTCCAAATCCCTGGGGGACCTGCCTCCCCTCAACACACGGCGCATCCC
>VWZK01015289.1:95452-115969 GCA_013396935.1 Baryphthengus martii | reverse complement strand
CATCCCAGCCACTCCCACCCCGCAGGCTCTGGCTACGGCACAAGGGTGCCCTGGCATCCTGCTGGGTCTGACCCTCTGCCCTCTCCCCCGCAGCAATACTTCATCCTCCTCATCATCACGGACGGGGTGATCAGTGACATGGATGAGACGAGACACGCCGTGGTGCAGGCGTCCAGGCTGCCCATGTCCATCATCATTGTAGGGGTGGGCAACGCCGACTTCGCAGCCATGGAGTTCCTGGACGGGGACAGTCGGGTGCTGCGCTCCTACACTGGCGAGGAGGCCGTGCGTGACATCGTCCAGTTTGTGCCCTTCCGGGATTTCCGCAACGTGAGTGTGGGTAGCACGGGCTGTGGGGAGGGGATCACAGGCAGAAATGGGGTCTCGAGCCTGAAGATGACCCTGGAAGTGGGGCGACCCTGGTAGAGGCAAGAGGTGGAGGGCTGGCACGTGCCTGCCTTGCCCTGGCCCTAAACCCCACATCCCTCAGTGATTCTTTGGAAGTGACCACGTAAAGCAGTGCCGCAGGCAGGGGAGCAAAGCGCAGCTCCTGAGCGTGCTCCATCTGAGCTTCCCTGCCTTCTCCACCACTCTGTGGCAGCTGGGAGCAAAAAACCAGTTAATTATAGCAGGGTCCGGGTTCCCACAGTGAGCTGGACCAGCGCTGGGCTCACCTCCCTCACCGCAGTCCTATTCCCAGCGTCTCCCACTCAGGCCTCATCCAGCACCCATCACATGCGATGCATTTAACGCTGAGTTGCCCGAGTCCCCTCCCAGTGCCTGCAGAAACGGGTAGTGCCAGCACTGGCTCCATGTGTGTCCCCTCCGCTGCCCACTGCACGTCCCACAGTTGTGTATTAGAAAAAAGGGGATGATTCAAGAAAAATAAAACAGATACACAGACAAAAAAAAAAGACAAAATGAGATGCGTTCTTCTGCCTGTCTCCATCGGCCAAGAGTCAGCCCTGGGTTGGCCGCTGTTGATGGCACAGGATTGCCAGAGGATGCAAAAAATCAGCCTGTGCTTAACTTCCCTCTTGTCACAACTCATCGGTGTCTTTCCCTTTTGCCTGCCGTTAATTAATACCTGGGTTTTCTAACCTGCTGAGGATGTTTTATTCGTCCCTCCTAGTGAATTCTCTCCTGGAGAGAAGGTGTAGTTTAGAATGTAATAATCCCAGGTGTGTAAAATGCTGGCTGCCAGTAGACCTTAGTGGGTATTAAATGAAGTACCCCAGCGCGGGGTTGGGGCCGGCCTAGGCACGTTGCTCAGTTAGTCCCTGATGGCTGTTCTTTATGCACCCGATACTTACTCCCTCTCGCCTGCAGGCCCCCAAGGAGACCCTGGCCAAAGCTGTGCTGGCAGAGCTGCCCCAGCAAGTCGTGCAGTATTTCAAGCACCAAAACCTGCCGCCCATCAACTCGGAGCCTGCCTAGACTTGTTCCAGCTTGCACCCTCTGCATGTTGCCGAAGCCCGTCAGTCCTACCAAAAACACGTTCCACGTGCTTTTAACAGAAGAACATCCTCCCTGAAACACTTTGTACTACTTTATTTAATTGCTAAGTTCTTAAAATTCATCCCAGAGAAGCACCCGGATTCATTTTGTACAGTCCCAGCCTGAGGTAACACTAAGTGGCCAGGCCAAGCCCTAGTCCTTCTCTGTTGACTCACTTTTCAGTATTGAATGTACTTTGTGTGATTTCATTGGAACAGGAGACAATTTTTACAATCAAAACTTGCTTTTTCCAAGGAATGAAATGGTTAATATATTATGGTCATTCAATGAACTGGTCACTGTGTAGTTCACTTACCCGTGCGGTTCCTGTACATCTGTCATGCTCTACGTTCATTTTTATACTGTGTACGTGTCATATTTGTTATACTCAGGTTAATAAAGAAACTTGGACATTTACACCAAGGCTCTCCTGGATGGGAAGGTCTGGAAGCGTGGTCAGCGCCGCGAGGTGTTTTGAGTCACCCTGACACGGGCTGCCCTGTTCACCCTGCGCTCAGCTTTTCTGCTCATGGGGCCCCAGGCCCGCCCCAGGCCACCCCTGGCAGCCTGCATTGAGGGTGGAGGGGGACACGGATGTCCTGGGGAGGGCAGCACCTCCTCCCTGCCTCATTGGCCCTCAGCCAAGGCCGGCGGGGCCGGTGTGTGTGCTCGGGCACGCTTTGGAAAACACCAGTGGACCCACAACAAGTTGGCAAAGGGACTTTCATGGTTCGCTTCAGCTTCATCTCTAGAATTTTCTCAAGCCTGAGTAACAAAAGCTCCCTGCTGCCCAGGAGGAGATGAGCCAGGTAATGAAATCCTGCTCTCCAGCAGCTCCTTTGAGCTGCTCAGCAGCAGCATGTTATCTTCAGCGCTAATTGCTGCTTCCCTCTGTGGTTAATCAGATTAAAGTCTTTCAAAGCTGGCAGGTAAAGAGTTAAATATACTGCAGGGATCACCAGCCTTACTCCAAACCCCAGCAGACTTGACCGCCCTTCTTTTCATCAGCGAAAGCACTTTTGGCGGGAGGTCGGTGTCTCTGTGTACAGCCCGGAGCCCATCGGCACGCGCGTGGCTGCTGCCTGCGCTCACTGCCGCTGCCAACGACGAGCGAAGCCTTGGTCGTCACCGCCGCCACCCAGCCACCAGCACGCACGCTGCCCTGTGTCTGGTTTATGCTCCCTGGAGTCAAATCTGCTGGTGAGACCCTGCACCAGCTCCAGGTACGCTGCCGGCTGAGAGGTGAGACCGCTCCGTGAAATACCAGCCTTGAGAAGCCCCCCCAGGAGGGAAAAACCCACCCAATGCCACCCTCTGCCAAATGAAGAAGCAGCTTTTGAAAGGTGGCTTGTTTAAAACTACTGCTGTACACAGCTCAGCTTCCAGATCAAAGCCTATGGCTCTGGAAAAATGGTTATTTTTTTCTTTCCATGAAAGGAGCTCACACGCAGCTGCGCTCACTCGTAAGCTCTTCTCCTTGTAGAGCGTTTGTGGGGGTTTGTGCTTCAGCCCCTCCTCAGGGACAGCTTCATCAATTGCTTGTTTTCAGTGCCAGTCGTTAAAGCTTCAAAGAGGTGTTAAAAAAAGCGACAAACTATGCAGTCATAGCAGAGAGAGAACAAGCTTAAAAATAAATAAATAACAGAAATCTAAATCCACCACTGAACGACAAGAGTTGCTGGAGCCAGCCATTCTTTTCCAGTGTGTGGGCCCCAGGGCAAGGTTCCTGCCACAGCTGCTGCTGCCAGGAGGTCTGACTTAACCTCCCCTCTCTGCGCTCCTCGTGTCCCAGCACGTCTCTCAGCGCACTTCAGCATTTTAACGTCAGATGGCTTCTGACTGCGAGGAGGTAAATGGGACCAACGGACGGAGGGACGAGCGGGGACAGCTCTGCCGTTTGTTTACAGGAGCCAGGCTCTGACAACAGCAGAGGTGACTCAGACTCAAAAGCTGTGCGAGGTGTTTCCCCGGTCCTGCTCTTCTGGGAAAAGGAAATCAGGGGCTCTCATGCCTGCTTTTGCTCCATAACATCCCCCCCTGGCCACTCACGGTCCAGCATCGCCGCCAGCACCCCCACCTGATGCTACCCACAGCTCCCGTGGATCAGCACCACATCCGCCCACAACGGGCTGCCAAAGCCCACGATAAATTTCTGTCTAAATCAGCCATTTTGATGGCAGTTGTGCAAAATGTCACACGGGGAAATGCCTCCAGTGTCCTCACAGCCGGGCCAGGCTATTCTGGCTCCACGGAGAGAGTATTATTATGTCAGGGAAGGACACCAATTATTTCTCACTCCAACTACTCAAGGTTCTCGCAAACACAACCTTCAAGGACGGGCACTTGTTTTGTGCACCACTTCCATCTCACTCTATAGCCAAGCACCATCAAAGGCATCACAGGCAAAGCATCAGGGAGACGGCAAGAGATCGAGCCATTTTCCACCTGAACGCACCATAAATACAGTAGTTGGAGAAGAGCCAGGAGCAACTCTGGAGCAAACAGAAGAGGTGTCAGGCAGCCCAGAACAGGGGGAGGAATTACGGCGTGTATGTAAGGATCCGGTTGTGGAACTGGGCTGTGCAAATAAAAAGGGTATTTGGCTAAGCACAGCTTCAGCGCAGGCGTAACTCTCCTTGTCTCTTTTGAGAAAGTTCAACAATCAAGCTAAGGCCTGAATCCTACTAAAGGTTTTCAGGTTTTGCTGCTTTTATCCCAGCTGTTCTCTTCCCAGTTGCTCGGCAGCATGTTCAGGTAACTGCCCTTTGGTATGTACATACCATGGAGTCATAGACCGGTTTGGGTCAGAAGAGACCTTTCGAGCTCATCTAGTCCAACCGCCCTGCAGTGAGCAGGGAGGACACCTGCAAATAGAGCAGGCTGCTCAGAGCCCCATCAGGCCAGATTTTGAATGTCTCCAAGGATGCAGCCTCTACCACCTTCCTAGACAATTCATTCCAGTGTTTCACCACCCTCATAGTAAAGAACTTCTTCCTAAGGTCCAATCTAAACCTACCCTTCTCTAGTTTATAAGCATTGCTCCTCATCCTATTGCTACAAGCCCTTGTAAACAGCCCCTCCCCAGCTTTCTTGTAGGCCCCCTACAGCCTTCTCTCTACAGTATCCCCACAGCCTTCTCTTCTCCAGGCTATACAACCCAAACTCCCTCAGCCTGTCCTTGTGGGAGAGGTGCTCCAGCCCTCTGATCATTTTTGTGGCCCACCTCTGGACCCGCTCCATGTCCATGTCCTTCTTGTGTTGAGGGTTCCAAGGCTGGACACGATACTCCAGGTGAGGTCTGACCAGAGCAGAGTGGCAGAATCACTTCTATTAATCTGTTGGCCACAGCAGATGAGCTGTTTTTCTCAGAAACAAGTACGCTTCAGCGTGCAGTACGTAAGCAGGAGCGCAGTGAGGAAGACTGTCACCTTTGTGACACTTCCACTTCTGAGCAGCTGAGCTGAGCTGTTCCAACCCACCAACCTCCCTTTAGTGCTGCTGGGTAAAACAACAGGCCCTCGGCTTTCCCCACCTACTTCTTGCTCACGCCTGAGTCCACACCACCCAACTGGCACCACAGAGCCCTTTGAGCGGGACAGCGCTCTCACCTCTCCTTTCCAAAGGTTCCCCATCACAAGACCAAATTTTGCGGAAACGTGCAAACCCTCTTCTCCAACTTGGGGATCTCCCAGGCCCACCAGGATGTGTAAGGTTTCTTAAATCAAATCCAACATCAACCACTGACCGCAAGGGATGATGGAGTTCTCCAGCTTCTGCACAAAGAGGTTTGGCTGACCTGGGGAATCCCACCCACTGTGGATTCACGCTCTTCAGACAAGCTTTTCGCTTCTTCACTTGACAAGCGCCAGTGTGGGAGCAGCGGCCTTTGAGCAGCACAGACAACGGCAGTTTCTCTGAGCTCGCTCAGAACTCCTTTGAGCATCCATCCACCACTGTCTCTGTGTTTGTAGGAGCCTGGCCTGCGCTGCTCCCGGATGGCAGTTTGAGCAAGGGGCCAGTGGGATAGAGCAGAAATTGCTTAATGGAACAGGAACAGTTATGAATGGCACAAGCAGAGATTTTTTTTTTTTTTAAAAAAAAAAAAAAAAAAAAGAATGCATTCAGAATGTCTTTAATCATGTATCACTAAAACTTCTTTACAGTGTCATGGCAATCTACACTTCACCATCTGCTTGATTTTTGTTCTGCTCCCTTTTCACAAATACAGGATAAAAATGACATTTTAAAATGGAACACATGGCTCCTTCTACAAGACTTCACTGCTTCAAGGGAGTATTTTTTGCCTGTTAGTCTTGTATAAACTTCTTGGATCACGTAATTCTTTCTTTCCAAAAGGATTTTAAAAGCTACAAGCTCTCTCATCCCTACCCTCAGACCTTCATTTCATTACTAGGTGTGTCTTCTGGTTTCAGAAGGCAGCCTTTCTTCCAGGCTCAGTATGGACCCCAGAAAGTTGGGGTGGTGGCGCCGGGGAGTAATATACATGTACAATGAGTTATTTTAGGAGTATGTGAGTGTATTAAACTTGAGAGGTTAGCTAGAAAGATTATATTTGGGACAGAAGGATCCATCAGGGCTTTGGAAGATACTCTGCACTACAACACACACAAAGGGATTTTGTTACGGACCATCAAAGAAACCGTTGCTACGAAAGACAGAGGAGACGATCTTCCCAGTGGAATTGATGGTGCCTTCGCTATCCGAGCTCGACTCCGAATCACTGCTCCCCGAGTAGGCGCCCAGGCCAGGCAGGATCCCAATGCAGACAGCTGCAGAGGGACAGTGGATGGTGGAGCCTCCCACATGGCTGCTCCCCAGGGAGACGCAGGATGGTTTTTCTGGAAGAGAGGTACCTTTGTCAAAACTGAGGGCGCTGGGAAGGGCTTTTCATCAGCCCAGGAGCTGCTGCGTGTCACTCACCTGTTGTTGCCACATCGGTGGTCGGTGATTGACTGCAGGATTTAATGAAAGCATAGGGCAGCTCTGTGCTGCAATAAAGCTAATCTGACAGGAAGGACTTGCTACCTCAGGGGATTTTCCTCCTTGCTCCCCCCCATCACTAGTTTAAGCCCAGCTCTGTGCTGGCATTACAGATTTTTATTCTAAGGTTATCAGTTTGATGCTTGTCAAGTTCCAAATCCACTAAATAAAATAGCTCCGCTTTATGTAATGAGTATTTTTTTTGTGATATAACAGCATAGTTGGGGAAAACGTTTATTCCATCATTCTGCTAGTCAACATCTCCCATCTTCTGCAGCTAATTAATTATTTCCAACGTTCTGAAAGTTTACCAACAGAAGGAGATGCAGGAAGTGCCTTGGGTTGTCATTACACAATTGCAGCTCACCCGATTTCTGTCAGAATATCTTGACAGCAAGTCAACGGCAGCCCTGACAGCCCAGACTTGAAATGCAGCTTAATTTTTCTTCTAGTTCCCCATGATTTTCCAAACCAAACTGACTTCAGGATGCACCATATCACTTCATAGCATGAAAAGCCAATAGTGGATGTACAGAAACACATCCACTGCTGCTGTGAAAAGGAAGAGGATGATCTGTTCTCCACGTCTCCTGTCAACAGAACAAGCACTAGGCTTGAAAAGCAGCTAAGGAGACTCCCTTCACTTATCAGGTAAAACTCTTTACGGGTAAAAGCAGTTAAGCGTTAGAATAAACTGCCTAAGGAGGGTGACCAATCTCTGTCTCTGGAGATTTAAGAGTAGCTTGGACAAAAGCCTGTCAGGAATGGTTTAGGCAGAGGACAGAATGATGACCTGTAGAGGTTCCCTCCAGCCCGATGAAGGCTGTCAGCATCCACTGTCACCATTTCTGCTGCTTTAGGAGGGAACATGCCAGCTGCAGAATGCGATGTCTTGCGTAATGAAGGAGCAGAAAAGCAAATCCTTTATCAGACAACAGCAAGTCATTTGCTGTTCAGGTGAGAGACAGACAGTTTCCCACCAGCGGAAATCAAGACGTACCTTTATTCTTTTCATCATGATCAGTATCTAATTTCAACCTCTTCACACTGTTACCACCATCTGAACTGTGGAAAAAATAAGAAAGTGTCTTGTTTCTCATAAGCAGCCACTTAATTACCGTGAAGCTAAAGTCCCATCTTTGCCCCAAATGCTCCAGTGAACGACAGCAGGATCCCCTGACGACCATCTCACCACTTCTCATCGCTGTTAACTGGGGCTCCTCGCGGAACATGCAGGACCCTAGAAGGAGTCAACACCTACACTGCAAGTATCACCCGTGAAGCTGGGAAACAGAAGCATGCCTCTGGAAGTTCAAGTCGGGCCTCTCGCACAGCAACCCAGAGCTGCCTGTTCAGCTGGAAGTACCCCGCCGGAGATCAGGAGCTACCTGAGCTTCAGGCAGCCCACATGACCGCAGGCCTGCGCACGAGGACAATTACCGCGCTCGCTGAGGCAACAGCCGTGTCTTTTCCCTTCCAGGATTTCCCTCCCCTCGTTCAAGCACCTAGGGAGCCTATTCTAAAACACCCAGAAATCTTACACCCAGGAACAAGCCCAGCAGGTTTTGTGGCAATTCACATAAAGCTGCAGCACCTGACCTAAAAAAGAAAAGGGTCCTTTTTGGGTCCAAAGGTGTGTTGGGGGAAAGGGGCATTACTTGGGCTTCTGAGCCTTCAGAGCTTCTACACCTCCTCCCTGTCACTGCTCAGTTTCTGCATGTTCCCAATCCTGAGCCATCCACATAAACAAATGCTTTGCAGCTTCAGCTCTGATGAAGGGATGGAGTACGAGCATTTTTATGCATTAACTCTTTCTGTCCCTGTCAGAACACGCAGTACAGATGAAAGTTTATTCCAGGCAGGGAGGTTTTAATAGTAATACATCCTCTGCAGGAAACCACAAAGCTCAGAGATCAGATGTTGAGCTCATACTACACTTGGTTTGGGCCAGTTTGCAATAAAAGATAAGACAGCAAAAATAGAAGACTGCAAAGCAAGTCTGGGATGGCACTGCCATGTCAGCTAGGATGCTCTCTTCAAATAGATGCCATCTGCAGATTTTAGATGTGCCATGAAGCACATGCCAGCTCCTTCTTCATATCCTACTGGCTTAAATACTAGTAGTTACAAGAAAAATAATGTGGTGGGCTGCTTGTTATCAGTTCAAGGTGTTTCTTCTCTGTTTTCCAAAACCCCAAACAACTACCCAACCCCCCCAAAATAGGTGGTGTAAGCACTTACTTCAGTTTTCAGACATGCAATTACTGCTGGGAGCTAAACACCGCCCTACAAGATAAGCTTCTAAAATAATCTCTCATTCACTGGGACAGAGTCAAAAACACTGATTGAATTTGGAGATGTCAGTAATCATCTGAAATATCGGATGACTCTTTTGCGGGAAATAAGTCTGGTCCCACGTGTCCAGTTTCTCCATAACCCACAGCACACCAGCAGCTGCGTTCGCAGGGCACCAAAACAGCAAAGGGGCCACAAACCCAGCTGCCATCTCCCTGGTGTTGGTGCATCAGTGCGAATCAAGGAGGAACAAGGCAAGTGTGCCCAATGCCCTCAGGATCAAATTGGTACATAAAGCTCCTCTCTTGTAACCTGTGTCTTCCCCATGTTACCCCCAGCATCAATTAAAACAATTCGTTCCAGACACAGGTAAAATCAGCTGATACGTTAAGCAAAACTGAAGGAAATGACATGAGTGAGGTGAGACTGATCTCTACAAATAGAGCGGGTAAAACAGATTCTCTCTAGATCCCCGAGCAGGATTGCCCAAGCCTGGAGGTCTAGAATGAAGAGTCTACCCACTTGCTTTACATACACTTATCTATTTGCATTGCTTCACGGTTTTCCCACAGTTTGTGAGAGCCTATAGAAACAAGGCTGATCTTTTCTTATCCCTCCCACCTTTTCTCCTTAGGTCTAAGGTTCACACCTTGCTCCCTGGAGGCAGCTTTGACCTGTCTCCCTTTACACTGCTAACTGGGTTCCGTTCCTCATGAATTTACCGAGGTGTGAAACTAACCTTCTGTGTTTCACGGCTCCTGCCAAAAGCTTTGCCTGAGAGAATTTGTTCTTATTTTCCACTGACTTCACGGGTAGTTTCTTCTCAGTTTCCTTCTTTGGGTCCGTACTGACTCCCACTTTGGTGAGAGTGCTGTGAATTAAGGGTTAAGGATCAATCAGGAAGCAATGGAGAGAACAGACACTTCCCCTCCAATATATTTAGCCAGTTCTGCTGACGGCAGCAAAGTTCACTCCCATATTCTAGCAAAATAAACACATTTGTAATGACATTTTGCTGGCACCTTCAGCCAAGACAGAAGAGCCTTCACCCTTGGCTTCGGAGCTCTCTCAGCATCTATACCAGCTCTCCCTGTACAGATATTCAGGCAGCAGACTGGGAGCTGCTTTTCTGAACTCAGAAAGGCGCAACACACAACATACCCAGCACCCATAAAGATACCCATGGCCCTTTTCCTAAAGGTATTAGAAAAGTAAAAACAGGACAGACTTGACCAAAAAAAAAGACGACGACAATGCAGCACTTCCCCTGTCTAGGAAATCAACCCATTTGTAATTCACATTTCCTGCTTCAACCCCTAATCCTTACAAAAACCAACCAACCAACCAAAAAAATCTAAGCAGCAATGTGGGCTCACTTCCACTCCTCAAACCTTAGTCCTACCGAGCCCAGCAGACTTCAGCCAGTCTCTTTGTGAGGGGCACAAGGCTAGTACTGCCAGCCTGAACACCAACCCTGAGAAGGAGACAGATCTGATTGATGGTTCAAGATTCATCCAAAAAGATTGAGACTGCACAGAAAAAGGAAGTAGCTTAAAACACTGTTAGCAAGGTGGGATGCAGCTGAAACTCGTAACGAGGTGGAGAAGCTTAAGTGTGTTCTCAGACAGGATAAGAAGGAGCTTGGTCTGTTAAGGCACGCTCACTAAACAGGTCTCCTTCTGTGGCAGGATCTAGTCCCTGGTAACAGTGAATGTCCAGTTGTATCAACACGAGGTCCGTCAAAGATCCTGTTTGCTAAGGAGGCACCTGTGGAGTCACAAAAGCTTCTGCGACACTTTTCAACTGCACATAGCAAAGGCAAATTTATAACCCTAAATCTAGCTTTCTACCAGCTTCTTCTCTGACTACAACTGCACTGGCCAGCTGACACAACCACCAGCTGGAGTTTCACAGGTGCCCCAGCTACTGCAGACACACATTGGAGTGCGAATTTCACTTTGAGGGATCATACATTTTAAGCCACAAGTGTGGGTTTTTTCCTCACTGAACATCTGTAAGTCAAACACTCTGACACCTTCCCTTGAAGTGACACGCTCAAAGCCTCCAACCTCTTTGCAATGGGGAGTGTTCCAATACCATCCCTGAATTTGATTTTCCTCAGGATACAGCAGTAACCCAGACAGCTTCCTACCTCAACTGAAAGTCTCGATCCAAACCAGACTGTTCGGTTCTATTTTTTAAGATGGCACAGGAGTGCCATCCTGTGGCTATCACAAACAACCGGACAGCTCCTTGTGTTGAACACGGTTTGATGTTGCAACACACAACTGTACACAACGCAACGCTCAACTTCCACATGGAGGCTGACTACCTCCTCATGTTCTAATGCTGCACTACAAAAGCCTGGTGGAGGAACCCAAAGATTTTGCTTTACAAAGACACCAAATTACAGACCTTTCACTTTCACCTAAGATGCCATTCTCCTAACACTCCTCAACTTCCAAAGACACAGCACATCTCCAACAGAGAACAGGAACCCCAGTTCCCTACAAGGAATGGCTGGGGGACATGGAGTTGTTCAGCCTGGAGAAGAAGAGGCTCAGGGGAGATCTTCTCAACCTCAACTCCCTGAAAGGAGACTGGAACCAGGTAGGGTTAGTCTCTTCTCCCAAAGAACAAGTGACAGGACAAGAAGAAACGGCCTCAAGTTGCATCAGGGGAGGTTTAGGTTGGACATGAGGAACAATTTCTTCCCCTCAAGGGTTACCAAGGCCTGGTCCAGGCTGCCCAGGGCAGTGGTGGAGTCCCCATCACTGGTGGAGTTTCAAAGCTGTGGAGATGTGGTGCTGAGGGACAGGGTTTAGTGGTGCCCTGGCAGTGCTGGGTTAATGGTTGGACTTGATGATACTGAAAGCCTCTTCCAACAAAAACAACACTATGACTCTCTATGACTATGATTTTTTAGGTACTGCTGCCATTAGCAAAGGTAACAACCCTATACAAGAAGCATCCTCTCTCAGGAAGACTACCTTAGAAATAAATCTCTCAATCTTAAATATTAATTGCATTACAAAAGCTGTTCTACAGTGAAACCTGCTTCTCAGATAGGGACTTTTCCTACATTTACATAGAATTTACGACAAGAGGATGTTGTTCTCAAATACTTCTTGGAACTGGCTTTAAAAAGTATCTTGAAATAGTCAGATCAGTGGAGTCTGGATAGGGTAAGGAGCAAAAAAACCTACTTAGCCATGAAGGAGAAAGTAAAATTCCTATGCATCCATGCATATGAATTTCTTATGCTTGAGAACACATTAAAATATCCCAAGGCATGTTTATCCTTAAGATATACAATTTCATGATTGTTCAACCTAAAAAAATAAAAAATTAAGACAAAAAGCTCTGTATTTGAATATTGACACAGGTTTTACCATGAAAATAATGCCTCTGGATAGCTTAAACTGTTATGCCAGGAAAAAAAAACCAAACCAAACAAAAAAACCCCAAAACCAAGCCCACTGGGTTGACACTCTTCTTACGAGTTTGAAATTCAGAGTGCTTGAATGGTACCTACAGAACCAGCACATTTCCCCAGTACCCACTGGTTTTTGTCTCTGTCACTAAACCATTAGCAACAACCTGCAAACCCACTTTTTGCATTTTAAAAGAATACCATCAAAAATTTCAAACACAGACGAGTATTTTGCAGGTTGCTCTGAGGTTCTTTCAAACATTATGGTTAAAAAGAAGGAAACGGAACGGGCAAAACTTTTCAGTTTCTTGTCATATAAGGTGACCACAAAACATCCTCCCTCCCTCCACCCTATCAGCAGTAAGTTCTGCAATTTAATTTACAGCAGGACTTCAGATACGGAGCCAGATGGTATTACCAAGACTGCAAAGGCTGAGGATAGATGGCCTGTACGTCCCGAACAGGCCCTGCTCTGTAAATTCAGGGATCAGCGTGTTATGTGGCTGATCTGAGACCACATCAGATTCCCTCCGGGGTGGTATGGTTCATCCTTGACGTATGTGACCTAACTAGAGCTGTCAGCTGCTTCCACAGCACAATCTTCTACTGCACATCCTTGCATCAGCCAGACCCGCAAGCAACCATTGCTGAAAATAAATATATGCCATGAACAGCTCATTATTAGATCCAACAAATCAAGAAAATATTCCAAATCCATCAACCAATTACAGCCTATATCCAAAGTGGGGGAAAAAAAACAATAAGAAAAAAATAAAAATCAAAAGACATTGGTATTGCTTTTTCATAAAACAAATTACTGACTCAAGATAATATGCTCTAACTTGTAAATCATTAATTAGCACTAGGTAACGCAGGTCTTTGTAGCATTGGCATTATTCAGCTTTATTTGCTGACTGGTTTTGGTCCCCTCCTTGTGTCCACAAACTCTTTTATTTATACTAAAGCACGCTTGAGAACTGTTCACTGGTGACTTTAAAGCAACAGTTTACATTAAGAGGCGCAGATTCAGTAAAACTCAAACCTCAACATTTAGCCTAGCACAGAAATCCTCAAATGATTCCAACCTCCCTTGACTAGCACTGATTAGAGAGAAAAAGCATCCTCTATTATTTTCTCACACCTCTTCCATGAAAATTTGGCATTTAACAGCAAAGCTAAACTGTCCTCCTCTTAGTATCACCCAGAAGTCTGTATTAGCTAGAGGAGCCGATTCTCCCCGGGCACGGATTTTGCAGAAGAAAGTTGGTGCCTCCGCACAGATGTATTTACCTTCTCATCCTGCAGTTATCAACAAGGGAGACAGATGTTAATACTGCCAGAAGAGTATCAGAGTGAGCAATTCAAACGGGTTTGTTAAAAACAGCCAATGTGCAGTTAAAAAAGAGAACATTTACTTCTCAGTAAGACGACAAAACCAAACTACTAGAAGTACTAGGCCGGTTTTCCCTTTACTTTCTCTTTCTCTTTTTAGCTGTGGTATTTCATGCCCCCAATAACAGCAAAAAACCCAAACCCAACAGCAAAACCCCCAACAACGGAGCAAGGGAGAAGGAAAGAAAAGTACCAAAGACACACGTGGGGTGAGGGAGGGGGAATGTCAATTATTACAGTGGGAGATCCAAGCTACAGTGAAAACATTAAACTTCAAAAGTCTATCCCTGCACACATTCTGCAGAGTAGTTTATAGAGGGAATGTAAATGACTGAATAAAACCACAGCCCAGTCACTTCTCCTCTGTATAACCACCAGCCATTTTAATGCAAAGGATATTCTGTATTCCTTTAGTTCTCTTAGCTCTTCTTCTCTTCGTTGTTTTTCTAGTAGCTCTTGCTGCCGAGAAACCTCATCGAGAAAATGTGTCTCGTCTTCATCTAAGCCTCGTACCATATTTTCTGAATAAAGGAAAAGAACACACATCGATAAGCTAAAGCCACTTAAGGAGAAGCCATTTATTCTGCTTTACTTCACCACTCTTAGAATATTTTCTGATGATTTCAACCTGCCCCATAAACGCAGGTAAGTGTCCACATCTCATACATGACGTTTCTAACGCTACCCAGACAGAACGACTTGCACAGTCACCGGGAAGAGGGGGAGCGGAGCCCTGGGTGCCTGAGCAAATTGGGCACTCCAGCAGTCACGCTGCTGTGCCAAGAAAAGGGTACAAAGCGAACCCCCCAAGCTGTTCACTGGATTCTGTACTTAAGGAGTAAAACCACTTTCCAGTTAACAATACCGGATGCCGACACGCAGAAACTCTTACACGGTCAAGCACACAAACTACAACAAACTAACACGGTTTGAACACACCACTTACTAGAGAGGAAAGCAAGACACAAGCCACAGGAAGCCATGAAATGCTACTGGATTTGTGGATGTCATTAAGGAAAATCGACTGAGTTTTCACACAAGCAGCCTTTCTGCAGTTCGGAAACACCGTGTGGAACAGGTTACACAAAACAAGGAATAACCAAATTAAGCAATGATATATTTGTTGCCTTGGTTTCAGGCAAAGTTTTAATCTGTCTCCTCAAAATCTGTTCTTAAACCAACCAGTAACTGGAAAAAAAAAAATTACTTCTCCCCATAAATCTTGTCTCAAAATAGGAAGTATATTTTCTTAAAGCAAATAATTAGTAACTTAACTGAAAGTAAACTAATGTTTAAAAACAAAAAGCAGAAGCAAAACAATTCCTGACTCCCAAATAAAAATAAATCCTTTCTAAACATGCTACCCTACTTTAAGGGAAATACATGCTAGTACAGTAGGAAGTTCCTTTATTTTCTGTTCTTCAACCATTCCATGTTTCTCAATCAAATGACTTAGTTAGAAGGGCAATAAAAAAACATTTTTTAGAAAGACCAAGTCTTGCTGTTTGCGGTCATCCTCAGAAATCTCAACCCAAACAACACCTCTAGTCTTCAAGGCTTAATTCCATAAGAGGATTTTTAGGCTTTTACATGAGGTCACCATATTTTTCTAATCTTCATCCACATAGTCGAGTCCTACTTAAACGGCAAGCAAAGAAATCTAGTTACACTGATAACTGGCAAGCTTCTGGCTTTGACAAAAAAGCTTAGAAATCAATTCTTATTTGAGGTCACTTTTAAGGGCTGAGCCCGATTCTAAGAACGCAGAGCTCATTCATAAATCCTTCCACACTATCTTGTGGCATTCATTAGTAGTGCTGAGGGCCCTTTCAACTGACACCAAAAGTGGTGAATCTCCACCTATTTTTTGAAGAGGATGACACGAATTAATTTCCTTTTCTACCAGCCTGACCTGCAAACCCGCAGAAGCAGCTGTAGAGATCCTTACAGCTGACATTCCTGAGATTCTCTACTAAACAGTCCGTGGGAGGCTTTGCTTTCCAGGTTAGCAGGTGTCTGATGCTCGGCGAGGGGTGCCTAAAAGCAGCAGCTGCTTTCCTTTTCAATTATCCCCTCTCAGGGACGCTTCTCGTTCCAGTACTTGGTTTACAGGTTTCCTGAACCAAAGGAAAGATGTTGCAGATCTAATGCAACCGGGCAAGGAAAACGAATAATGTAGACAGTTATTAGAAGCCTTTCCCGTCCAGGTCGAGAGCAGTTTTCTAGTGGCTACTGGGACAAGAATTGCTGAGTCGCATCACCAAAGGTGACTCGGATCAAAAGTTTACTGAAGTAAACTGGAAATTCTCCAGCTGGGAAGAATCCTGTAGATACACTTGGAGACTTTAAGGCATTAACGTTGCTACCTGTAATTTCCACTTTTCACCACCAAAAATATACGTGAAACTTAAGAGACAGGAAATAACTTCCACTTATCCTCATTTTGGTTACCGTAATTGTGCAGAAAGAAAATGTTAAAAGTTACATTTTGAAGAATGCTAGTATTAATTTTCATTTAAAATGTGACAACATTCTACTAAGATTATTGTATTTTGAAGACATTCTTGTGACGCCGAATAACTGAGCAGAAAGAAGAACTGCTGGTCCCTATGCCAGATTTTATCGGCACTAAAAGGTTTAATTTGGTGTGTACAGGCGAACACAATTCTTCAGCATTAATGTTTTCTTCTCCCAAGTCCTATCACCAGTTCTGACAGACTGACGGACCACTAAATTTGTTTTCTACTCCTCCAAAATTCCGACAGATAGAAAAAATACTTACAAACATTTTTAAGGCAAATTCAAGCCTATTATGGGGCAAATCTTGTCACAAGCGGTCAAACTGGGCTGAACTTTGATTAGGTAAAGGCAAAACATAGCTTTGTTGTGTCACAGATACAAGAGAAATTCTAGACAGAATGCAGTTAGGCAAACTGGAGCTGAAAGAACACAGGAGTTTGAGGGTAAGGCTTCCAGCTAAAGAATCAAACTCGATCAGAACCCACCTTAAAACGGAGCCCCACGGTATCATCCTCACTTCTCCTCAGACAGAGCAAATGGCTCCTTTTTTTCCCAAAACGACTGACTAATAATTTTCTAGTTCTTACAATCACCTTTGCACTCAGCAGCACACATACAGGTGATACAAAGGACTTTTCTATAAAGCCAGAAACTCAGACATAGTAGAAACTGTGTTTCCTTTTCCTTAGAAGAGTTAAACATCTGCTTTTTGAAACATCAACTCCTCTATGTTTTCTTCTTCCAAATAGTAACCCTGAGCCTCAAATTACTTTTCTGTCAACTAATTACAGCTCGGAAATGTAACAGCTGCTGAGGCAGGATTTGGTTTTATGGATTCAAATAGAATGGTCTCGTGTTAAAGCACAAGTTTCGGAGTCGCCACAAAACCACATTACATTTCCACTTTTGCACGGTTTGGTATCAGGGTTTTTTTGATTGAATGTGCAAAATAAGCCTACTGCTCCACGCTTTATAGAAACGCAGCTTCAGAACCGTAAGCAACTTCTGAGTTTCTCACGTGTGCAGTGTGGCCCAGAACAATACGTTATCTGCAGGAACTTGGAAAAGACAAGATTTCAATAATATTTTCCTGAAATCTCTGTTTATCTCCCAGTGAGGCAGACAAGACACACAAGTAGGTCCTTCAGTCAGGTGCTCCACGCAGCTGTTTCACACGATACGTGCCGTTTGCCAGGTTTGAGTTCACAATAGTCATGGCTGGTGCTTACTGAATTTAAATTGCTCCTCAAACTCCTGCTGCTTCTTTTCTCTCTGTTCCTGAAGTCTTTCGTACAATGAACGTGGGTCATAGGCCTCCTCTGGGCATTCTGAAAGGAAGGAACAAATTGGGGAATGAGACGACAAGTTAGAAATACTGAATTACGGACAATTCTTAGCTCCTTCATGTAAAAACCTTTTGAACTTGTGGAGTACAACCTGTTACCTTTTTGTTCCGTTTTCTGCAAAAGCGAAATATTCTCTGATCTCTTCTCTGTAATTACTAAAATCTATCCCATACCTTCTGGATCCTCAGGTTTTCGGACTTTTTCCCATTCCTCTTGCCTTCTCTTTCGCCGCTCCTCGAGCTCCGACTCAGACACAAACCTCTTGTTAATCACAAGGTCAGCAGTACCATCTCCTCCATCCATTGTGGAACAGCTCACCCTAAAAATGCAGCATGAAAGACACCAGGGGCCTGATTTCACCTCTCAGTGCGTGAGACATTATCACACTTCCCGAAAAACAGACCCGCCGCACTTGTAATCGCTTCGGTTCTCTAAAGACCACTCCATAGTAAGTACTGATTGAGATACTGCATAACTGCCGAGACTGAGACCTACTGCTCCTTCTTTACTCTTTTTCATAATTATGTCTTTCCTGTTAGTTACCTGCCTCAGGCTGCTTTTCAAAAAGTTGTATCTTAACAGAATTTCCTCACCCTGCTTTGGATTTTCCTTGCTTAAATAAAAATTAAACAAAATAAAAATAAATGAAAATCCCACTCCTAGATTCATATCGTTTTATTTCAGTTCTTACACCTCTCTGCTCCAGAGAAAGGACCTGACACTTNCTCTCTAGCAGTTCCCTATCCTTCTTGAACTGTGGGGCCTTTACCTAAGTTCTTTTTGCCCATCCAGTGAAAATTCAAGCAAGCCGGCCTGTTTCCAGTGACTGAAATAGGGATATTTCTAGGTGTTTAACTGTGAGATTTCAGAATTCAGCAACTAATCTCCCTAACCTTCAACAGCATTCGGCAGCTCTTTGCAGCTTGAGACTCGGACAGGGCTGGGATTAGAAATCAAAGGCAGCACTTCCGACCAAGTGAGCACAGCCTCTTCTCACACCGTACACCCGCCTCTGCTGCAACAGATCCCAACACCGAGTGTTGGCCAGCTCCCTGCTGCAGTTCCAGGCACAGGGAGCAAATGGTCCCAAGGAGTCATCCAGCCTAAGAAGGAAACTCACGGCCTTGACACCGCTAAGCCCAGGATGAAACAAACCGGTTGCGCGAGTTTTAAGTGGCTCACTTCAAGATGTACCGTCAGCTCCGTGGTACAGAAGGAGGCATTAACGCCTAGTTTTGTTTCTTCCACGAAGCCTGTACACACCAGCACAATGTCAGCACATCCTCAACGGCTATCTATGTACAGTCACGCTAACCTCGCACTTGTTCCTAGTTGGTTCTTATTTCCTTGGGCTAACTTCAGCGAGTCCCTCAAGGACCACAGACGATCGCCCCCCTGCACTGCCACGAACCCATTCATTTAGGATCTCATGCAGCCAGCGGTTCAGGACTGGAAGAGAAGTTGAACACCTGCTCTTCCAGGGAGGAAGGGGTGCAATTTGGAGTGATAGAAGGAACCAATTTATCATCCTTCCTCATTCCCGCAGGAAGCTGAGTCTTGATATTTCTTACGAAAACTGATGGTTTTTGAGAGTTATTGTTTGTAATACAGATGACAAATAGAGGTCACAGGACAAAAGCAGGTTAGAGCACTGGACAGATCTTTGTTACAGCAGGATGTGCTCTTCAGGTAGGAATTATCAAAAGAAGATAAGACAAAAGGGTTCTCTTAAGAAGTGGGGAAAGGAAGGACAGACCAAGTGCTGGTGATTTTCTCTTTTTTTTTAATATTCCTCTTTCTTTCTTTTGCCTCATTTTTCCCAAACAAAAATCCACCCTGAGACGAGTCCACTTTCCAGAAAACATGGAAGTTGAGTGTGATTTCTGAAGGTGGTTCAAGCTGGAAACCTACAGAGGAGATAAAAACGGAATCTCCCTCCTGAAAACAAGTCGTAATCACAAGGGCTTCTTTCTTACCCAAGTGCTATCTAAACAAGATAACCTGGTTCTCCACTTGTGTCATTTTAGCCCAGTCTTTTAGAGAGGGGTTCTAATAAGGTTCTAATACAATGTTGACAGAAAGTCATAAAAACAAACTGAAAGAAAGGGATTCAGCAAGAGCAGAACATCATCTGGGGACTAGAGCCTTCAAGAGCAATCCACCCGCCTTCCTCATCAGCCAGTTCATTTAGACAATATAATTTAAGATACCTGAAATGGATGAAGATTTAATTATGACTTGACATACAGCTATGGTATTTTCACTACAATCCTGAAAATTGTCATCTGATCAAACACATTGTAGCGAGAAACAGCTTTACTAACAACCACCTCCTGGGGCACAAAGATGCGGGGAAAAAAATAAAAATCAAGCAGCATCACATTTAAATTCACTTGCGCTTAGAGAGTTTGCTAATCTTGCTGTATTCTTTGCCCTCCCCCATCTGAAACACACACAAAATCTTCCAGACCTGACAAAACACATTGTGTTCAGCAACTGTGCCCTGTTCACATACAGTTTGGTCTGGCGACTGTATTCTACCAAGTGACCGACTGTCACCGTAAATGACAGAAGTTTCTCTCACAGCTGTAGATTGCATCTTTTGATACTAACAGATGGGGACATCTCCAGGATCAAAAAATAGCAAACTTCACAGCTCTTGCCATCGACTGGGCTGGAACAGATCTAGAGCAGAGACAGCGTCCTGGGTGCCCGTGTGCAGCTTCCGACACACCCAGACCTCCAGTAAATAACGGGCCACTCGTTGCGGCAACGACCTCGGAAAGCACCCGCACCTCCCCAGCACCTCAGATGAAGAGCTGCGCAGAGCTCGGAGCCTCCCTAGAGCCAGCGGCGAGGAGTCGCTCTCCGGCACGGCGCGTTCAGCTGGAGGCCCGCCGCCGGGATCTGCCACCCGCTCTGTCGGTGGCGAGGGCGCGCAGAGCGGGTGAGGCTCCCCGCCGAGGCCTCCTCCCGCCCTCTGCACTTTCCCTCCGCCTGCTCGCTCCGGGAGCGGCCTCCCCCGCGGCCGGG
>VWZK01015289.1:13735-94878 GCA_013396935.1 Baryphthengus martii | reverse complement strand
GCTGGTAAGACCTAGACTCGAGTGTGAAGTTAGGAGATCGCAAGAGAAAGTGGCCAAGCTTGACAGAACCGGGGGTTCGCTGAGATGGGGCACCTCGAGTCCGGTGCTGGTCGGGGTGCTGAGGCGTTACAGCTTCGCAGTGGCACGTCCCGGGTGCTGGCAGATCTTCCTGCTACTCGTATGACTTGCAAAACAAGGGCTTTGCGACGGCGGTTTGGTGCGGGTCGGGTTTTGGTGTGCAGGGACAAAATAACATATTGCTCTGGGACCTCCTGGGAGCTCAGAAATAAATACTCGGAAGAGTTTTCTTGAGCCCTTGAATATTTTTATATTAATGTAAAAAGTCAGAATGTTGAAAACTATTTACCCCTCTCAGTGTAAAAATATTGCTGCAGAGCAAGTTTTCTCTCCTATGCAGAGATAATATGAAGATGCGGAGTGAGCTACTAAGGGCAGTTATTCACCTGGAGCTTTTATTTTGCATACTTGGGCAAAAGATGAGGCAGCAGGACCTTTCCTAGTAGCGTGGTAACACCGCGGTTGGTATCAAGCGCTCGTAAAGCAGGTCTTTTCGCTGCTTGTATTATGCTGATATTGAGCATGCACTTCCCTCTTAAGCACTTTGATTCTTGATCATTGTTTCTGTTTTGCATATCATAATTTTACCTTTTTTAAAAAAATATTGCTATTGTTTCTCTTCTGTTATGCAGCAGGAGGTTCAGTGACTTTTCTGGGTAGCGCCTTAATGTTGGCCCTGAGAATGATTATATCTTGATTTTCATTTTCTCTTTCATTGTTACAGAACACTACTCGGAATCTTTCAGCACCCACCCCAAGCCCAGAGTTAATTTTGGTGCTCAGCCTGTGTTTATCAGTATTTCTCATGCAGTGAAACTTGGATCCACGGGGCAATACGGGCCTAAGAGCTGCCTTTTTTTCTGCTAAATGTATTCAGCCTTGTAGATACTGCCTTGTTTTCTGAATGCTGGTGTGTTTAGTGGTGTTTTTCATTTTATGGTTGTGTCAGTGTTTGTTTTCTTCAACATAAGGAAGAGATTTTTTTTTTTCATTTAGCACTAGCTCTGCCTTGGGTTTTTAGCTTTTCTGTCCTTTGTCTTTCAGTGAATGCATTTATTTGTTTTGGCAGTTTCTAGGTGGTTTTTTTCTCTCATGCTAGTCCTCAGTCAGTTTTTCGGCTTTACTTGTACTTTTCTGTGCATCCATTAGTGCTGTGAGGCCCTGTGGAGACCTACATGCCTTTGTGTGCTGTCACTCTTCACTCGTTTGCTTCTCTGTATTAAAACTTTTGCTGTTTCTCTTCTAGGCTGTGCAATTCTCAAAACTTGTCACATTATTAAAATAATATACATTGTTAAAATAATATACAGATACAGTTAAATTGTATTTTTCATTTGCTTTTGTCCAAATGCAAAGAATCGATGTGTTCTTTGATGTAAGTCTGGCCTGTTCTTCTGCAAGTGCTTTTGCGTGTGTCCGTTATCCGCCGAAGCCACTCAGCAGAAGAGGTCCTTTTCTCCTGCTGGCACTCCTTCCTGTGTCTCTTCCTTTAGGACGTTACGGGTATTGCTTTGGGCTCCGATCTCTGTTATTTGCCCTTGTTTATAAGGCTGGTTGAGTATGGTGTGTATTATTTTTCCTGGTGTGTTCTCTTTCAGATGCGTGAAGTGCCACTGTAGTTACGTGATCTCTTCTCATGCTAGCTCTGGAAGCTTCCAGCATCTGCTGTCCATGGCTTGTATAGGATATTTTATTTTCCACGATATTTTAATGCAGCAGTTTGCATTTTGCACAGCTTTTGTCATTGCTCCTACTATTGCTTATTGCTTGTTAGCTTAGTCTTAGTTAATTTGGTCCTCTTAGATTGCCGATACATCTAAAACCAGCTCATCCACACCTGTCTTCAGCTGTCATACTGATGTGTGCTGCTGGGTAGGTGGGATTGGTTTCCCTGAAGTCTTTCATTTTCTCTTTTATTTATCTTCTGCCTGCTATATGTGGAGTTTGACTGTAGCATTTTACGCTAGCCATGCCGGTATCCTACTCGCTCGCCTCGTAATTCAGTGATCACTCAGTGGCTCCCTTAGTTTCACTGTCATCTTGTTCTGTGCTTTTCTTGATGCTCTTTTTGCGATGGTTTTCCGCACAACTTCTCAGCGCTCTTCCTTGGTACGTTTTCAGTATTTTCACATTGGAGCTCTTGGCTCTCGGTGCTCTCGTGCTATGAGCCTAATGGATGGGCTGAAATAGATCTCTTAGAGTGTTTTGGTTCCCTCCTATAAAGTGAGACATCTTCCATGCTCTGCCCATCAGGTGATATCAGAGTCCATTTCCCTCAACCTTTTTTACTTGCTTGTTAGAATTCAGGAATAAAAGGAAGACGTTTAGTAGCAGAAGCGTAGTGATAAGGGTGGTGATTTGTCCTGAAACACTTACTGGCCTGTTACTTTTCAGACTTTTTTGTTCAAATTTCCTTTCACAACTATCTCCCCTAGCTGACAACGTATTGTGTTTTGAAATGTCTCCTATTGGTCTCCTTAAGTCACTTAGATATGTGGTGGTATCTTCTCAAAGTGGAGCAGAACTCATTCTACACTGTTGAGTTTCTTTCTCAATGCAGAGACAGCAAGTTAAAATACTGTTGTCTTGTCATAAATTGAAGGTGAGCTGATGTGATGAAGTTTGTCCCGTTCTGCTCCACTGTCAACATGTTGTGTTCTGCATTGTAAACTGTTTTAGTTTGTTTTTTTTTCTTCTGAGCTAATGATTGCTCAGTAGACTTTGAATTTATTCCTTGTTTTAAAGTAGTGCAGGCAGAGATGCTGTGCTGGGATTCGTTGTCTTTCAAGTATCTCATTAGAATTGCATTGTGTCATTTTGTGCTTGACGCTTCCTTGTGTGCTGACAATCTATTTTGTTTTTCCTTTTTGGTTTGTATGCGGTGACTGTAACGTTGGCGCAGCCCGGCAGTGGCTGTTCCAGTGTGATCTCTATTACCTTTTCTATTTTTTTATTATGTTGCTGAAGTCTAATATAAGTCAGGTGTTCACACATGACTCAGAAGGTTGTGTGACTGACCAGTGCGCTGTGATCTCTCTTGGGCTGCGCTTGTAACTACGTGATCCCTTGATCTACCATGACTGTGGCCAAACTTGTGCAGAACTCTAAAGTTTATCAGGGTTTGACAGGTTTTGTCCATTCGGTTAGGATACCTGACAGCTCAAAGTCTGGAGTGAGGAGCAGCTCCTCCTTTATTGATGTACATTTATTAATGAGGGTTCAGTGAGTCACCACGATCAGCAATCTGAAATCCCTCCTTTTCCTGATACATCTCTCCCCTTGCAGTAGTCGTTTCTAAGCATGGAAAGCACTTGCAACTCTAGTTATTTTTCTCCCTTTCTAAGTTCCTGAATATCTTGGTGTTTTGTTGAACATGAGGAGGATGAAACTCGAAGACTTTTTGATTTAAAGTATTGTTGTGGCTCTTTGGATTACTTGCTTCAGTGCATGTGCACAAACTGATATTAATGTAGCTTGAGTCGCAGGGTAGAGGACAGCCGGTGAACTGCGTGACAGAAGACCGCGCCATTCTCGTGGGCTTTATACCTTCCTGTAGACAGTGGGCTGTGCTAGAAAGTGAGATTGAAAAAGGACAGTCCAGCAGGTGTGTTGATGCTCTTTTCTTCCAAAAGCAAAGCTGTGTGGTGTGGAGACAGCTGAGAATTCTTCACTGCTTTAAAAACCATTTACCTAATGGTGAATGGTGCAGGGGGTATGTTTGCACTCAAATTTCGGTTAATCCGTCAGTCTTGAAGTGAAAGACTGAAAAAAAATAAACATTTGAACCACTAGTGAGTTGTCTTCTCTTTAGAGCTTTACCCCTCTAGAACATGTAGTGAAGTAGTATCTAAATATAATAATCAAAACAGTTTAATAGTAATTCTTCTGAAACACCTCAGTTATTTCATAGAAGCCTCAGGTGACTGACTTCATGTTCCTAGTATCATTATAGCTTTTTTGAAAGCTTCTTAAATTGATTTTGACCTTTCTGCCTTTTTTGATATGCAGTTATAACAAATTGAATGGGGTGCATGCTCTTGTTTAAACCATTCATAGAGTGTCTTGTGAAACACAGATGTGTGTCTTTGGCCCGCTTGCTGACCTACGTGCACTTGTGAGTCATCCCTTGGGATGGCAGTCACCTTCCTCTTGGCCACAGGATCTCCGAAACCTATTGAACAGCTTCCTCTGGGTTTCTTCATACAGGCAGAGGCCTTAAAACACTATAAAAAAACCCCAAACACCTGAACAGCCCTACAGATTAGTGGTAGGAGCAGAATACCTGTGAGACCTGGAGTCACTGTCAGGGCTGCTGACAGAAGCACTTGTGTTACAGGCGGTTGCCTTCTCACCACGGGGACCTCTCCTGCAGTATGCTTTCTTAGTAGACTTGTAGCGGGGTGGAGAGAAGGTCCTCAAGGCAAAGCCTGAAGAGACGAATGTGAGAAATGAAGCTAGGTTCTTGTGTGGGTTTTCTTTTTTGCTAAGTGAGATAAGGGCTTCCAGTGACCTGCCCAGAGCCGTGCATCACATTCTGTAGACCCCAGCTCTGGGAGCCCTGGACAGATCAGGGATCAATGTTTCCCATGAATGCCTCTGAGGCAAGTTTTATAACGTAGTGACCTGCATGTTATATCTGCCTTACGTGGCGGTTTCTTGAGCAGCTGTAGCTATATCCACTTACAGGAGGAAAGAGAATCAGAAGGACAACTGCTCTGCTGGTACAGTCCTGTACTTAGGCTAGCAAAGGGTTGCCGACTTTCCGTGGTTGGCAAGGAAGGTTGTAAAACTGACTCTCAGCTACAGACGCTGAAATGCTGCTTGAATTAACAGGAAGTGAAAGTTTCTTCAGCCAGTTTCCTGCCACGCTGTTAAGTTTGTCATGTTTGAGATGACAACCGGTGTCATAACATGACAAATTTGAGGCTGAGAATAGGAGGGTCTAGCCATGGTCTGCTCTGTGCTCTGTTCTCCCAGGCAGTTGTCAGACAGCTGACAATGCAAGCTTCCAACTGTGGCATCACTGACTTTTACAGCAATGTTATCAAAATCTTTCACACATCCAAAACTGTTTTCAGTGTGTTTTATGCCTTGGAAATAGCTTAGTCACTCAGTCTCACCAGGCTCACTTCTGCGAGATCGCAGCAGAAGGCTCTTCTGCCTTCAACACAGTAGTTCTGTAACCAGCCTTTGAAAACCAACACAGTTGTCACTTTGAAGAAACAAAAGCGTATTAGTTTACAGACAAGAAACAGCAAAGCTCTGGGTTGTGACCATTTTGGCTCAGTTACGTCAAGCTGGTGGTTTCCTGGCAAAAAAATCTGCCCCTCCTTCTGGCAGTCTCTGCTTGTAGCATCTTTCAGTAGCCCATAGGGCCATGATTCAGCTGCATCTGTACAAGCCCTAGATCTTGTTCCCATGGCAGGACTATGCTGTGTGACTGTTTGAGCTGCTCGGTCTCTTGATTTGTCTCTGAAAATGCTTTTGTGGTTTATATTTTATTAATGTAGGAGATGCTTTAAACCTCATTTAATAAATGTGTTACTGCAGTTTACTACAAGGAGTTGATTTCCCCATAACTTAAGAGAACTCTTTCATTGGTTTTGGTAGTAATGTAGATAAAACCTTATTCTTTCTGATACAGACTGCTGTTAAATTTACTAGAAAAAGCTTTTTTTTAAAAAAAAAAAAAAGGAAAAAAAGGCCTTGTGTTTTTAGTGTTGTTTTCTGTGCAATTTTACAGAACTGCTTGGCAGCCAATGAGTCTGCACTTTCCTCCCAGCACTGTCTGTTCTGGAATTTCTTGATCCTTTGGTTTTGTTTTGTTGGTTTTTTTCTACAAAAATGTGAATCCTGATATCATGAATGTCTTTGTCAAGACTTACTGAATTCATTTATTGTTGATAACATCTAACTTTCAGAGCAGCAAGGAAGATTAACTGGAATTAGTTGAGGGATTTATTTATAAGCCTTCAAACGCCTGTCTGCCAAAACTTAATAGGGTATAACTAATCAATTTTATTTCATTGTATCCCCTCAGTTTGTAGGATTAAGGTCCCCTGCCATCTGCAGGGCACTGCCCTTATCTCCTTGCCACTTCTGAAGCGGTTTGTTATACTCTGCTCCTTGGGCAGAGTGTAATGCTGAGCAACTGCTGAGCTTGTACAGCTCTGTCAGGCCATGTCAGCCTACTGCAGGCAACGCCTGTTTCATTCCACTGGAGCTGTCAGGTACCACTATCTTTTTAAAAAGATCATTATCTTGGAAGTGTATTCATCTGCCTCAAAGCATAACTTGTAGCTTTGTCTCTGAAAAGAAATGTAATGACCCATCTGCAGGTTGGGGAGCCAAGAACTACGAAGCACGATTGATACCAGCGTTGAATGGCTGGCTTACACAAAGTGAAACAGAGGTTTTCTGGAGGCCGTGGTGCAAAGGCAAGTTCCACCTAAATGATCATGAGATGATAAATTATGACCTCTGAAATGGGGAAGCGTAGAAGGTGGTAAATGCTTCAGTTTCTCTTTCAGAAAGAGCTGTAGCAGAACAGCCCCCTGATGCCCAAGGAGCCCTGAGCACTGGTGAGAGAAAACCTGGGCATGACAGGAGTCTCTTTACCAGGCCTACTTCGAAGACACTACTTGAAGTGAGAAAGTGAAGTTTGCTTTAAATTCATGTTGCAGTTTTAGTGTTGCCATAACAGCTTAAACAGATACAAGGGAAGTAAAAAAGAAAAAGTAGTCCATTGTATAGGTGACTGTAAAATCTGACTCTCACAGGGAGTCTACACAGAAAGAAACGAACTGCTGTGGCGGTAGTTAGTGTCTGCTGCTGCTTTCTCCTCCGACTGTAACCACGTGGAGTCAAACAATAGATCAGATCCTTAACTACCTCATTTCTGACACAGCCAGAACTACCTAGAGCAGACTATAGGATTAAATCCCTTTCTTTTTTTTTTTTTTTTTTTGTTTTTTTAACGTAAGCCCTGCACAATCCTCGGGATATTCACTGACAAGCACTTGGGCAGAAACTGGGAAGTTTTGAGATGTGCTCAGTCTTTCTGTGAAACAGCCATGCTCACAGTCAGACTGCTTTTGGGTTAGGGAGCTCTTACTACATCAAGAACGCCAACGACTGTGTCAATGGCTTTGTCATGCAGGTGGTGACACGCTGCGTGCCAGCAAATGCCATTTCCCATTGAGTTTTGACACTAGTCTTAACCCTCAGGGGTATTTTTAAAGAAAATAGAATTGAATTAGGGGTTTACTTCAGATTATACAACAAGATGTTTGGTTACTGTGTGCAGAAGAACAAGCGTGGCTGCTTGTTGTTGTTGTTTTGGTTTTGGGTTTTTATTCCTCCTGAAGCCTGCGGTCCGCTGTGTGGTAGCCATGCTGGATGCTGAGTTGCTCTTTTTCATTAGTTGGGCAAGTTTTAAACTTCAGAGGTTGACCTCTGGTCTCAGTGTGAACTCCTGAGAGAGTCTCAGTTTTATGTTATTGTATTTAATTTAAGGGAAATTCTTGGTTTTCATCACCTATCCCAATCACTTCAAAGCTGGTATCTTCTCTGTTATACAACCTTCTTCCCCCTCTTATTCCTGTATCAAAGTTGATTATCTGGCAGCAAGTGTCATAGCTGTGTTTCCTTCTTGTGGTTGAACATAGCGTCTGACTGGCATCAATAGCTATTTCCATCTCTTCTTTTTTAGGAGCATCATTTCTTTGGGAAAGAAATGCTGAGGAAATATTTCTAATTATTTTTTTTCTCCTTAATAGGAAGGTACTGCCCAAAATTCTGACAGTTGCGCATTTAAGAAGCTGTCAACTTTACTGTATGGTTTGCTGACTGAGCTCCTGTGTTACTCTGCTCTTGAGAGGAGAAATTGCTGGACTTGCTCCTGTAACAGTTTCAAAAGCTGGAAAATTGGTTCTAGTGGCTGAAACCCTCTCTACTCGTTTACGTGTATGAGGGTTTTGTGGTTTGGTTTTTTGTTCGCTCGGCAATGCCCTCTGTTTCATGGAAAGGAGAGACATTTTCCATCATGAGGCACTATTATGGGTGGCTGTAACCAAATATTTGAGGGGATGAATCACTGACTCTTGGGCTGCATATTGTAGAGAAAATGAGCCTAATGCCACTGGAAGCCTGTTTCTCGATTGGTGTGCTCTGTCGGGTGATCAAGAGGAGGTCTCTCTTGGGTGGGCTGGGCAGATGCAGATCCCCTCAAACAGCATTTGTTTCAATGGATGATGAGTTCATCTTTCCCAGTTGGATTTCCCACTGTGGCAGGTTAATCAGCCTGTGCAGCTTACAGCGCCTTCGTGCGTCCGTGCGCGTGCTCGAGCCTGCCAAGAGAGCGGCTGCTTGGCCATGGTGGAGATGGTCCTGCTGGCCAGTGGAGGTGTGTGGAGGCACAGGAAGCTGTGTCTGGCTCAGGTGCTCCAGAGCCTTTCTCCTGTGCATGGGAGCTCTCTGGCTCTAATGGACTCTGAGCCTGAAAAATGTACCAGGGCCACCGTTCGGTGGGTGTCCTGTGGCTGCTCGCTGATGTTCTCTGCTGTTGCACGATATCTGTTGAGGATGAGAGGTATTGGTCCTGGGTACTTCTTGTAGAATAAAAACTTACGTTTTGATCGTGTTTGGCAGCTTTGTAGTCCTGCGTCCTGCAGTAACATCTGCTGGTCACAGTTCAGGGCAAATGGATGATTCTGCCTGTTAAAAAGCAGGTACCAACTGCTGCCTTGATTGTCCATGGGGCCATGCTTTTAGTATGAAATGATAATTTTAATAAAATAAAAGCTTTATTACTTTTATAAGTCTGGCTGCTGTGAACAGCTTTCATAGTCTTGTTGTCGCTTTCTGAATTTGCCGAAGAATGTTTCTCTGGTGAGTGCAGAACTGATGGGATGGGGCTTTCTAGCACTGTGCTGGATCTGAACAACGCAGCATCTAAGTCATCGTGGGGAATGGGGCCAGAGCTTTTAACATGGAGGACCTGTTTTCTTTCCGCCCTGTGACTTAGTTCTTGCTAGTATTTTCATGCACAGTTGCTTCATTCTGAAGACTTTCCATTCTACTTTGATTTGCGTTAATTGTTGAAGAAAATGCTGATTGCTTAATGTCATTGCAGCCCTGACGGGAAGCAATAGTTTTCTGCACCAGCAGCCTTCCAGGGAAATTTATCTTTAGTATTGTGCTGTTGCTTAGGTGAATCTTAGACGTTGGTCCCAAACATGTTTGGGTTAAAGTGTTTTGATATGATATTAAAACAAAAGGTAAAAGTCACAAACTACACTAAATTCTCCAATGGCAATAATTTTAAAGAAAACTAGTACGCTTAGGTTAACAATTGGTTGTGACCTTATACTGGAAGACTTAAATTTTAAAACAGTTGCGGAGACTCTGTATAACTGCTGAAAAAGAATTTAAACGGCTTATAAAAGATTAGTACTTTTCCTTAGCTGTGTTTCAACAGCAAAACGAACGTGTGGCCTTTGTCTCAGGAGACTGGGCTGTTGACCCTTGGGCAAGTTCCCTGGGAAGGAGCCTGTTTCTGTGTTATTGTGTGCTTGCTATTAGACCGTGCTCTGAACATCTGCTGCCAGGTAGGACAGCAGCCTTATATCAATACTGCTGTTGTGGAAGTCTTGGTCTGCTCCTTGAATTTTTTTCTTTTGAGACAGAGACTTTCTCTTTTATTTCCACGATGTTTGCATGTAGTCTGTTAAGTATTTCTTGAATTTAAAAAGCCTTATTTTTGTGTCCATATTTTGTTGAGAGCAGAGATTTGCAAAAATTAGGCTTGAATTAAAAATTTCCAAAATGTCTTTCCATCTCAGTATGCAGAGATTTGTTACCTCTTATTGAGACAATAATATCTTTCATCTTTCGTGATGAATGCTTTTTGGTTTGTGCGGCCGTCTCCAACTTTGGACCAAAGCAGAACTGATCCCTCTCATCGCTTGCATCTCCCTTCTCTGATGTATTTCCTCACGCCGTCTTGCAGCTGACCTGAACTGAAGCTTGATGTCTCCATCCTCTCTACTTCAACAGAATGAGGAGTTGGGATGGCCATCAGCTAATGCTAAATTTGCAGTTCGTTATAATGTTATAAAGTTGTCCTTAAAAAATTGTGCCGGCTCAAACACAATCCAGTACGTCACTGTTTTAGCAGACTTTTCAAGAAGAGCTTTACCTTTGCCCTTCAGAATCTCTTCTGGCATTTGTACTCTGTCCAGGCAAGCTGGTTTGCGAGGCGGTTCTGTGGCAATCTCCATTTCTACCTTACGTTTCTAATTATTTAGCCTTTCAATTTGTTTGAGGCTTGACAATGAATTCCTTGTACGTGACAGTAAGCGATAGCCAAGTGAGTGCTGTCAAAGTCACCTCTTTACAAAATAAGGGGAGTTTATCCTGTTATTTTCCTCTTCCCTTTATTGAATCAATTTTTATATTATACTTACTTTTATTTTCTGCTGTCCCTGCTTGAGGGTGATGTGAAGCTGATATTACTGCTTCCCTTCTTCAGCGTGTAAGCAGTGATTTGAGGGGAGGAGTCGGTCACTGCTCTGCACTTGGTGCTGCAGTGTCTGGAATACCAAGGCTGCAAAAACAGATTGGGTCTTCAGCAGCCGTGTCCAGTCCTAATGCTAACAGGTGGCAAATTTGGGTTTTGAAGCCTTGAAAGAATTTTTCCCATAAAGGCTGAATGTAGCTGAGAATAACAGCATGGCTTGATGTCATGGTGGGTGCCGGGTGGAGATGGGGTGCGTCTACCTTAGAGGCCATTTCCAAGTGTATTGTTTTCTCTTTTCTGCCTGTCTTTAGGGATTCTTCGCTGTAGTTCCAAAACGTGAAAGCAGTCAGCTGTAATGACTTGCTGCCCATGATAAAAAGCTCACAGGCTGCTGCTTTTCTGGTTACCACTGCGACTGTTCCCTGAAGAAGTACAATCCACTTATGCTACAGCACTTTGTGAGCAAACCTGACTGTTCCTGAACCAAGCATGCTTAAGGGTGAGTTGATCGTAATCACTTGGTTTTAACCATGCTTCAAGTTATCAACCAGAAAATCTTAGGTTTCAACATCTTGATTTACATCTTTTCTAATCTTGATTTACATCTATTTTTGTTCCCTTAGGTAGGTTCCTGCTCATTGCTAATGCCTAAATTACAGCTTTTCCATGGGTTTTGATGACAAAGTAGATTCACCGTGTTAACATTTTTGTAGGTTACAGAAGAGCTTTATTCAGATTCTAAATCTAAGTTTTACATTTTTAGGATTATGTTACTAAAATGCCCTTAATGATCTAGATTCATGAATATATACATCTTTTCCTGATGAAAACATGTTTTGCATTTAACGTAACTAGGTCTTTTCAAAAAAATAAAAAAACTAAACACCCCACCCTCAGCAACCGTTTAAAGTCATTTGAACCAGTTGTGATCTTACACAGTTCTGTTTAAGATCTGTGCAGTCTGTATTGGCACCCTTGCATCTACTTTTTGACTTTCTGCCTGAGAAGATAACGGCTACACTGGCACGGATGGAAAGACTTCTGAACCCGGTGTCCCATTTCTTGTTGTGGTCACACTGCTCAGAGTAAGGCAGCGTTGTGATGTTGAAACCAGTTAATTGATCTGTGGTTTAGGAAATTCTTGAACAAGAAGTCAAGATCTTGTATATTTATGCAATTAATATCCCTTGAGGGATTTTTGTTTTTTTCTAGTTAGCCTTCAGTTAATCTCCTAATAGTGAGTTTTTCACCACGCTCAAAGAAGATAACATACTTCAAACTACAGAATAGCCTGTGAGAGCCTGTTTGCAGTGTTTTTCCAGTAGTAGTGGTACATCGAGAGACTTGCTCATAGGACTAATGTCTGGCTTCTCAAATCATAGAATGCCCCAGGTTGGAAGGGACCTCCAAAGGTCATCTAGTCCAACGCCTCCCTGCAGTGAGCGGGGACATCTGCAACTTGAGCAGGTTCCTCGGAGCCCCATCAAGCCTGACCTTGAATGTCTCCAGGGATGGGGCCTCCACTACCTTCCTGGGCAACCTGTTCCAGTGTTCCACCACCCTCATAGGAAAGGACTTCTTCCTAATGTCCAAATAATGTTGTTATGATCTTGTCCCAAATATAGCCAGCAATTGCACGGTTGCCAGTTGGCTCTTCTGGTAGGGGGGCCTCTCATATTTGAAAGGTGGCAACTGGCTTTGACTTCCTTTTAATTTTATGGTGCTACATGTTTACTGTGAAATAGGTTATTTAATAATTGTAGAATAGTACTAACCTGTTCCAGGATATTCACTATAACTTCTGGCTTAAATGTTAAACTTGTTTCTTAAAGGAATAATGTATGCAGTCTTAGAAATTACTTATTTATTCTGTTGCGCGTGAAGTGCGTAAGTAGTGAAATTATGTCTTTTGTAGGGCTTGTATTTTAGCTGAGACTTTATGTAATGTTCTGTATAAACAGACCCCATGGCTTGAAAAATAACTTGTAATGAACTGGGGTTTTGAATCCTTTTGCTAGCATTCTCGATTTAACAATTTGGAGGGACTGTCCTACAATCCTAGTTGCTAGTGAGCCTGTGTTTGATCCAAACCACTTGAATCAAGAATGAAAGAATGACTGAATTAGTCTTCATTCCCAAAAAGGGATGATTGGTTTGACACTACATCTGAACGAGCCATCACAGAAAATACCCCTTTCAAAATCCCTGTTAAGTTTGTAGGCATTAAAATGGTATCTGTAATTCCTGTTTATTTCTGGGTCTGTACTTAGAGCTTCTTCCGGGGAGAATCCAGCTGATGCGGGCACGTTTCAAAAAGACATGTTTATGCACAGATGAACTAAACAGTTCACTGTTAAATCTATTGTTTGTTGAGACAGGCCATAATGGTAAAATTGGTTCTTTTGGCTATTTTGTAGAGTCCATCTGGAAATTATATTGAATGTTCCTTATGTGAAATGAGACAGTTAAATGTACAGTCTTGATTTAGGTGGCCTAAGCAGTATGTGTCTGTACAGGACAAAGAACAAACGGAACTGGTTTGTTAATGTGGAAAGGACAGCAGTGTGCTAGGTTTAGGGACAAAGTTGTTCCTCTGCATCCAAAAACCGTGAAAGAAATGGGAAATAACAGGTAGTGTAGAAAGGAGTGAGATGTGGGTGAGAGCTACTGACCCAACGAACTTCCTCCTCTTCCTTCCTTTCCCCCTCCTTGCAGTAGGACTTCAGGTACAGACCTTACATTTCCTACCTGCTTTGTCCACCAAGAGTGATTCTGTTTACTAAAACAGGAATTCTTCTGTTGTTCATTAGAAGTAATAACACTGACTCTTGTTCTGGGTTTGCTTTTTCAGACCTCCTTCTGGATGACCAATGTGTATTTTAACCGATTCTATCAGAAACTAAGTCTTCAGCTTTCCCATTCATTCCGGCTGGTAGCAACGCTTACAATGCGAAAAAATCACAATTCAGGATCACACAAACATTACTCTTAAAACTTTCTAGATGATTGTAGTTGCTTTGGTTGTGTTCCATGCTAGCAGAAGCCTTTTCCAAGGTTTGCTGTTGACTCTAGAGCACCACATTCCCCATTTACTGGGAGCCTTGGGGGCTAGCAATATGGGAAACTCATGTGTTTGCCGCAATGACAGTGGAGCAGAAGACAACGTGGAATCTCAGAGTCAGCAAACACTGAACAGTAGAGTACACGTACCCGAAGCAAGAAGCCACCCAAGGGACCCTGTCCGTCCACCCAGGAGGGGTCGAGGGCCTCATGAGCCAAGAAGGAAAAAACAGAATGTGGATGGGCTAGTACTTGACACACTGGCTGTAATTCGGACGTTGGTAGATAAGTAAGTACCTCCTCAAGGAATAATTCAACGTGAATGAAAATGTTCTTGTCTTCTCTCAAACTATGGCTCCATCCTCTCACTGATCTACACCTGGCCCTCCCTGAAGCAGCTGCGTGTTTCCATCTGGAGGCTTAGGAGAGGAGCGCCTTTCCTAGGTAACAGAAGTAGCTCCTGAGTGCCCAGGTACACAGACTCTTCCAGGAGCTGAGGAGCCGCCTTGCAGGTGCTGCATGGGCTTACGCCCAGGTGGGATGAGGAGCCTGCTCAATATTTCTTACTTGGCATAGATACAGTTTAGGAGGCAGTGAATGCTCCAGAGTTTGGGAACTTCTGTCCTAAAAGTTGGTTGTTGTGCAAGTTCTCTGTTTACAGGCTGTATTTACTTCTTTGGAAATGGTTAAGCACAACTGAGAGCTTTGATCTTTGTTAGCTTGTATAAACAGACTGAAGTTTTCTTTCCAGTGAAGTCGGCTTAGTTTTTAAAGACCACATATTGTGACTGTTCAACTCCTGATCTCGCTATTGCACTCCTTGCATGCTCAAAGCATACATTAAGGGTGTGGAGGATATTTATGGATCCATCCTTATTTTTTGGGGGGTTGTGTTGCTTTCTAAAAAGCTTTAAAAGGACCTTAAAAACAATGGATTAAGCTAGCTCATCACCTTTTGGGTTGGGTGCAGGCTAGGAATGGGAAAGATCAAAACAGCAGGAAAAACGCTATTCTAGTTTCTGAGCTCAAGGTGGATGAGGCTCAGGATAAGTGAACCTTGATTCATGTACCTGCATCCTTCCTCTGGAATGTGCCTGCAGAGGAGGAGTTAGCCTTCCTGCTGGAAAATGCTTTAAATGGAAATACCAGCCTATACTTTTTTTTTCCTGTTAAATTTTTTTTTGCCTGTTTAAATCTAAGGTGTTTGTTTGAGGGTTTTTTTTGAGGTTTTTTTAACAGGTTTTATTTTGAGGTCTGTCTTCAACTCAGTGAGTTAAAATCACGGCAAACTTTGTTTAGTCTCTCCCTAATCTCACTTGGCTTCCCCTTTCCCCTAAGTGCAGCTCTTTAAACTCTTTCACAGCACACTTGTGCATAGCTGATCCTGTTCCCATGAATCTTGCAGTCAGGTTTGTAATCTTGTAAGCCCTTTCCTGTGCTACTGGGGGACAATCGGCACGGGTGTTTCACTGAGCCTGGAGTCCGGTTTCTGACAAAGCCCTGAAGCTACTATATTTTATGTTTTTATACAGATTCCAGTGCAGTACTTTCTTACATAATCACATAGGTTGGAAGGGACTTTTTGAGGTTCGTCTACTCCGATCAACTGCTTAAAACCCAGGTCTAGCCAGGGTGTTCTAGTGTTTGACCACCCCCATAGTTTAAATAAATAAATATTTTTAAAAGTTGGTATTTCCTATGTCCCAACACACCCCTGTTGCCTGTTGTCCTGTTGCTGTTCACCTCTGAGAAGAACCTAACGCTGTCCTCTCTGCTCTTTCGCATTACATAGCTGTGGACAGCTATAGGATTACTCCTCCTTTGTACTACTCTTCCCCTTAAGGATGAACAAACCTCTCTCTCTTAGCTGCTTCTTGTATGTCGTGTTCGCCAGCCCTCAGCACCTTTGGAAGCCCTCTGCTAGACATCTTCCCTTATAGCAATGTCTGTCTTGTCCTGGGGAGCCCCAAAGTGGTTGACCCAATACGTTGGTTTCCCTTGGCTCACATTAAGGCAGTTGATAAGACACAGCTGGTTTTATAATCAGTACATATCACAAACCCTTGCAATAAGACAGAGGCCTGTGACAGTGAACAATGAAAAGGTCTGTTCACAAGCGAACTATCTAAATGTGTCTGAAAAAAGTTTAAGGAGCCTTTCTGCTAGACTTGAAGCTAATGACAGCCCTTTTTAGATTAATAGGAATGCTCCCTTGGAGGAGGAAAAAAAGTAATTCATCTCTGGGAATAGTGGTTTTCAGTGTGAGAGGCTGTAGGAATAAGTATGTTCCATTATCACCTCCTAGAAGCCTGATTTTTTTTTTTTTTTTTTTAAAACATCATAACTGGAGGAAATTGTAGGGAAGGTGACAAATCTCTTTTTGTGTCAAACAATATGCAAGAATAAAGTCAAATTGAAATGAAACCGTGTAAGTAACAACAGGGTGAAAATACGGGCCTCACTATTTGTTTGGGTTTTCTTGTTGTTTTGTTTTATCAAGTATCAAAGTTCAGACCTAAAATGTATCTGACTTTTTTTTTTTTTTCCCCTCTCACATCTAGAGATATCTCCTTTCTGGAAGGAAATGAGTTTTCTAGCCTCATAAGGATGAGAGTTTGTTGGAGTTCATATGAAGTATGACTCTGGAACTTAGAGATGAGCAAAATGACTGTTTTGTTTCCAACTGAGGAAAGCATATGCTGCAGGGAAATTAAGTGGCCGAAATGGCAAACCAGTGGGCCAGGACTCTCCTTTGCTCAGCACCAGTGCTGCTAACACCTGCCACCCATGACAGAATCAGAAATCTGGCTGTTAAAAATGTAATCTTTTTTTATCATAGCCTTGTACTTTGGGTTGTTGCTGCCTTTTTTTTTTTTTTTTTTTTTCTTCTTTTGAGGCATTATATCCATTCTCTTGAGATAATTCTGCTTACAGTATCAAATTTCCTTTTCCTGTTGGGGAATTTAGTTTCCAGAAGAAAGGCAAAGAGGTGCTTGGAAGAAAAAAATACTACTATTTGTTTCAATGTCATGACAATATAAAAATGGGTTAAACTTCAGCATTTTCTTGTGATAATATTTAGGAATATGTTCCATTTTTTGTAAGAAAAAACATACAGTTTTTTAGTAATGACTGAGATTTTTCTCTTCTATAACTAATCATTCTGAAATACATTAAAAATGCAGCTAATAAAATTACCTGCGTTGAAATTTTCTAAAATTCATCTTTATCTTGCGTTTCCAATTTCATTTCAGAGCTATGTGGTAGAAATTGAATGTGGAACATAGAATTCTAAGCCTGGGGTTAGTGCTCTGTCTCAGTAGCACTAAATAGGGCATTCTGGGCATGCTGCTGCCTAAGCTTTTTGTGAATGGGGAGGTGCTTACTGAACAGGATTTTGAGATCTTGCTTTAGGATTGGTTAAATGTCTTCTGTTAAACAGCAGTATTTCTTACAGCTCTTGTTAATGAATTTGAAGTCTATGATGCTATTAGATGGCTTGCCTTTCAGTTTTGTGTTTGTGGGGTTTTTAAAAATATTCTTATATTTAGCAGAGAATTCCTGGGGAAAAAAATCATGTTTAAGCTACATCCGTTGTGCACTGCTCTTGGTTCATTTCATGACCTCTGCCATAGAGTCAGATTCAGTACTCTGAGGAACCCTGCTAATGAATAGCACTAAGCACAAGCCTTATGTTCTGCTTTTAGACATGCAGGTATGGATCACCATTTCACTTGTCAGCTATTGTAGACATGCAGATGTTGACTCGGAGCCTGAGGAAGATCTGTGTGTCCGATGTGAAAATGACATTAGCAGTCTACAGCTCAGTAACTTCCTTTTGCTAAATACCTACTGAATTCCTTTTCTGTCCGTGTATTATTACTTTATTCAGTGTATTATGTTGATGAATGTGCGTAAATTTTGACCTGTGTAATATCTCTTGCAGTGACCAAGAGCCACCTTATTCAATGATCACGTTGCATGAAATGGCAGAAACAGGTACCAAGGCACTGTGGTGGGCGTTTCTGATGTGACTCCAAAGCACAAAAAAAACCCCAACCCAAACCCTCTTTTCTTTGCAAGGAAAAAATATGTGCTAGCAGTATAGGGCATTATGACTTGCTGTAGCTGTAGGGATGTGGGGTCCAAAATACAGTTCTGCCCTTCAGAAGCTTCAATGAGCTTATTGCATTTGAGATTTTTTTTTTTTTTAACTCCATTAAACTTCCCATGTGAACTTTCCAGAAGCAGCCAATGGATGGCCACAAATGCATTGTAATGGCACTAAACTGTAAGCCATGAAGAATGTCCATTTGCAGTAAGACAGAAACAACCTATATGTGTACATTGGTGTGGTTTAAACCCATGGGCTCCAGGGTCAGCAAATAGTACATTCTTTTTGGTTTGGCCTTTGCTGTCCGTAGATCTGCTTGAGTGATCTAGTTGTTCTAACCCTGTCCATAAGTACACCTACAAGATGAGCTGTGTTTGTGCAAGGGTTTTTTCTTTGTTACAGTAGGAGAAATTCTCCCAGCGCAAGATCTCCACCAAATTTCTGGTTTAGGTGAATTTCTGTGTCTTAGTAGAGTTGGTACTGGTCTTAAGAAACACATTTCTTTATGAAAATAAATTAATCAACCTAATTAGATATTACAGTAATTGTAATACAGTATTACAATTCAGTAAAATGTTTTTCAGGGGAGTCTGCTAACAAAACTCAGTCCCCAATGTGTTACTTATATTTACTTGTAACTTTTGAAGGGAGCGCTGTCTTTTCAGCCTCACTCTCTTGTATGCAGATAACAGACTGGCTTTATTTTCACTTCTAAGAGAACTACTTTCTTGTAAATCTAAGTGTGTTTCCCCTAGTAGTTTATGTGGATTTAGTGGTTTAACAATATGGATTGTTGTTTACTTGCCTGTAGAAGCCCTTCTCTACTTTCCCATTGTCACTGTTTAATGCAGTGAGAGATGTTCCTGATGAAAGCAAATTTCCTTTAGATCACCAAGTATGGGACAAGTTAATGCAGTTCCCCGAGGCCCATATTACTTAGAGGGAACTCAAGAAAAGTGCTCTAATACTGACTAGAAGAAATATTTCTTCAGTGTCATTGTGGATGCAGCATTTAACAATTCAGAGTTGGCACTGGACACTGAATCCTTGAGTATCACACTTACTGGTCATGAGTGTTCCTCTCCAACGCTCCTGGGAACTAAAGGATGTTCTAGCCTGGACAAGATGTTTTTCTACCGATAGAAGCGTTCGCTATTACCCAAGCTGCTGTCAACTTTTTTTTTTCTTCCTCAAATTTAAACTCGAAACTGCTGTAAACTAAGATATTGATCTAAAAGTTAAACGGGTTATGTGGGTGGACTTTTGGTTGGTTTGGCTTGGTTTTTTTTCAGGGGGGATTGGGTTTTTTTGTTTTCTTTTTTCCTAGTGTCTGTAAACTATCTGAATAGTTGAGAGGATTTTTCAGTTTACATTTATGGCTGTATTTTGAACACTTCAGAATCTCAGTGTGAATTCTGAATATTACTTCTGTTTTGTGGTCGACAGATGAAGGCTGGTTGGAAGTTGTCCAGTCTTTAATTAGAGTTATTCCACTAGAAGATCCCCTGGGACCAGCTGTTATAACACTACTCCTTGATGAATGTCCACTGCCAACAAAAGTGAGTCTAAAGCTGATGCATTTATCCGTGCCTGAATTTCAGTTATTCACGGTTGCCACACCCATGGTAGCTTCTGAGTAGGTTTCACTGATGATGCAAGATTCTGTCAGCTGTTTAGAAAAATGGGTGTAGCTTCCAACTCTAAGTAATTTGTGGTGACTTGGTATCCAATTGCGATTTAATGCTAAAAGCGCTGGGGGTGGGATATCAGATCCATGGGGAAGAGCGAGAGGCTTTGGGTCTTCAGCTGCTTTTCTCGCTGTCCTCTCCTGCTACGTGGTACCTGCACACTGTGCAGCGAGGGTCCGCAGATACCGCAAAAGCAGTACCAGTTCTGCTGTTTTGTTCTCAAGTTCAGAAAGCTGTGCAAGTTCCAAGTCACTACTGAATTTGTTCCTGCCCTGCATGTAAAGAATGCATGTGTTAAGTTAGAAAAATGACATTTTTAACTATGAATATCTAGATACTGTTCTGGAAAATTTGAATACTACTTTTTTACTGACCACCAACCTGTGTTTTGGATGGAGATCTGCCCCAACACGTTCACACTGTGTTGGTACAGGAGTTTTAACGAGAGCCTCAAGTGCTTCCAGATGCTAACCATTGCTGAATCTCTTTAAACCTGGTGATTACAGAGAGACCTTGGCTGTCTTCAAATGTTTGTCATGATCTCATTTCATCAGAAACTGCTGATGACATCATCGCAGCTTTCATTTATAGGTCTAGTTATGCTGCCAATTTGATTTTTCAGTTTGTGTTGTTAGGGATATAAAAAGCTGGTCGCTTTTTGTCTTACACAAATGAGTGGCTGGACAGCTAGTCAAGGTTTCTACCCAAAGTGGTTTGGTTTTTTTCCCTCTAGGCTATTGATTAAAGTCGTCTGAGACTTTGAACAAGTTAAATGTTGTATTATGGCTGTCCCATAGACTGCAAAATGATTTTTGAAAACTAAGCTGTGACTATATTTTGCCTGCTTTGAAAAAGAAATCAGGAAATGGACCCCACTGTGAATGTGCCATATGAAGAGAGATTTGGGTTTGTTTGGGTTTTTTTTTGTTTGGCTATACAATGTCCTTGGCAATCAAGGACATCCCCTGAAGCAAGGGATGCCATCCAGAGGGACCTGAACAGGCTGGAGAGGTGGGCCCATGCCAACCTCATGAAGTCCAACAAGGGCAAGGTCCTGCTACTGGGGTGGGGCAATCCCAAGCACAAATACAGGCTGGGTGACGAGTGGATTGAGAGCAGCCGTGCGGAGGAGGACTTGGGGGTACTGGTTGATGAAGCGCTGAACATGAGCTGGCAATGTGTGCCAGCAGCCCAGAAAGCCAACCCTATCCTGCACTGCATCAAAAGATGTGTGGCTGGCAGGTCAAGGGAAGTGATTCTGCCCCTCTGCTCTTGTGAGACCTCATGTGGAGTATTGTGTCCACCTCGGGAGCTCCCAACACAAGAAGGACATGGATCTGTTGGGGAGTGTCCAGAGGAGGGCCAGAAAGATGATCCGAGGGCTGGAGCACCTCTCCTATGAGGCCAGGCTGAGGGAGTTGGGTCTGTTCAGCCTGGAGAAGAGAAAGCTCCAGGGAGACCTTGTAGAGGCCTCCCAGTGTCTGAAGGGGGCCTACAGGAAAGCTGGACAGGGTGTGTGATGATGGGACATGGGGCAATGGTTTTAAACTAGAGCAAGGTAGATTCAGATTAGACAGTAGGAAGAAGCCATTACTATGAGGGTGGTAAGACACTGGAATGGGTTGCTCAGAGAAGCTGTGGATGCCTCATCCCTGGAAGTGTTTAAGACCAGGCTGGATGAGGCTCTGAGCAACCTGGTCTAGCAGGAGGTGTTCCTGCCCATGGTAGGGGGATTGAAACTAGGTGACCTTTGGAGTCCCTTCCCACTCAAGCCATTCTGTGATTACATGGTGATTCTATGATCAATGATTTGTTTTTCAAAATCCATGTGACTTATTTAGGTACATTAATCTTAAGGAATTAGCTATGAAATAGTAGACCTTAAGAAGACAAAAGGCATAAGATGCCTGTTTCTGGGATGCAGAGAGGTGTGGGGTATTTTTCCCTGTGCTCTCTCTTTATGGCATAAGGAGCTGGAGTTGTGGCATCCGCTGGTCAAGCGCAACCTAGTAAAGTGCTTGCTGCTTTTCATTTTCTTTCTGTTCAGGACAAGTTTTAAGGTTTTGTTCTTAAAGATTTATAGTCAGTGCCTCACTTCTGTGCCAGCTGGAGAGCAGCAGCAAGCTGTATTTCATTGTGTGTTATTGTAGGCTATAAAATTAAAATGGCAGTGCAGTAAACTGTTTATAAAGTCTTTATTTAACTCAAAATGGTTATCTCTGACAGTTCCAATAACGGCTAAAAGCAGCATTGGAGTATGTCAAGAGTCTAATTTTAGTGAGGCTTTTCCATCCCAAGTCTGTGGCTCAGTCAACCTTTCTTCTTTCTCTATTTTTTCCGCTTAGTATCAGTCCTGTTCATCAGTACTGGTTTTGTGGCTTTTCTTTTGGTAACTTCCATTTCATTGTTATCTCTGGACAAACCTCTGACTCCAGCACCGTAAGCACTGAAAGGACTGTGGCTTAGAATGCAATTAAAAATAAAATCAAAATGGCCTGCTGATGGCTTCAATGTGAGGAGGAGTTCTCTTTTAATTAGATCCTAGCCCGAGACTGTGCAGTTTCCATCTGAATCAGCTGAAACCTTCATTAAGTCTGGAAAGTTGAGGGAGATTTAGAACTTTGTGTGATGGGGTTCTCCTTGTGGGATAATTTATTCTGTCTCTACACTAACCCCTAGCTACTCTGAAAATGCTCTAGATCTGTCTTGAATTTTATCCGTACCATACTACCTGAATGAAGCAAGTCAAAGCGTGGCGTTTTAGATTTATAACCCTCGCTGGGTACTCCCTAAATTAGCATGACTACCAAAAGCCTCTTAAGCTCTCAAGCGTATGGTTTAGTAACTAATGACAGAACAAAGGGAAACAGCCACAAGTTGCACTAGGGGAAGTCCAGATTAGGTATTAGGAATAATTTCTTTACTGAAAGAGTAGTTAACTATTGGAAGCGGCTGCCCAGGGAAGTGGTGGAGTCACCATCCCTGGAGGCGTTCAAAAAAACGAGTAGATGTGGTGCTTCGCGACATGGTCTGGAGGTCATGGAGGTGTTGGGTAGAAGGTTAGACTTGATGATCTTGGAGGTCTTTTCCAACCTTCACCATTCTATGATTTATCACATCCTGTGAAGATGACAGCATCTGAAATTTACGCTGGGGATGTGGACTCTTTAGGGGCACATCTCTTTAGTCCTGAATTCTAAAGTCTAAACCATCCCTTTTCTTTTGGAAAGGGTGTGAGGTTTAGGACACTGGAAAGAGCTTAGATGGCAGCAGTGCCCTATGTGCTGACTTGTGGTGTTTGCTACTCTAGTTCCTATGGCTGTAGGTAGCTCACTTGTGTATGTCCCGAAGTGTCCGGAGCTGTTGATCACAACAATGACTGAGAAACTGGTGGTAATTTTAAAGTGACAACTCTCAGGTATGTTGTTTATTATCTTCTTATCTTAGAAGATAACTATCCCACGCTGTCTGTAACATGAAGCTGACTTTAGTAATGTAGTGTAAAAGTTTGTACTATATTGAGTTAGGGGAAAAACTGTATCCTTCGGTAATGTTGAAGAGACTTGTGATTTTCTCTCTTTCAGGATGCATTACAAAAGTTAACTGAAATATTAAATTTAAGTGGAGCTGCTGCTTGCCGGGATGCTTGTCACCCTGCCAAACACCGGAATACAACTGCAGTACTGGGCTGCTTAGCAGAGAAGTTAGCAGGTAAAGCTGTGCAATTCTTCGAAAAGCTTGCATCTGGCTTGCTGAAGCACCTTCTGCTTTAGTGCCCATGATGGAGACTAGTTCAGAAATGTGTTCGTAGTGCCAACTGATGTTCTGCGTCGAGGGGAGACCTTCTGTGACAGAATTTACTGCTTAATTAAGATGTTGAGTGCTCACTAGCTTGCATCTGAATGAGCCATTCACAATCCCAGATACTTAAAAGATCAAATCCTTCATGACTGTGGATCAATGTTTGTTTATGGTGTATTGTTTATGGTGTATTGTTTATGGTGTATTGTTTATGGTGTATTGTTTATGGTGTATTGTTTATGGTGTATTGTTTATGGTGTATTGTTTATGGTGTATTGTTTATGGTGTATTGCCTTAGCACTGGTAATCAGTCTTCTCTGGAGACCTTCTCTGACTGTGTGTGAATTGCTGAGAACACACAGTTCTTCAGCCAGTAGGCAGGAGTATCAAATTAGTAGTCTTGGAGGCTACAGAAACAACAAAAGAAAGATGCTCTTTCGACTAAACATGTGCTGTTCTATTGGATAGGCCGGTTGGATAGTTAGCTGAAAAGATTCTCCCTTTTGTGTTACTTAGAACTGCTGAGATTCTATTTTAAGGTGACTTTTCATATAGAACTCTTTATTCCGTTATTTCTAGTACCCTGCTGGTAACTGATGATTAAGTTTCCTTCCTGCTGACAGTTGGTTTTGTATCTAGTTATGTACTCCTTTTTTGAAAGCAAACAGGAAAAGGAGGAAAAAGTGATTGTCTGGGATCACCTAATGGTTATTTAAAAATAATTTCAATATTTCTGTCCAAAAGTAAAGAACAAGGACAGGAAGCATTTTTGTCCTGTAACACTTCAACCCTGTTATACTAAGTCAAGATGAGATCCCGTATCCACTTTTATCTTAGTGGACACAGATCTCATTTTATCAGCTCAGGCAGCAAATCTGTCAATGCTGTGTCTGAACCCACTGCAATTTGTTAGATTTTTGCAGATGCCAGAGTTGGATTCCTTCGTATCTCTTGATCAAACAGACAGTATTTCAGGACTTATTCTTTTTTTTTTTGTTCTTTCTTTTTTTTTTTTAATTGACTGCTTGCCAGGGTGCTGTTGCAAATTATTTAATTAACTATCAAGTAGGCTGTATTAGATGCTCAGTTTTGCTTTGTTTGGGCTACTGATAAGTGGAGCCTCTTTTTGAAAGTAACAAGCATGAAAATGCTAAGCTGGTGGAGTCTTCTAGTCTCACTTCTGAGATCTTCAAGTAATTCTGTCTCCATTTGCAGCGGTAAACTGAGAATGTTTGTAACTTGCCAGTAACTGTAATTATTAAATGTATATCAAATATTTGAGTGGGAACAATGATAGTTCTGTATTATAGTTCTGCTTTGCTGAAAAGTTCTTAAAGATTCTTTAATTTGTTGCATTGTGTTTAAAAGACCTGTGCAATGATGATTATATGGATGGATTTAATTTTTAATGTTCTTGCAGGTCCTGCAAGCATAGGCTTACTCAGCCCAGGCATATTGGAATATTTACTTCACAGCTTGGTAAGTGCATTCAATCTTTTTTAGGTATCCATACATAGCAATTTGAATACAATTTATTTATTTATTTGTATTATTATTATTGTGAAAGGTTAGAGTCGTGTTTGGTAAATACTGGTAACCTGTGTTGTAGAAAGCTGAGGTAAGATCAGTGTGGGATCTTCATCCCTGAAGATAATCAGTCAATAGGATACAGCACGGAGCAGCCTGATCTGCTCAAACCAGCTCTCCACAGGCGAGTGGACTAGAGGAGCTTTAGGGGTCCCTTTCGACCTCAAGCATTCTGTAACAGACTAAGACGTTTTCCTATCCATCTGTGCTGGGTATTTTATTCAATAACTTTTCTTACTGCCCATGTTTAGAACTTCCAGTCCCACCCGACAGTGATGCTTTTTGCACTAATAGCACTGGAGAAGTTTGCACAAACGAGTAAGTATTAGCCCAGTACTGCTCTTAATGGTCATACTATAGCTTCTGCTGCACGTTTGTCACTTGCTTCATCTGATAACACTTGGGAACTTCAGAGAAACTCTACTGGTAGAAATATAAATATAGAAGACAAATGTTTGTCCCCTTACAGACAAGAAATATTTATTGCTTTAGTGGGATCCCTCTATCCCTCAAAACCCTACAGATATTTGCTGAAACCCAGTGCAGTCCGTCCCAGTTAGAAGTTGCCGTAGAAGGACTTACGACATGAGGCCTTTGTCACTGAAATAAATCTGTATTAGATGGAGAACAGCTATGATTGGGTGCTTGCAGGCAGGAAAAATATTTTTTGCTTTAATGGCATTCCCACTCACAAACCCTTAAAAGATTTGGTGAAACTCAGTCCTTCTCAGCTCATAAATTACTACAGAAAGACTTATGACATGAGACCTTTGTTACTTGAAAAGAAATAAATCTGTATTAGAGAGGTGGAGAACAGCCATGAACTAATAGTCTCTCTGTGATGCAGCTCTGTGCTGAGAAGTCATATATCTGAGAACTAAATTACTGTCATATCTCCTTCAGGGAAAAATTTCGTGTTAGTAATATTGGGGTTTGAAGAGGGGGGTTCTGTTGCATTTGTAGAATGTTACTATTTTTAACTAACCTTATCCCTAGTTTACAGCAATTATTCTTTTTTGCTCTTAAATTGCAGGTGAGAATAAAATGACAGTTTCTGAATCGTGCATTAGCGACCAACTGATCTTGCTAGAGAAATGGACAGACAATCCAGACTATTTAAAACGCCAGGTTGGATTCTGTGCACAGTGGAGTTTAGACAATCTGTGTAGGTATAATGAAGGGATAGATTAATTTAATAACAACCACTTCTCCAGAGGAGTTGGAGGACACTTTGTGTTTGTTTTGTATAACCATTTAGTGTAAATATACCTGACTGCATTTGTAGTTGCTCTCCTTTGGGGGGGGCTGGGAAAGCGCAGTATAAATCCAGTGTAATTGCATGGAAGGGAGATTTTGGCAATGAAAATGCTGATGAAAGGAAGTGGTTTGTACTCTGCAAGTACAATTCATTGCAAGTTGCAATGAAAATTCTCCTTTGCACTGTATTTCCTGTAACCCACACTTCAGCAGATGTGCTGAGCAGCTGCATAGCGCAGCGCTCTCTGTGGAACAGCTGATGTATCGTGGTGGCGGTCACTGCTGTGATTGTACCCCGACAGTGCAGTCTTAAAGAATTGCTGAAGACTTTTTAAAGTAAAGATACAGTCTTGTGATCAAAAGTGAGAAGTATTCGACAAAGCACTTTATTAGATCTGTCTTTTTGGATGATGAACAATCATCAGTTTTGCTTCTTTAGTTGTGATTTCATAGAATCATAGAATGTTAGGGGTTGGAAGGCACCTCAAGAGATCGTCTAGTCCAGCCCCCCTGACAGAGCAGGATCACCTAGGGCAGGCAATTTCAACAGTGCAGCAACTCTAAGAACCTTGTAGTTTCTAATGCCTTTTAGGTAAATTTGGGTAAAAGGTCTTGTTGGGCTTTATGGGGCTTTAGCCAGCTTACGGAAGGCCAGTGTCAGCTGTGTTTAGTAAAAATCTACATTAGTATTATAGCAAGTTTGGGATATATGAAGAGTCCTAAGATAAGATCTCTGATTTGTAAATAAACATGCATGTGTCAGGAGTTTGACACCTGGCAAGACAAATGCTTCTGATCCTTCCATGTTTAAAGAGGGAGAAAGTGTTGCCTTGGCTCAGTTCAAGTTCATCACCTCTCTGAAAATGAGAGGCTAAAAAACTTCAAATCGTTATTTTCTCCTTCTTCCCCATCCCTGAAGTTTTTTCCACTGTGATGAATCACAGAAACTGCCCAACTGAATACACAAACTGGTAAATCTTGAAACAGTGGCATCTTGGTATGAGCTGGGGTGCTTTATGCTTGCCTGTGGGTTTCCTGAGAGTAGTAATTAGATTGTAGGAGCTCTACTCTAGGTACAGGTCACATTTTTATGTTTAGAGGATAGTTAACAAACAAGATATTGGAAGTGATGCTGTTTTCATGAAGACAAATTGTCAATATTCCATTCAGTTATGCCAAAAACTAACTAGATCCTACAGAGATCGATTTGCACTGTGTGAAATGTTTAAAATAAAGTTTTTCTGCAGCAGTGATTAAAACTAGTTTTATTTTGCAGTTTTAAAAGAAGGCAGGCAGTTTACATATGAGAAGGTTGACTTGACCAACATTAGGGCTATGCTGAACAGTAATGATGTCAGTGAATACCTGAAGATCTCACCACATGGATTAGAGGTAGGATTTCATTTCGTAATTTCGGCCTAAAAAGGCAAGTTTTCACTACTTTTGTTTACTACTTCCTCCTGTGATTTCCAAGAATGAATCAAAGTTCTCTTCCAGCTTGTATAGAAAACTTGCTTTGTGGAAGGGCTGTAACATCACTGCACTGATCTCAATTAGAGAAATGTTCACTTTAAAGTGACAACTGTTTGTGCCCCAAAACCTCAGAAAAGTGAGGAGGACGCTTAAGAGTCAGCTGGCTTTTTGCTTACTTTGACTAAAATTGTTCACAAAGTGTAATTCCTATTGTTGGTCCTGTCTAGTCTTGAAGAGCGCATAACGGTAGGATTTTTGTCTGTTGTGTTTCAGTTTTGTTTTTCTCTTTGTTACTTTTTCTAAAAACTTGTTCGACTACTTACAGATGAATTTTCATGAATTACCATTGAATACCTCTCTGTCCTTCATCCTAGGAGTCAGCTGACCGCCAATGACTTAGGTCTTCCTGTCTTAGGTGCCTTATTCTTTAAATGGACTCTGTCTTTCTACTTTTTTGGTTTGGTTTTGTTTTTTTCCTCCTGTGGCTTACCACTGAGCAATTTTCAGTCTTGCCTGCTCTCTAGTTTGTGTGACAATTATGGCTATAAAGAGAGGTCAATTTCTGTCTGAAATGCTTCCACAATTGTGTTGGTGTATTCTTACGTACAAGAAACTTGATCCATTTGCTTTACTGCAAATTTTTTAGAAACTGAATTTTTATTTTGGTTTCGGTAGGCTCGATGTGACGCCTCATCCTTTGAAAGCGTCAGATGTACGTTCTGTGTTGATTCTGGAGTTTGGTACTATGAAGTTACAGTCATAACTTCGGGAGTAATGCAGATAGGATGGGCTACTAAAGACAGCAAATTTCTCAATCATGTGAGTACCTGCACTGCCATCTAGTCGATGATGTAACTTCAGTGGTTTTCAATACCTATGAAAAACAGCTCTTGGCTATTCTGTGGTAGTAACCAAGCACTTACTTGATTCCCTTCATTTTTCTGTGCTTTTGTGAAGCTGTTTTTGCTGAATTTAGTGCTACAAGCCAAGACTGTATTGTCATTGTACGGAGTGGCACGGTTCACACAAGTCATGCGTAGCTGGTAGCAGTAGCAGCTTGGTATCTACTTGCTGCTGCCTGGAAGCGACGGCAAAATTATTTCTTATTTGTTGTGACTTAGGGTCATCTTGGAAATTCTTTAGATAACAGCAATGGTTACTGTCTGGTTTTGGAAGTAAACAGTTATGCACTAGGAACAAGCAGGTTATCATGCACTCACTTTGACACAGGTCACGAAGCAGCTGTTCTGTTACTTTCTTTAACTTACTTTCCTATTAAATTAACTTTCACAAAGGAAATTATTTAAATTGATTCCAGGATACCAAAGTATCATTGGATCCGCTGGTAGCGGCAATGAGGTATAGTTTGGGTGTGTGACCGCTTCTTTTTAACTAAAAATAAGGATTTCAAAAAGATTAAACCCTCTACCTTCTTGCCTTTATTCTGATAATATGGAATAAGTCCAGTGTCTTATTTTACGGTTTGCTTTGTTCTCCCTCACATCCAGATAACTTAGTATTTTATTCTTAATTCTAAGTATTCTTCCTACTGTTTAGTCAAAATTTCAAGTTTTGTACTTACTAGCACTAAAGCAAAATGTGCCACATGCACATGAAGTCCAAACCTATAGTCAAAGAATAATGTCAAGTGTTAGCAGAGATGTAGCTAGGACTCCTTTCTTCTTAAATCCTCATGGTAACTCAGTCTGGCAGTAGTAAACTCAATATGCTGTAGCATAATTTACTTCAAAGAGGATGTTGCATATAATCAACCTTCCAAATTTCCACTGAAGTTCCCTAAAGTCCAAGCTAGAATTTTAGTAGAAAAGGTGTGCATGGCCCCAGCCTACTGCCACTGACCAGAGTGGAAATACAGTGCTGGGATTTTGACACTTCTGTGTGACCTTGAGTAAGGAATGTACCTGAAGCCCTTCTTTATTGTTGTAATTTCATGAAGTCCCGTTCCTACTTGGAATTTAATTTAGGAGAAGAATTAACACATCTATGTCTATTAAATTTAGAGATAAGCCATTAAAATTGCTCATTTTTGATTACGATAGGAAAAATCTAGAGCTGAGTGAAATGCAGAAGCTAATATGAAGATAGGCCAAATATGTACGTATTTATATGTGGAAACCCAACAGGAATGGGAGAGTAGCTTTTCTCACCATTTAACTTAAATTCTCTTGTGAGTTTAGTGGTCTTGCTCCATTTCTTGCAATTATTCACATAAATAGCATTGGCCTCTGTTGATGTTATAACGTGCACATATCTCTACATCGCATCCAAAGTCCAGTTTAGCATGGAATTGCAAGTGCAGTTTAAATTTAAAAGAAAGAAAAACCACAAACAAAACATCCAAAAACCCCCCCACAACCAAACAAAAGTACCATCCAGACCTGCCTTGAGCACACGCATTGCCCACATCGAGTGTAATGGAAACTTGGAAATAAAAGGCCATGTGTCTGTCTTTAGACTAAGAGGCTTAAAAGATTTTTCCCACTTACTGTTAAGGAGCTTGGTGTATATGCATTTTTCTGTTTGTGCTTCCTGTACAAGATATGGAGATAGGAGATGTCACATCTGAGCAGGGTGATTTTTCTGTTGCTACAGCTGTTTTGCTGCTGGCTAAAGGCTCCTGTTGTTTAAGCTCGTCAGGTGTGTCTACCTGAAATACAGGGTATTCTCTTCTAGTTCTGTCCCAAACACAGTCATCAGAGTAGCCATATGCTCTTTATTTACAGCAAGTGTAACAAAAGGACCGGTACTAAATATGACGTTAAATACCCATTAGCTGAGCTTAGCTTTAATGTGGGACATGGGAGGCTTGTGTAATCGGACACTGTCTAGCATTTGCGCTCCAGATAAACCGTGCTGAGCAAGAGGTTATCTTCCGTAATGCTTTTGCATTTCGTGTTTGGGCTCTCCCACTCTGAAGCTTGTAGTCTTGCATTTCTCTGGAACACTGGGACTATCGCTTGGTAACGGTTTCACAAACTGTGGGAGGCTGGCACCGAGAGGAGCACAATATGCAACAAATGCAGTGAAGGGACTGTGGGTTCAATCGCTTTCTGTGTACTGGATGTGCCGGTGGCACGTCTCTTGGGGGGGAAGATACTACAAGTCTGATACTGGGACTTCAGCATAAGCGAGTGGTTATGCTTCTGTGTTGACTTTAAGATGCAGAAAGCTATTTGGGTACTAGCCTCCTGATTTTAAAGTATTTTAACACACAGGAGCAACTTGAGTTCACAGAGAATGAAAAACACTGGAGATATCTCCTTCTCCCGCTCTCCTCACCCCAACAAATTCCTTTTGATGAGAAAATGAAATTAAGACTAGTTTGAGAAAACTATCTTTGTTGGAGTGGGAGATACCTTGCCTACTTTTGGATGAATGGTTTGGTTGAGTCAAAATAAACTCAGCCCTTCTATGTGAGGGACCGCTGCAGAGTGAAACATTTGACTCTTTTTTGTTTGTTTGTTTTTGTTGTTTGTTTTTTTGTTTTGTTTTCTAAAGGAAGGTTATGGCATTGGGGATGATGAATACTCCTGTGCATATGATGGCTGCCGGCAGCTGATTTGGTATAATGCCAGAAGCAAACCACATTCCCATCCCTGTTGGAAAGAAGGTATTCAGTCCACCTTCTGCTGTTTATCCTAACCAGATTTCTGCACTGGATTTTTTTTTTTTTTGCTTTTGCAGGTGTCTAGAAAACAGTTTGTTGGTAGGTGTGAACAGAGCAGTCACTACCTAGTCCTGATGATGCTAAAGCTTTAGTAATTATTGTGCCTTTATGAGTATTTGCAATGGTTTACATGTTTGAAGCGGGCACCATGCTCTTGTTCCACAATCTCTAAAGAGAATCTTGTTGGTTAAATGCTTTTTCTTTTTGTAGGCAGAGTACAAATCATAGCATGTTGCTGGACGCTGTATCATAAGACTTATTCTTAGATGTTTTTAGTCCTATAGACAGGGCTGAAATGTTCCCTTCTGGATTAAAAGAAAAAACCCAAACAAAAAAAATCACCACACCAAAAAAACCCCAAAACCTGTCTAAGTTAGAGATCAAGGTTAAGGGAGAGTTGCACTGTCTTGCTTACTTCAAATTCTTGGATAACTACTTGGACAGCAAAATTCTGTTCTTGATCTCAGCTTTGAAATCTTGGTAGGAGCCCGTGCGTGCCATGCTTCTGTGAACTGTGCTGCCTTCTCTGCTATTAAAAATTTCTCCCAAGGATGGCTAAATTAAAAAAAATCTCTTAAAATAAGCATGTGCACAAGCGTATAAGAAACTTAAACTTCAAATATGTGTTCTGGGGATGTCTTCAGTGGATATAAAATAGCTAAGGAGAGACAGAGTGCAGCTTTTTTCTGGCTTTCATAAATACTCTGCAATATTTCTACAACTATGTAGTATCAATGCTCTGGCAGACTAAAATAGTTTGGTTTTTTCCTATTTTGTCCTAGCTTATTTTTTCGTTACTGTCCATACCAATATTTCTTTCTTTATGCTTTTGCAAACTCTCTTTTTTAAGTGAGACAGCTCATAGTGAGATGTATGATAACTAAAAACGTAACTGTTTCAACTCCTGGCATTTAACAGAAGTGAAATCTAAATTGTCTTTGTTCTGCCTGTAAGGAGACACAATAGGATTTCTACTAGACTTGCAAGAAAAGCAAATGATCTTCTATTTAAATGGAAACCAGCTTCCTGCTGAGAAGCAAGTATTTTCATCTGCTGTGTAAGTATGTGCATTTGGAAAGACAGTGACCTGTATGGATAATTGGTTTAATTATATGAAGTGTTTCCTATTTGAGATGTAAATTCATATTTGCTTACCTGAAGCTATAATTAAGCAGGTTTCCCAGTTGAAAGTTGCTTAGAAATCAGTGCAAAGGATGCTATTTTACAGGTGGATTTCAGGGTCCAAAAAAGATACTTTGGACTTTCCAGGGTCCAAAATAGATACTTTGGACTTTCCAAAGATAGGTTCAACTCAATGTTTTCTACTGTCCAACTAGCACAGCACTGAAATAGAATAAAGCTGTAGAAAAGATGAACAAATTTCTAGTAGTGCCTGAGAATTTTGTTTTTTATCTTTTAAAAATTAAAAAGTGCCTGTTAACTTGCTGCTGTTTGCTGAAGCCTGTCCCTGTACGTAGCATATTGAATATTCACAGGAGGATGGATGTCTCTTGGGTAGCGTTCTAGAAAGGTGTTGGGCTTCTTTTGCCAATTCTGTTAGGAGTTAGCCATGTGTTAGTTTTATGACTCTCATGGAGTGACCTTCTTTTAGTTATGAGAAGATAAAGCTGATGTGATATTTGAGAGAGAAGCTCTGCAGCTTAATTAAACACGACAGTACTTTGTAAATGAGTATTCCTGTGATGACAATTTCATTCATATTTTCTCTTCAAACTGAAGTTCAATATGCAGGCAAAATAGTAGTTCAAAGTGTTACAGAATGTGTTCTATCAGTTTGCGGTACTCTTCACGTGGAGTACGTCACTTCCATACTCAACAGATTCTGTTACTTGGTTAGAACTTAGGCTTTTAGTCAACTTGGACCATTTCAGAAAATAAAATTGAAGGAGATGATAGTTGTGGTGTCTTCACAAGGTGGCTGTCCCGATGGAATTGTGCAGGGGCAGGGAGGAACAGATGGGTGTTTTGCTGAGAGCTCAAACCTGGATTCGTCCTGCACGGGTCCCGCACAACCAAGTGTAAAAGAGCGGCAAGTTCCCCACGTTTGTGTCTGCTCAAATAAAGCAGCAGGAGCATGGACATGGAGATGTCCCTTAGAGTTGGTTTTGCTCTGCTGGACAGTAGTCGTTTGGAAGAAAAATACTTTTTCCAGTGCTGAAGGAGATACCTGAGCTGATGAGGGTAAAGAGGATCAAGTTGTGGGCTGTGCAGATGTTGTATCTGCTCTTAGTGTGACTGTAAGTGTGACTAATCCTAGTTGTAGAGTAAGCAGCCTCTATTGACTGACTCATTAGTAAATTCAGATAAACCCTGTTAGTAAATTCAGAAGTCGATAACTAAATAAGGAAAGTATGTGCAGCTGAAACTGGACGTGTTACAGGTTTTTCTCCCAGGTAGCTGTACAACTTTTCTATTGAAGGAACTTGTCCCTTTGTCTCAGTCTATATTTTTGTCTTGTAATAGCGATAACATGTCTGGAAAGTTCTATTTCTTTATTTTAAGTCATTCTAAAGTGACTGGTTTTCATCATATTGCAGATCTGGTTTTTTTGCTGCAGCTAGTTTCATGTCCTATCAACAATGTGAGTTCAACTTTGGGGCAAAACCTTTCAAGTACCCACCATCGATGAAGTTTAGTACCTTTAATGATTATGCCTTTCTGACAGCAGAAGAGAAAATCATTTTGCCCAGGTAATTCTCGTGTGTGGTTTGAGTGTGTTTGCCTATAGAGAAATAAAATGCTTCACTTCAGAGCTGCATGATCTTATGTTGTACTTAGCAAAGTTATCTTTATTGGGGTCCCACCTCTATGGAGGTCTCTTTCAGAAAAGGCTTAGACCAGTGCAACTAACCAAAATACATTAATTTTTTTTGTAATCTTAAACTAAATTAAAATTAACTAGTACTGCACAATAAACTGGAGTAAAAGTGCCTCCTGCCATCTAAGAATGATTAGGTTGGGTGAGGAGGTATAGTCTTAATTAAAAAAAAAAAAAAAGGTGGGTTATTTAAAATTGACCTAACTTGTGATGTTGGCAGCATGGAGGTACCGAATGATTGTAAGACTTAAAGCTGTCCTCCTTTTCTCATCCAGCTGAAAACTTCCTCGTTTGTGAAAAATAGTACTGACAAAGGCCACTCAAATTTAGATGCGCTTTCTCACCTAAATATAAATCAAGCCAGGTAGAAACAGGTTTGGATACATTTTTCCTTAACTTGCCAAGTTTATGTCAGGAATGAAAACTACTAGCGTTTCTGGTTTAGGTCATTAGCAATAAGGTAAATTCCTGGACCACAAGCAGTAGCAGTGTACAGTGTAGTCTGGGATATTGCGCACCCCAGATCTGCCACTCTGTCTCAAAATGGCCCTTGAGCGGTGCTGATGTACGATGTTGAAATAATCTCCTGTTGAATCTAATGAAGTGGGGACAGGGGGGTGTTGAAGGTGGGTACCCCTGGCTATAATAAGTCAGAGACTGAGTTATCTGGCTGTTCCATCAAGCATACTTGACATACTTAAGTATCTTGGTGTTTAAAAAGAAAACAAAAAAATCCCTTGCTGTTGGGTCCAAATCACACCTTGCCAAAGTTTGAGGCTTGTGATACTGTGTTAATGCAGAGAAAAATTAAATGCAACTTGCAAGACCATTTTGTACTTAGATATAGACAGGGTCGCTTACATCTGCTTGTGACTGCAGGAGCTTTAAGTGAGAGGCTGCTTTAACCCCTTAAAGGGATCGGTTAGTTCCTGGTCAGGGCCTTCCCAAATTGTGTTCTCTGCCTTATTAGTGTCATGCACTAGATGAGGAGTTTTGCAGTTTTTAGCAGCTGATCAGATATGATTGTTAATGATGTCATTCTGGTACTATTCTTGCAATGTTTAAGCATTAGCTGGGAGAGCTGTTACTTGATTGTGCCAAAAGGTATAGAGAGAAACTGGTTTCCTATTGACGCCTGACTGGAGAAACTTGGCCTCCTGTGTTAGAGCCTATTTAATATGTGATGGCACAGAAAGGCTCTGTTCAAGGCTGGACATTGTTGCTCTTTGTGCAAACACAGGTCATCCCCTCTGTACAGCCTGAACTGTTTGGAAATAAGCCAATCCTAAATTCAAAGATGGCTTTGATTGTAAAAGTGATAGGGGAAAAAAGGCAAGGGCCGGACTGGACTCTAATTATCCATCACAGGAGTTGAAATGTAGCACAACTCATCTAGAGTTGATTTTAACGCATCTAGATCATGCTAGGCTGGTTGAATGTGAGCCAGTAGTGTGCCCAGGTGGCCAGGAAGGCCACCAGCATCCTGGCCTGCATTAGGAATAGTGTGGCCAGCAGGAGCAGAAAAGTGTTTGTTCCACTGTATTCAGCACCGGCGAGGTCGCACCTTGAGTGCCGTGTTCAGTTTTGAACACTGCAATGTAAGAAGGACATTGAGGTGCTGGAGCGGGTCCGGAGAAGGGCAGCAAAACTGGTGAAGGGTTTTGAGAATAAGTGTTATGAGGAGCAGCTGAGGGAGCTGGGATTGTTTAGTCTGAAGAAAAGAAGGCCGAGGGGAGACTTTCTCGCTCTCTAAAACTACCTGAAAGGAGGTTGTAGAGAGGTGGGGGTTGGTCTCTTCTCACAAGTCACAACTGGTGGGACAAGTGGAAATGGCATCAAGTTACGCCCAAGGAGGTTTAGGTTGGACATTAGGAAAGACTTCTATACCAAAAGGGTTGTCAAAGACTGGAGCAGGCTGTCCAGGGAAGTGGTTGAGTTGCCAAACCTGGATGTATTTAAAAGCCATCTAGATACGGTGCTTGAGGATATGGTGGTGTAGTGGCCTTGGTAGAGGAGATAATGGTTGGACTTAAAGATCTTTTCCAACCATAGCGATTCTGTGATTGTGAGTGTGGGGCATGGTCTGGGCTAGACATGTCAACCTGCCATCGATGTGTCTATTCCCAGCCTGAAGTGTCTTAGTTCATCCAATGGGGGACTTTTATCCACCGGCTCTCCCCTGTGGCAGTTGCTATACTGGGCTGTTGATTTTATTTTCAATTTCTATTCTTTTAAACTGTGCTAGGGCATTACAGGTTTTCTGAATTTTGTTGATTTATGGGCTTGTGTAGTTTATTTGATTTATAATTATTTATTTATTTTCCCCTTAAGTCTTAAAAGTACACAGATATTAGAAATTTTTGTAAGTGTTCAGCTGTGGGCGTTAGAAGAACTGTAGCGCCCTGTTTCTCTGTTTCAAAGACTAGAGTAGGGAGTCGAAGGCTGTTTTAAACATCCCTGGGTGTGTTCAGCCTCTTTTTTTTTTTTTTTTTTTTGTGGTAAGTTACAACTGATGTTTATCAGCAGTAGTGTTGAGTAGCACAGGGAAGTGTTGCATTGGTCTTGATGCAATACGCAGAATAGTTACACATCTCTCATTCTGAGTCAAACTAATGTGTGTTTGGGGGGGTGTGTGTCTCTCTTCAGACACAGGCGCCTGGCTTTGTTGAAGCAAGTGAGTATCCGAGAGAACTGCTGCTCGCTTTGCTGTGATGAGGTAGCAGACACGGAACTTAGGCCGTGTGGACACAGGTAAAACCTTAAAAACAACCCAAAGAAACAGGAAAATGTGTGCATGACGTTTAGCCCCTGCTTATCTTGATTGACTCTCCAGCATAAAGGAAATAACCCCTCCTTTTAAGGATGTGACAGTCAGAGGTTAAGCACAGTCTTCCCACCGTTCTGCTCACACTAGACCTGAGATTTAATCCCTAATTGTGCATGAGTTTGGGAAGTACTGTGGCTACCAAGTCATAATGTCCTGATATCAAAGGTTTTACTGCTGGAGTACTTGTTTAGTACTGGTGCTGTAATTACACGAGGAGAGAAGAAAATTCATTTTATACTCAAAATTCTCATTAAGCGTTCAACAAATGGATTGTCTCAAGTCACAAACTCATCCAAGAGCTCAAAATGGGACAGCAGTATGAGTAATACCTTATTAGCACTTCCCTGCATTTAAGGCAATTTATTAATTCCTACTCTAGGAATTAAGCCCAGTTTCTTAGTGTGTGTAAAGCACTCAAGAAGGACTCTTACCATGGGTCTAGATGCTGGAAAGCTCAGCTGTGCCCGGTGTGCTTCAACCAGAAGAGGAGACGGCTTCGGGCAGGGCACTGTGGCTGCTGTTCTCCAGAGCAGTGTCAGGGTTAACAAATGCATGCAAGTGTAATTCTGACCAGCTGCACTGGCGTTTTCAGGTCAGTAAGATGGTGAGCAGCAGGAGCTACTCTCAAAGCCTGTGGATCCACAACACCTGTCTTGCAATTCCCGCTCTCCACACGAACAGACTTACCTTGACCGTTTTTCTGGCAGGGTGACTGAAGTGCTTAGTGCTTGGGTTTTTCTGTTTAGTTTTTCATACTGTAAAGGCAAACTTTAAGTGAATTTATTTTTTTTTTCCCTCCTCTCCCTCAGTGACCTGTGCATGGAGTGTGCCTTGCAACTGGAGACCTGCCCGTTGTGTCGACAGGAAATACAAACCCGAGTCAGACAGATCTCCCACATTTCATGACACATGGAGAAATGCCACAGACTTGTTTTTTAGTGAATTCCAACCAATATTGAAAGGGGAAAAGCATCTCTAACCGATCTTTACACACATAGGAGCATAGCCACAGCCAGATTTCATGCTAAACTGTAATCTGTTTCTCTTAAAATTGAGATCTTTAATAAGCTATTTCAAGTAGCCAGCGACTGGAAGTGATTTCAAAAGTAAAGAGAATGGTAGGTCAGCATGCTATGGCTGTGGGTTCCTTTCAGCAAGACCGTAGGAGAGCACAGCTCTTCCTCCCCCTTCTCACTTGTCACAAGTGCTGAAAAAATTTGTGCTGGAAGTAAACACACAATACATTCTAGAAAGAAGAGGAAAGATCTGTCTCCTAAAACAGGGCTGTTCTGTCTCGGGCGCAAAAGTCTATTTCTGGCAGAAGTCAGTACTGAAAAAGAATGCCTATGTTTTCCTGCTTCATGTAGCCTCCTGCTGGTCAGAGACGGTGTTTTCTGACAGTGGATGTGAAACCGTTCAGATTTCATCTGTACACAGGCAGATTTGAAAGGACAATACAGAGACTGTAGAGAAACTCACAGGTTTTAATAACTTGGTGATTCCAAAGAATGTTCTGATTTGGTTTTAAATGTTAAATGATCGGCGGTATTTTCAAGTATGTAATGTTTCGGATGCTTTTAACTTCAGTACCCACATTTTTTTGTGAGGATATAATTTTCAGGAGGTATTCTTAACTAATTATAATGCTGGACTGGAATTAATTTGATATTCTGGGTATTTTTTAAGGTATCATTGAACATCTTTTTTAATCAGTGTTGGTTTTGAAAATTATGTTGACTTTGGAAATATTGAACTATCTTTAAAATATTGGAAGAGAATTTGGGGCCAGTTTATTTTAAAAAAAAAAAAGTTATTTGGATAGCAAGTTCAGTCTTATTCTTTAACTCTTTAAAAATGCACCTTGCTTGCCACTTGTCAGTCCTGCTCTGAACAGGTTTGGGGCCACACTCTGTAATTTTGGTAGCGATCATCCAGTGGGAATCTCTGGTCTCGTTTAATTCCACAATTGTGACATTTGTATGTTTAGGACCCATTTCAGGAGGCAGCTTTTGACTGTTTTACTAGATTTCTACAAGGAATTGGGGTTCATGGCTGGTGTCAGTGAAGTAGCACAAAAATTTGTGGATTTATGTTTATTTTGTACCAACTGAGGATATGACTCAGTCTCTTCCAAGACTTGTACAGGTTGCTTTTTTTAAATTCTCTGGCTATAGAGTAGAACTTTACTAATTCACACACAACTTACACCAAACCCATTCCATTTCTTGGCAGTCATTCAACAGCAGAGGCTGCTGGAGTGAATTCCCATGCCGCGATCGATCTTAATTTTTTAAATCATTTATTGTTTTATTGTACTTTCGAATACTAACAAAGCAGAGCTGAGGCTGCTTCTTCCTGCTGAGCACTCTTGCTTCCTACCAACCTAAACAGGACCTGAGAGCTCTGCACACAGCTCCCAGAATCATGCTTTCTGGCAACTCCTTTCACCTTCTGCCTTTGCTAATTCAAGGGTGCTGAATTTCATCCAGAAATGGTAAAAAAATATAGGAAAAAATGTCTCCATTGAACCTCTGGAGTGAATTAGGAAATGTGTGAATTAGGAAGGTTTTGTCTATCATTTTCTTGTTAACTTTTTTCCAAATACAGACTGAACCCCCCCAACTGGTTAGTCCTCTTGCTAAAATGTGAATTCAGTCTGCCTTGGATGCCTGTTTTGATGAAAGTCAGACTGACAGATCTGTGCCACAGGGACCTCCTTTCCTCACTGACTGTCCTTTTTGCGATGTTTTGCTGCAATCCACGTTGCCAGTCGGGGCTGAGAGTCCCTTCCTGCTCGGTGCTGAATGAGCAAACATGAACATCATCACTGCCACAAGGATCTTAGAATTTCAGAATCACTTGAAGTTTTAAATGCTTCCAAATGCAATGATAGGGGTTTGTTTTTTTTTATCCCTAAGGTACAAAGCTACAAACCATACTTTAGGAAAGAGTGGGACAGAAACATTTTGACCTCTGCCTTAATCGATTCTAGTAACTTCAGGGCTTTGGTTTCCCTGGCCAGGATTAACTGAGGTAAAATTTTCAAAAGTGCCTAGGACTCCTGATTTGTATCAACTGTCGTATGAAATTAAGCTCTTAAGGCCCAGGTGCACAATGGCTTCCCCTTTGCAGGGAGGTGACCCAAGAGCCTCACTCCCTTTGTGGACATGGGATTAAGTGTCTGCATTCTTTATTGAAAAGATGTGAATGCTTTGGAAAATTTTGCCCCAGATAGTCTTCCATGCAGCTGGTGCTGGACAGGGAAGGCCAAAGGTGCCAGAGGAGGACACTCTGTTGCAAAGAACTGTCCTGTTCATTTCATGAAGGGAAAGACTGGACACTTTGGGTTTCTGTTGAAATCTACACTGGGGCCATTTTGTAAAGCTTGATCCTCCACAAGCAATGCAGTGTCCCCCTTGGTCCCTGCATGCCCCAGAGGCTCTAGGGCCAGGGAAGAGAGCGGGTGGCTCTGTAGGCCCTCGGAAATGGAAATGAATTGTAGCAAAGTTGTCCAACAATAAAAAAAGTCTCGAAGCCTTTTTGTTGTTCTTTAATTTATTTTTTTTTTTGCTTCTGCTGAGAGCAGGGATTCCAGCTGTTTTGGCGTGCTGGAGAGTGATGCTGGCAGCCTGTAGAACCCTTGAACAAAACGTTGGTTCCGAGGCAGAAGGGCAAGTTCAGTGCTAGGCCACTGTCCGCGCTCGTGTGACGCACTCGGTGCCTTCCCTGGGACAGGGAGTGCTGTGCTGCAGCCCTCGGGGCCCTGCTCTGGGAGGTCAGAACGCGCTGCTACAACAGCTCCGTGAAGCCCCTGATCTCATTTCTTTTTATCTTCTTCCCAGGCCAGCCCTTGGCCTCGCCGGCTCTGCCCNCGCCTGGGTCCCTTTGAGGAGGGAGAGGTGAGGCGGGCCGGGGCCTTTGGGGAGGAGCGGGACTGAACGCCGGGAACAGGGAGGAGAGGGTTACGCTGATCGCTCCTGCCGTGCCGTGGGGTGGTGCCATAGAACTGGCGTCCGCCCTCTGAAGGCCGGCGTTGGGTATAACCCAACCAGGGTGGCGTGAGCAGGGCGTCCCCAACGCGCACCCAGAAGCCAACTAGTTCATCTTCGGCGGCCGTGGAGCGCTGTGTGCCCTGTCCTGTGCCGTGGGTCGGTACCTGCTCGCGGCCAAGGGCCTGGCCAGAGTCCCCGGCCTGACTCGTGGATTGCTATCCAAAACCTGGCCTGGTGAGCTCTCCAGCATGCACTGGACCTGGGGGACATTCTTCTTCACATCTGGTTTTGTTTTCTTGTGTGTTAGTAACAATCAGTCGTAGATGCTTCAGGAGGAAAGTTCTAAAGGTCACCTGAAGCACCTTTACAGAGACTAACCACAGGAGTGTGCAATTTTGAGCCTGTCTCTGAATAGGCAGAGAAAGTTCCTAAAGAATTTGGGTTGTTATAGAAGAGAAGTAGCTGTAACTTACGGAACAACATGGCTTTGAAGTTCCTACATCTAAGAATTAAAAATTCTCTCCTGAATTGCTGTTTGAGAGGTTTGCGGTAATTTAGCAATTGAATTTGTATTAATGCCAAGTCACATGTTACCCTTCAGCACTTTGTCCAAAAAGAAGAACTAGCCACTAAGAGCAGTGACGTAGCAGATTGCCTCTCCTCCAGCCTGGTGATGCAGTAACAATGGAGACTTCTGACGAAGAAAACTTTGGTGTAGCTGTGTGAGTACGCTACGTTCTGCGTCGAATTTTCAATGAGAAGTTCTGGGAGGGAATAACACCAGTTCAGAGTTTAGGGGAAGTCAGATTAAATGTAACTCCAGTGAGCATAGCACTAGATAGCCCTGGCTGAGTGATCAAAATAACTCTGTAAGGCTGAAGATTATTTGTGTGTGTGTTTATTTTAAATTCAAAATTTCTCTTTCCTTTTCAAAAGCATATGTTGTCTTATATCTTGAATTCTAAACAGAGTCTCTTCGTCTGTGTTTGAATGTGCCCTTTCTAGACATGTGACACCTTTTACAAGTGACATCAACCAAATTTTCCACTGGTAGATGCTGCTTTGCTCCACATCTGTCTGACATAGTCTTCTAAAGCTTGTGACAGAAGGGAATGCGTCCTGTGCTTCTGTCACTCTGGTTCATAGATTTGGTGGCTCACTTGTGATACCCTGTGAACTGAAAGGCCACGTGCTCCTAGGGCTGCTTCACCAGCAGCAGCACAGGTGATGCTGGCCAAGACTGGGTACTGTGAGGTGTCAGTGACTTAAACCACAAGATTGGTGAGCACTTATTTCTTCAGGCACGTGGATGTGTGTGTGTTGTATAGAGAGGTGGAATGGCTCTTATTTTGAAACGGTTAAAACTCCATTATTTGCCTTACAGACTTAAGCCAGAATTTCAGTTTGTACTTTAAATGTTCTGTTGCTGTTAGAACAAGCTATAAAGTTAGTAGTAGCTCTTATCTGGAAGGGGCAAAAGAGTGGAAATTACCCACAGCAAAGTCTCCTGTCCTTGCATGTAAATGGTAAGTGATGAGCTCTGTTGCCTGAAGTCCTGAGGACACGCTTGTGGTTCCTGATGCTGTGCCAGCTCCTCTCCTGGTGCCCTCTGGTGGAATAGCGGCCTTCCCAGTCCCTTGCCTTGGCTTTGCTGTCTCCCGAGGCTCAGCAGATCAGAAATGTTCCTAGAACATTTCAGAGAAGGACAACAAAGCTGATGGGAGGTCTGGAGAAAATGTCTTATAAGGAGCGTGTGATGGAGCTGGGATTGTTTAGTCTGGAGAAGAGGAGATTGAGAGGAGACCTTATTACTCTCTACAGCTGCCTGACAGGAGGTTGTAGTGAGGTGGGTATTGGTCTCTTCTCCCAGGTAACTGGTGATGAGAGGAAAAGGCCTTAATTTGCGCCAGGGGAGGTTTAGGTTGGATATTAGGAAAAAAATTTTTACTGGGAAAGTGATGAGGCACTGGAACGGGCTGCCCAGGGAGGTGGTGGAATCACCATCCCTGGAGACATTCAAAAAACATGTGGATGTGGTGCTTCAGGACACGGTTTAGGGGTCATGATAATGTTTAGTAGACAGTTGGACTTGATGATCTTGAAGGTTGTTTCCAACCTTTATGATTCGATGATTTTATGAACTTCACTCGGTGATTGGGTCCCTTTTTAGGTCAAATACCTTTTGTTTTTTTTTCTTGTTAGATTGAGCCCTGTGGTTCACTATAATTAAATCATTGGTTAAACTGTTGTGGGATTAATTGCACTGGAGTGTTATTCAATAGCAAAATAACAAGTTTTTTAAAACTTAGTCTGAAAGAGCGTTCTGCTCTGTTTACTAAAGAGAAATTTGAAAGAGAGAGACATTTAATTTTCATCTAGTTTTAAATGGTACCTTCACTGATCAACGCTATTTTTTTTTTCTTAAAGACAAATGTCCTTTGAGATGCGTTTCCCTCGTGTGTGAGAAAAGCCTGTCTTTCATCTCTTGGAGAATGTAGGAAGAGTTCATCCCCAAATAAAGATGAGCTGTGAATGCCAAGGCCAGGGAGATCCTGTGCATGATTTAGTGTGTCTGAACAAGCTGCATAATAATACATTTAGCAGAGGAATCCAGAGTCGCAAAATGTGGGTTCCAAAGGTTTCTTCCCTGGGTGACTTCAGATCCATAATAGTGGTTAATATTTTCTCACAATCACATGACCTTAGGAGATTATGCTGTTTATTTGTAGCATATAGGGATGATTCTTAGATAGGAAAAATATTTTAAGTTTCTTCAGTTATAGAATACATATGTATACATTGAGTTTAAGTGATACCACAAGGTTAAGTGTTTCAAAATATTCTCTAGAGTGTCTAGAGTTCTGTGATCAACATGTGGGAAGAGAGCAGAAGGAAAGCTTGTGGTGGCAGCTGGGATTTGTGGGAAATTTGGGAAAGGCTTTATTTGCTGTTTTAATTACATTCTTTACATCCTTCTGCACCAGGACTGGAATTACCTTGACAGTAATGCCAGTAAAGCAGCACTTTTTTTTTTTTTTTTTCCAGTTAGGCACCGTACTGGGGGGAAATACGATAGAGACCTGATGAGAATCCCCATGGAGCAGGCTTATCATCAGTCTCATGGATTGTTTAGTGGGCTGAAACTAAGAAATGAGTTATCTTGTAATTACTAGGCTTATTTGTGCTTAGGCTTTTGTAAAGACTTTGTAATCTTATCTTTTATTTCTGCTGTGGTTGAAATATATATTTATGCAGTACTGTTCTTCTTTACTTTCAGCTCCTCCCCTTCTGATGCAGAGTTTGATGCAGTTGTTGGGTATCTGGAGGATATAATCATGGGTAAGCTCTGCAAGTAGATCTAGACAACAAGATGGGTGCTAAACCTGCTGCAAGCTGCTCTTCCGTGAGCAGACATACAGAGCTAAAATAGCCCCTGTCTGCTTCATGGAAGCTTTCCTTCCTAGGACCCATCACTCCTAATCTGGTAGCATTGTGAAAACAAACACAAAAGTCTTTCGTGTGCTTTTTCCACAACAGTGTGCTTCTGAGTCTTGAAAATTATTCTTTGCTCCATTGCAATACACTGCTTCTTAAGTAAACAGTAAATATACTTGTAAATCTCTCATAAAAATCAAAGCTTTCTGGGATTTTTAGACCCTCTTACAAAGGGGACGTAAGAGGCTGTGAGAGAGCTACCATCCTGTCCCCAGCGCTGACACCACCTCTCCTCACCTGTTGATCAGGGGGCCATAGCAGCAGCCGTGGTTTGTGCAGGTGGTTTGCTGTAGTGCCTGGCTGTTGCTACTGCCAGGAGCCTTTTGGAACCTGCACTTTGAAGGGCCTGTACTACAGCTTAAGCAGGTTGTTCCTCATCCTATCTCTGCTGAACGCAGAGAACTGTTGATTTCCCTTGTTTCTGCAGCAGCATCACATAACTGGCGATGGGTGTCATTGTGTTTTGCTGCTTTTCAAGACTATCCTGAGCTTATTTGGTGACATGTAAGGTGCACGTACACGTACAGTTGTGATGTGACCTGCTCGGAGCAAGAATATTGAATGGTGGCGATCGCATCCCGTGAGAGCTTAGGCTACAAAAGGTGATAAATTCTCAGTACCATGATTTTAACTAAGAAGTCAGTGTGTGGAAGGAAGTAGTTTCCAAGATGTCAAGACAGAATTCGTTCTTGTCGGCCATCGGCTGCTTTGTAAGAACCACATCCTTTCCAGGGAGACATGGTTTCTGCAGCCTCAGTTGCCTAGTGGTGTAGCTGAATCTGGAGAAGTGCTACCAAAACTAATTTTGAATGTGTTAGGGTTTAGAAAGCTGAGACGGATGTATTTTAATGCTGCGTATAAGTACCTGTTTGGTTGAATTTGGTGGTGACCTGCCACGTTAATTTTTATTCTTATTTTCTTCCACAAATGGAAAAAAATTCTTCAGCAATTGAAAATGAATACCAGAATTTCACTAATATTTTTTTTCAATTTGAAGAAAAGAAAGAGTTTTGAATTCCTATAGAGAAGAGGTATTCACTTTATAAAAATAACCAGAGGTTTTGCTGACCTGAGAGCCTGAACAAAAAGGGGTTCAGAATAAAGAACCTTATTAAAAAAAAGGCAAAGCAGGAGGATTTTTTTGCCGATACTATGTGAGAATGAAACTTTTAAGAAATGCTTGTAGACCTTGCTCGATGGACACGTTCCTCCCGTTTCTTTCTGAGTACGGAGCTGCTGTCAGAGCACCAACTGACAGGCTGCTGCCCTGCTGGTGCTGCTCCTGTAACGGAAGCAGCTTCTGGCGGCAGTCTCCATCCTCCCACAGATGGGTCAGAAGTTGTGGCTCAGCAGCAGCTGCAGTACTGGTGTAACCAACTCTGCACGTGTGCTGGGCTCTGGGTTACAACACAAAGGCAGAGGACTGGTGAATGTGGGGTTTGTGTCACAAGAAGAATGATTAAACTCTAATTGTATGACTTAACTCTAACTCACTTTTGTTGTGGCCTAGATGATGATTTCCAGTTAATACAGAGGACTTTTATGGAGAAGTACTACCAGGAGTTTGATGACTCAGAAGAAAACAAGCTCATCTATACTTCTATTTTTAATGAATATGTAAGATCCTTTTTCCTGGTTTTCATATGTATTGTTTTTTTATTTTAATTAAGGCCACTGTCAGGTCCTGTATTCCCCCCGCTAAAATACTGAGTTTACGTGGAGCAGAGCTGCTGTGCTGCTCCACTCTGTCTTTCTGAGGCACAGCCATGATCTGTGAGCAAGGCGTTTTTCTGGAGCTCAAGATTCCTTTTTCTTTGTTTCACCTTTACAGTTCTGTAGGTGTTTTGGAAGTTGTGTAACTTTTGAATTAGAAATTGAGCATGTTGCTGTAGTAAGTAACATGTTGAACGTGCACGTAACAAGGTCTATTCTTTTCCAGTTGTATTTTTTTTTGTATTGGACGCTTCAATTACATGCTTCTTGCAAAGCATAATTATGAAACTATACCAGCTTACTAGTCAATACCATTAAATAGGTTAAAAAATACCTTGTTACTAGATCCAAATAGTCAGTGTTTGTTCTCACCAATAATCCCAGCAAAAACATCCAGCTCAGTGCCTGGTGGTGTGAATCACCGACTGCAGATTCCGTAGCTGGGTGTTGCTAGTTCGTTTGCCCAGTGAGGATAATGCAAGGTGTCAGTGCAAGGCAGAGGCGCTGTTCTGAAATCTGCTCCTGAAATGTGTTATGATGATACAGGGGTGGTTTGTTTGTTGTGGGTTTTTTTTTTTCAGATCTCTTTAGTAGAGAAATACATCGAAGAAAAGTTGCTTGATCAGATTCCTGGTTTTAACATGACCGCTTTCACAATGTCCTTGCAGTAAGTCTCCGCTTTGCTTTTGGTTGAGGGACAGCTTATGTGCCTCTCATTTTTATCCAGATTAAAGCTTAATTAATTAAGTTTGACGGTTCTCCCTGTAGGAGAAGGTTCCTCTTTAATTAAAAAATAAAAACTAAGTTCCTGAAGACAAAGAGTGACCACTTTTGTTGCCTTCAACATGTCCTGCTACTCTAAATTTCTGAACTGCCATGCTGAGATATGAAGGGGTAGGAAGAGAAATCAGAATGAGAACACTGGAGGGTTCTCATAATTGTTGTTACTTTGAAGCCAAACCCTTAAAATGCTGGGTCTCACTTAGCTCTTTCAGACTGTGTTGGACACTTAAATAGCCTGGTTGTCTTTTGAGAGTCATGTAATGAAATGGCTTTATTGCAATTCTTGTACAAAGCTTTCAGAGAAGACTTTGGTTTGTCTTGAGCCATTTTATTTGGTCGCTTTAGCTTAGCCAAGTTCATGAAGAGATCGCTGGTTTTCCCCTTATATAAGGAAATCAAGTGTAATTGGGAACTGAATATCTTAAAACATTTGAATCAATTTAGTTACATTTTAAATAAGATATTAGGAAGTTACTGTGAATGCACATAGTATCCTTAAAAGACAGAATATTTGAGGTAAAGCTCCTTTTGAAAAGAATGAAATAATTTTTAAAAAACCCAAACGTGAAAAAAAAAACAACAAAACCTCTTGACCATTAAGAAAGTCTTGTTGAAATATACTGCTCTAGGAGCACAACTTTCCTCACCTTCCAAGGGCCTGTCTGGCTACTTCAGTGCTCAGGATCAATAAATAGATAAATGCTAGTTGATTGTTCTGCTGTTAACTTTCAGGACAGTTTAATTTGTCTAGTTTTCAAGGACTGATGTGATACTCGTAAGTCTTTTATTTAGAGATATGATACTATATTATGGGATATTATATTGTATTTACCGCAAAGTGCTGTTTGGTTAAAGTTTTGCTTTATGATAGACCTGTAATAATATTCCTGGTTAAGTTTTGATATTCTACTTGTCCCAGTGTCCTTTTTGACCTCACGCCAAGGTCAAAAATAACAAATTTATTTCCCATGCACTTTCCTAATTCCCCAACTTCTCTCTGTAGACAGCACAAAGACGAAATGGCAGGTGATATATTTGATATGCTTCTCACATTTACTGACTTCCTGGCTTTCAAAGAAATGTTCTTGGATTACAGAGCTGTAAGTATGTCACAGTCTTTTATTTTCATTGGCATAATGCCTGGTTTTGTGCAGCTCTGCCTAAGAATACCAAAGGTAGTGGTACTACAATAGGCAGCAACATTTATTCAAAGGCTGTACCAAGATCAAAAGGAAAATAACTTCACTGAGTGACTATTTAAACTCATAATACGTATTTAATAGTTTTGGGGGAAAAATGAATGAAGCTGGCACATGAAGCAGTACTTCAGAAACGCACGCTTCCTGCATCTTTGACCATTGATTTCCAGCTGGACGCAGAGAGACACTTTTTCACTGCGAGAGTGATTGAGCACTGGCACAGGTCGCTCAGGGAGGTTGTGAAGCCTCCATCCTAGGGCATATTCAAAAGCCATCTGGATATGGTCCTAAGTGGCCCTGCTTGAGCAGGGGGTTTGGACCAGATAACCTCCAGAAGTCTCTTCCCACCTTGGCCATTCTGTGATTCTGTGCTGTTTTGGTGTGTTTATCACAGCTAATCCCAAATGAAGCTTTTTAAGCATATTCCATTTGTATTTCTCCTCTGTCTGTGCTGGAGAAACAAATAAAAGTATTATGGTTTTGAGATGAGATTTTTCCTAGTGAAATGAACTACAGGTGAATGCTCTCCAGTGTCTTTCCAGTCACATTTGACAAAGGAGCAAAAGACCCAAAGTTGCTGTCAGAGTTATGTCCTCGCCGCCTTCCCCCACCCCTTTAAGTTCTGAGAAAACAGGGGCAGGTTGAGGAGAAAGCAACAGTCCATGTCTCAGCAGCAGGAATAATTTCAGCTGGAGTTTGCATCTTATGGGTTCTCTGAGGGGCAGACCAGAGAAGCCAGGTTTCACGAGTTCTTTGAGCACCGGCGTGCAAGCTGTGGGCAGATGGAAGCAAAGCTCTGCTCTGACCTGCAGCTACAGCTGGCAGAGCAGCAGCAGCCTTGCTCCAGGGATTCCTGCACAGTCTATTTGTGAATTTGGGCTCGTGTTCAATCTTACATGCTCAGGTAACATGTAATTTTATATTGATTTGATGCAATAAACAGAGTAAGTGCCCGTTTCATTTTTTGAACTTCTTATTCTGAAACAGCATCGAGTTACAGATTTCTTTTTCTTCTGCATTTTTAGGAAAGAGAAGGTCGAAGTCTGGATTTAAGCAGCGGGTTAGTGGTGACTTCGTTAAACAAATCATCAATATCCTCCTCTTAGAACAATTTATGCGCTACTGCGTTCTTCAGATGAGCGCTGCTGCTTTCATTTGGACATGAAAACACCAAAGGTCATGGGAATCAAGGTGCTTTTACATGATGGAAACTTGCTCACCCTCCAGAGCGTACCTTCAGAGGACTGATCCTAGAGACATCTGTTTGTCAGTTCTGGTTGGTATTCAGTGAGCACAGAAGATGATGATTTCACCTCCACCAGAGTAACTCTTTTTAATAAATACACAGTATTTGTACACCAGCCTAACCATTGCACGTGGTGGGAAGCCCAGCACACCTGGTTGGCATCTTCATCTCCCCAAAATCTAGAACTTCTCAGAATCAGGAAGATGGTGTGAAAAGAGGATGTCCCTCCAGCTTTTGGAAGGACAGGAGCAAATACATAACCTCTGAGTTCCTCTCTGTCAATGTTTTGTTGTTTTGGGGTTTTTGTAAATACTTTAAGACGATCTTAAGTGCTGCAGCTTTCTAGAGGAAGAGTATGTTTTAATCTGTTGATGTTCTAGCATAAGACCGTCTCTCAGCTCTGACGATTGGTGTGTGTATCTGTCTGCTCTCTGGCTTTTGTAAGTCTCATCCTTAACACGCACAGTTTTCCAGTTCACTTTTGTTCTGGCCCCAGCTCTTTTACACTGGGGAAAAATCACCACGCTAACCCACAATCTGCCCTGTGTGTGCAGGTTTTTTGCTTGCTTTTCGGTGGTGCCACAGCTGCATTAGTTCTAGGAATAGAAGCTTGGGGGTCAGTTGGGCACGGGTGTGTTTCCCACCAGGTCATTTACAGCTCTAACTAGTGTGCTGATTAAAAGGTGAGGGGTTGCTCTGAAGCTGTTAGAAACATTAGTGCAGCAATGCATTTGTCGGCATCCGCTGGGATGCCGCTAACAGTCACAAACCCCCAGATACGTCTCTCTTGGTGGGTGGAATTAAAACTGCAGTTGGAGCTACAAGGACCCTCTGTTCTTAAGCTCTTCAGTTACAGGAGAAATTTTTGTTTGTGGACTGAGGTCTTACAAGAACACACAAGAGGAAACCCTGCTCCTCTTGATGTCTGATGGTGTTTTCAGCAGCAGTAGGATTTTGTTCTCCAGCTGGGATAGTTTTTGAATACCAGTGGCCATGCAGGCAAAAAGAAGCCGTACTTAGAATACGATAGGGTTAAACAGGTTTGTGGACAGACCAAAGTGGCCTTTTAATGGCTGGATGACAATGTATTTTGACTCTGTGTGTGCCAAATTTATCAGTGCTGCAGTGATTGATCTCATTAGGTTTGCAATACGTTGTGCTCGTAGCTCGGCAGTTTTTTGTCTGGAGTTATTCTAGTGTGTTGAAAGCTCCCTCCTAAGTGCATGCACCCAGATACACACTTTCTTTTTTAAAAAAAACAAACGAACTACAACAACAACAAAAACACCAAAAACCACAAACCAAACAAACTATTTCTTCAGATTTTTTTTTTCTAATTTCCTTCAATAAATTTATGCTTGTTGGATTTGAATGATAAAAGCCAGAAGGTGAAGAAAATTAGCAATTCCAAGAAATGTCTTCTTTTTTGTTTTTTTTTTATTGTTAAAAAGAGTGTTAGGAATCTTTCTGAGCGTGTTTTGATCAGATGCAGTTTTTGTAGGCTTTCTCTTCTGGTCAACACCACACAAGCTCCTTTTGCATTTTTACCAACAGGAACCTGCTAAAGCGCCACGAGTGGATCCCTACACGTGCTAAGTTGCAGTTTGAAATGCACGTTCCTGAGCCTTCTGACAGCAGCAAAGTCAGCCCCTGGAAGCTCCATTAGCTGGGGTCATCCCAGCAGGATTTGCAGGTTTTACAGGTCTGTCTACCACCTGTGCCATAAAAAGCAGCTTTTTCCTGCGCTCAGACACAGATGGGCAGTTAGTGAGCAGAGGTGATGCCCCAAGATGCTTACTCCCAGGAAAAAAAAATGATGAAAACATAAGGTCATGTTTTTAATACAAAGTCAATGCAGCTACTCTGCCCTGGGAATCCTGAGCTTAACAGCAGAGAAATAAATGGCTTGAATCTAATTGGTTTTGTGCTGTCAGTGTAGGGGCTGAAGTTCTTCACTCCTCGCCTCTTGATGCAATGGCGACTTTTTAATGTCAGAAACAGATTTTATCACATTTTAAAAGAATTCTGTATACATTTTAATGTTTAATGGTTGAGCTAAAATAGTTATTTGCAACTCAAGCTAAAAATATCCCTGCCATTTTTTTTTTTTACTGAAGAAAGTTTTTATTCTTTCCCTATTACTTTTGGTGTGATTAATTCCTTTAATTCCAGTAGAAAGGAATAGCTCAGGCAGGTATCTTCTGAAGGAAGTTCTGTTGTATTTCAAGAAAGTCTCTTGTAATTTCAGAGCCAACAAGGCACAGTTGGGGGTGAATTCTTACTCGGATGGGGAATCGTATCTCACTGTTTTCTGCAATACCTTTCTGCCTTGGTGCCACTCTCTTCTGCCTGTTTTTTGTGGCTGCTGCTCCCAGAATAACTGCCCCTCTGTGACACTCCTGTCACTCATCCCTGGTTTGATGCATTTTCCCTCAGGCAGAGGGGCTTTTTAAAGAGATTAAATTTCTCTATACAATTAATGAATTCATGTGCAGTGGTTATGACGATGTGAAAACTCTTCAAACCTCAGTCAGACTTATGCACACACAGAGGCTCATCTTCTGCCTGTTGCGGAGTTTTTATAGAGATATTCACAGCTGTGGAAACTTGACCCTTCATTTTGCTCACTGGTCCCGTGAGCTCCGTGCCACGTGTGGTGCTGAGCCTGGCCGAGGGAGCACGTCACAGCCTTGGCATCTCTTTCAGGTTCTTGCAAGCTTGGATGTGTGCTCTGTGTGTGTGTGTGTCTCCGTGTGCGTAGGTGAAGCAAAGCAAGGTGAACCCTGTGGACTTGTTCCTTCTCCTGTGGGGCCTGTAATGCCCTGTGCAGTGGGAAGGGGCAGACATCTCTGCCAGGGACATCTCTGCTGTCTGCTGCATGACAGGCTGTACGTGCACCTTGTCACGAGACAAACATTTTTTTTTATGGACTCCAGTGTTGGATTTAGGAAGGTTTTTATTTAAAGCATAAAAATTGTGCTTCAAATTGTTAGAAAGCAATACAAGAACAGTTAGACTGCTTCCTTTGCTTAGCCTTCATCTTCCAGCTCTGTCACTGTTTATAGAATCATAGAACCCTAGATTGGTTTGGGTTGGAAAGGACCTTAAAAATCATCTAGTTTCAACCCCCTGCCTTTGGCAGGAACACCTCCCACTAGAGCAGGTTGCTCAAAGCCCCATCCAACCTGGTCTTGAAACGCTTCCAGGGATGGAGCATCCACAACTTCGCTGGGCAACCTGTTCCAGTGTCTCACCACCTTAACAGTGAGGAACTTCTTCCCAATACCTGATCTGAATCTACCCTCTTTCAGTTTGAGGTCGTTACCCCTCATCCCGTCACTATTCTCTCTCATGAAGTGTCCCTCCCCAGCTTTTCTGTAGGCCCCCTTTAAGTACTTGAAGGCCACTATAAGGTCTCCCCAGAGCCTTCTCTTCTCATGTGTCGTGTTAATTGCAATTACTTACACCGTAGCTGTGAATAACCAGGGAGAGCAGCCTGGGCTTGTTTTAGTGAATTTTAGTGTATTGGAGTGTGCTGGGAATTGCTGAGTCCCCTCAGCGGAGCTGCTCCAGTGAGGATCTGGATGGACACCACGGACAAGCAGAAGCTTCAGCTTCCAGCAACTCCACATGCTCCCATGTTGGCGGCTCGTGGTGGTGCTGGTGGGTCTGTGCTGTGGGTACATCAGCTGGAAGCATCATCAGAGCAGCGTCCACGCAATCCAGTACTAACCATCACTTACCAGCACAGGCTGCTCCGAGAACAAGACCTGGTGGCACATGAGGCTCCAAGCCTCTCTGCCTGGCATGAGCTGACCCTGAGTGGCCCATGACTGGGCTTTCCTGTCCACTCCTTACACGTGGTCAGTCACTTGGCTGGTGGCCGCATTGCTGCCTAGCCCTTTCCAGGCACGGAAGCTGAAGAAGGTGCTCACCCCATAGGTGATCATCACAAGGCAAGCGAAGAACTGGAAGAGGAGCACACCCCGCGCGTAAGCCCAGCAGTCACCCATCCCCACGGCCCTTCCCTGCCCAACGCTACTTACAGACGCTGCGGCTCGCCGGTTGTAATCCCACTGCCGCCAGGATGTAGGCTGGACGGCGGCCGCACAGGTTACGAAGGCGGTGACATACAGGATGGTTGCCACAGCGTTGAAGATCATCAGCTGGGGAAGGCAAAGCGGAGGTTGTGAGATCTGGGCTCGGACGATGTGCGCTGTGAGGTACGGGGTGAGCAAAAGGCTCAGTCACATTCCTCCCTCTTCCTCTGGAGAACCAAAGGAAAAGGGTCCAGCCCCTCATGCTGCGAACAAACTTCAGGTTAACATATCATTAAATACACCCTAGGTTTTGCTGAGAGTTTCTGGCTGGCACCACAACTGCAGCAGTGACACAGTGGCTGTAACTTTCTGGCTCCCTGTTCTGAGAATGCTCTAAGCAATTGAGTGGCAGAATGAAACGATGTCATTGTCGAAAGCTCAAGGGACTTTGTTCCATCGGCCCACAAGAGCCTGCTTCTCGCAGAGCATCTCCCCAGAATGTTTCCCACTTGGGATCCACGCTCACTCCCTCTCAGCTACGTACCACAAGGGGCCAGGGGATCACGTAGAACTTCAGCTGAAGCTGCAGGAGGTAAGTCATGAAGAAAAGGACTGTTAGTATCCAGAAGAAGATGGACACAAACATGACCCAGCCATATGCCGCGTGGAGGTGGTACGTTGTGCCAGCGATGAGAGCCCACACCAGTAAGCCAAGCACCTGCGGGGTGAAATGGGGAAAGGTTCAGGTGGTGGTTCCTGCGGGTGGAACAAAGAGAATCACCCAGGAGCCCGGGTTCACCAGCACCTGCAGCAGTCGGGTGCCTGGCTCCAGCAAAGCGAGAGCTGCAAAGCAGGGCTGGACCCTGGGGACAGCTCAGGACAGGGAGCCCATCTGGGACCCTTGCTGCTTGTCTCCCCAGTACTGCTGTCCCAGGAGCTGGTACAGGAATGCTCTGCAAGGCAGGACAGGTGAAACCTGTGCATCCTTGCCACCAAAGGTCCCTTCTCAACCAAGAAGCCCCCATGCCCAGAGCCAGTCCGTGCAGGTGCTGGTTCAGTGTCAGGGACATTTCATGGGCAGGATGAGAGCTGGATGTGTGGGAGCTTCTGGGGCCCTGGCTCACACTGCTCCAGGTGTGGCATCGTTAAAAGAAAAGAAAAGAAAAAAGGAAAAGAGAAAGCAAGTTTCTCAGCATCTCTCCACTGAGGTCTGGTTTACACCTCTGCATGGAACAGGCTGCCCAGGGAGGTGGTGGAGTCCCCATCCCTGGAGGTGTTTAAAAAACAAGTAGATCTAGCACTTGAGGCTCCGGTCTAGTGGTTAGGGATGCTGGGATGAAGGTTGGACTAGATGATCCTGGAGGTCCTTTCCAACCATAGTGATTCTATGATTCTATGTAGAGTTTCTAGGGCTCACCTTTCACAGTTCAACACGTTTAACTGCAGAGCAAGTGCAGCATCACGTGCCTGCAGAGTGATTTACAAAAAAACACAGGCAAACTAGTCTAGTTTTGGATCTGCTCAAGCAGTAATGAGCAGAGCCAGAGTAGAGATGTTTTCTCCACTCCCAGCAGCCCCGGCACAGCCCACTGGGCAGGGACAGCGGAAGGGAGCAGACCTCTGCCTTTGGGTTCCTGGCAGGTGTGGATGGAAGAGTCCAGTCCAGATGGTATTTAATTTATTCTTATTTTTCAATTTCCCCTCCCTGTGCCGTGTCCACCCCTGATCTTTGGACTCTGGAGATGATGCTGCCTGGCTTGGTGCACAGCGATGGGGCCAGGGAGCCGCCACCTTCTCCACCATCCCTTCCCAGGGGAACTCCCTGGAGCAGCAAGTTTGTGAGTATTTTTTAATTTGGAAAGCCCCTAACCCATGATGGAGCAAGCAGAGGATAAGACACCACCATATCATGATGGGGCCTCAAAAAGCAAGGCTGTTGCAAAGCAAATGGTACTTTGCCCTGTTCGTTCTGCAGCCTCAAACCGCAGCCTGTGCACTGGGGCACAGCCGGGGCTCCGGCAGACAGTGGGGTGCTGGTGAGCTCCACTTCACCATCTTTCATCATCTCCCAGTTGGACCAGAGCAAAGCAGGGAGCCTTCGTACCTGTTTCCCAGGCAGCGAGGAGGCTCTATCCTGCACCTTCCACAACTGAATGTCCCGGTGAGATGCCCATAGCAAGGCTGGGGTGAGAACGTGCCCCACCTGCAGCCGCAACATATTGTGGTTCCCAGTTGGAGTTGGGATCTTTTTGGGCAGAGCTGATGAAGCCGCCAGCACCATCTGGCTCCGGCGCTCTTCTCCGCTTTAGGAGAGAAACCGCAAGGAGTCATCTCCCACCATTGGGGAGGAGCAGGGCTCTGTGGAAGGCTAGTCTGCCTCTGCATAATCCCGCATCACTTGTTGTCACAGAAAAACACAACGGCTTTTGTCCTGCCCGAGTACAACGCCCTGCTGCTTGGCTGCCCCGACAATGCCTCCTTGTCTGTCCCATCCATTTCTAGCACCCGTGATCGCAAAATATGCACTGGGGGGAAACGTACAGAAGAAAGCCCCGTGTGCTCCAGGAGCGCGCAGTGGCACGTGTGAGCTGCCCCGCTTTGGCTGCTGGGTGGTGACAAGCAGGAGCCCTGAGGAGAGAGGTTGTGTAGAGTAGCAGGTCTTGGTGGATGGGAGCTGGGCAAGCATGTTTAATGACATGACCACATCGATGGGCTGGAGAGGTGGGAGTAGGAGTGGGATTGAAGGGTTAGTTCTGCTGATCTTGGTTCCATCTCTCTTTCCTGGTGCTCCTGCAAGACACCCCCAATTGCTTCTTTCCATGGCCCTTCCCTGAGTGTTTGTGTCACAACCAGCTCAGGCTATGCCTAGGAGTAAAAATCTGGATCAGGGAGACAGGTCTATGCCAGCTGTTCAACAGCAGCTGCTCAGGGCACATCCTGCCGCCACCCTCCATAATGCTGCCCCAGGAAGAGGGGACGAGCAAACAGGGTCCCCACTGCAGTGTGGCAGCACCATGGGCACACACCAGGGCAAGTCACATGTGGCTCCATACGCAGCTGAACTCCCACCTCTCTCTACATGCACGGGTTGCAACCGAGGTCCCAGGTCCCACGAGAAAGCCGCAGTGGTAGTTCCTTCTGTGGTTGCCTGTGATGCTGAAGTGATGGAGAGGTGCTGCTGCTGCTTGGCTTGACAGTGCAAAGACCTTCGGGCTTCTCTAACAGCAGCCACCAAATCCTGACGTCCAAGGAGGACATCCTGGAGGGGTAGGAGTACCCAGGGAGTGTGAGAGCCTCGTGGGCACCCCAGGAGCAACCCCAACACACCTCAGTTGGGGTCACCGTGCTTCATACAGCCTCCTCAGACCCTGTCAGGGGCTTTGGGCACCAGGATAGGACCCATTGGCCCGTGCCCTGCAGGGATGTCCGTGCAGACCAGTCCATGCCCGGTGCGGGGAGCTGCTGGGCACCAGAGCTGAGCTACAACCGGCAAAAGGAGTGAGGACCACAAGTCAAATTTTCCTCTGGCTTTAGAGAAAGCAGGAGAGGGAGGGCTGCGGTACCGCAGGGTTAAAGATGAATTAGGGTTAGAGGGCAAAGCCGGGGTANCGGGCCGTCGCAGAGGGGTCCTCCCCGTCCCCGCGCCCCGGGCTGAGCTGCCGCGGTTGCCCTCGCCGCTTCTTCCCGAAGGAGTGCCGCGCTCCCTTCCTGCAACGCCCCGCGCTGGGCTCCCCGGTGTGTCCCCGGTTCCCTTGTACTGGGGAGCCCAGCACCGGACCCAGCGCTCCAGGGGCGGCCCCACCGGCGGCAGGACCTACCCCTCCACCTTCTTGGCACCGCTCTGCGCAGGCAGCCCAGGGCACCACCTGCAGCTCCTGCCCGGCTCGGTGTCCACTGGCACCCCAGGTTCTTTGTGGGCCTCCACCGTGTCCTGGTGCTTGGGGTTGTTCCTCTGCAGTGGCAGCACTTCACACGACTCTGCCTTGGAAGGGACCTTTCAAGGTCATGTAGACCAAGGTGGGTAGAGAGAGCTACAGCNAGGAGAGGGAGGGCTGCGGTACCGCAGGGTTAAAGATGAATTAGGGTTAGAGGGCAAAGCCGGGGTAGGCATGGCAACCAAATAGAAACCTCTTTCCAAACAGGGCAATGAAGAAAAGCGTTCCTAGCGAGGGATGCGCCCGGACGGCCGCTCCCACAGCCGAGCACTCCCCACCCGGTGCCCTCTCCCCGGTACTCACGGCCTGGGCGCCCATCAGCCCTCCGAGCGGCGAACACAGGAAGGCACCGTCCAGGGCGGGCAGGGGGGCGGCGGAANTCTGGGCAACCTGGGCCAGTGTTTCACCATCCTTAACTTCAGGAGGTTCCTGTCAGCCCATTTTTCCAGCCTTCCCAGGTCCCTCTGGATGATGTCACAACCCTCTGGAGTGTCAGCCAGTCGTCTCAGTTTGGTGCCATCTGCCAACGTGCTCAGGGGGCGGCATCATCCAGATCGTTAGCGAAGATGTTAAACAGGCCTGGACTCTGTATCGACCCCTGGGGTAGTGACTAGCCTCCAGCTGGACTTCGTGCCCAGACACCAGCAGCTTGTCTAGGAAGATCTTGTAGAAGATGGTGTCCAAGGCCTTGCATAAGCCCAGGTAGACAATATCTGCTGCTCTCCCCTAGCCTGCCAGGCCCAGTTTCATTGGCAAAGTGTTAAGCTGGTCTCCTCCCCAGGGAGAAGCCATGTGGGCTGCGCTGAGTGACCTTCACCTCCTGGGGATAGTTCCAGACGGGTTTCACCACCTCCCCAGAAGTGGGGCAGAAGCAGTGTGGCAAAAAGAGACTAGACTGCAAGGCTTAAGTGAATGATTTATTTGAACTCACAGGTTTAAACTCCAAGGTCTAAGCAAACCATCTATTTGAAATGTAATACGCCACTAATGCAGGTTTTTATGGATACAATGGGAGAATGAACTATTACAGCTTAAAAGTAAAAGATACACTACACCAGACTAGTAAGCATGCTAAATATTATACGTGTGTTAATTAATCACCCACATTTACAAACTGACAGCATGGTAACTATTCACTTACCCCTCCAGGTAAGGGCTCTCAGTGCTTGAAAATGTCACCTTGGCCGATGTCCTGACCAAGGGGGGGTCTCCATACGGCTGAGCGTTGGGACTCCCTGTTTCTAAGCTAAACCTTAGGACACTTATCTCCTGGTTTACGTTACTGCAAGTGGTTGACTGAAACCTTCCAGGTGGTTGTGGCAAAACTACGCCTGACTGGATCGTGCCCATTGGATACACAAAAGCTGTCGGCTGAAACCACCACTGAAGCCCTCCTGGCTCTCTTTTTCCTTCCTTCCTCAGGAAGCCAAATAGCGGTTCGAATTGCGACTCAGGGCACCCCATTTGTGGCGGAGTTTCAAGGCTTAGCTCAGGTGTCAGTTCTTTGTGCGGTGCAGCACTGTCCTGGTTGGCCTGGGGCAGATGGACAACTCAGGGCTGAGCCAGCTACACAACTGCCCCTGAGTCGGCTCCTCGTAGATGAGGCCACAGACAGGCAAGCCAAGGCTGAGTCTCCTGCATGCAGTGGATGTTACCGAAACTTGCTTACGAACTGTGAGCCACAAAATCCGTACAGGCTGATCAGCCCTTAGCTCCCCGTGTCCCTCGACAGCACGACCCCCGTTCCCGCAGGCGCCTCTGCGCGGGCACCGTGCCGATCGGCGGGCGGCGGCGAGAAGGACTTTGGCGTNGACCTGAACGCAGCGCCTTAGACCGCTCGGCCATCCTGACCCTATAACACCAGTTTCGTTCCGAGCTACATGAGCCGCACCAGCCGCTGGCCCGGGCCCCCGTGGCACCTGGGTGAGGGCTGCGAGCTGCCGGCCCCCTGGCTGAGTTCCCCGCGACTCCCTCGCCGGAGCTCCGTGACCTCCGGGACCAAGTAACCTCCCTCCCTCCCTCCCTCCCTCCCTCGCTCCTGCCGCCGCCGGGGGTGAGGGACGGCAGCCCTCGTGCACACAGGTCACAATGGCACCTCTTGGACACTTGCCGGTTCCTCGGGGATGTGCAACAAATTCTCTGCGGGCGAAACGCTTCCCAAAGGCATAAACTGGCGAAGTGTCACAGCCCACGCTCCTCACACAGAGAACCCCTGTAGTGCCTGTGCCGAGGGAAGAAGCGCAGGGGGCTTGAGTGAAAAGGGCGAGCTTGCCGGCCACCCGCAGAAATACCCTGGGGAAGTCCCACCGGTAGGGGGAAAGGGCCGGTGTCAAGAGCAGGGGGCCGGAGAGCAACCAAGAAGGGCCACAGCCCGGATCACACAATGGCGGGAAATGTGAGTCAACATCCTGTGCTGGGCCGCCATCACAGTCCTTCGGGTGGCGCAAGGAGGAGGAAACCCTGCAGCCCTGCACGCTCTACACCCACTTATCTGTGTATCAGAAACGGGGCCAGAAATAGCCAGTGGTGTCCCTCTGAGGATGGGAAGGAGATGACGCTTCTCTAGTTGAGCCAGTTGTAGAGAAGCCAGGGCTTGGGTTTCTGTACAGAAAAAACCACAAATCCTCTCAGCACCTCTTGGCAGTTCCTGCTGCTTCTCGGGAGTATATTTAATATAGCTTTTATACAAAATGTGGTATTACATATTCTGGAGAAATAAGGCCTGCTAGGGGACTGGAGGAGGTGTCAGGACATCTGGCACATAGGTCTAGACTGTGCCGGCCATTGGGTGGCAATATGGTCCTAGTTGCACATCCCTCTGAGAGCTGCTGTGGCTGAACACCCTCAGCCACTGCTGAGCCCCAGAGTGTGATCTGAGGCTGCCAGGCACCTGCTCTCCAGTGGCTTGATTTAACCCTTCCCCAGAAATGGCTTTTCCTTGAAATACTTTAGCTGGCAGTTTGAAGTAAGGTCTGTACTGACCCTGCCTGTAGCTTCGTCCCCTGCCTGCCTGCGAGTCTATCTCGGAGGAGTTGCTCTTGGGTATCTTTGCATGAGCTGTCACTACGAAAGCCAGCTGGGAGAGCAGCCAGAGGAGTGAATGGGGGGTGGGGGCAGAAAGGGAAAAAGCTACATCTAGAGCAACATAAACAGCCAGCAGAGAAAGCTATTTTTTGAACTTTTTGGTCAGCCCATTGTCTTGCAGTGAAAGTCATGGTGGCCTGAGAGCAGAGTGCTGCCTCTCAATGAGTAGGAAATGTTCCAGCAGTGCTGAAATAATCTCCTCCATGTGGCCCCTTGAGGTGCGGGGCCAGTTCCTGCATGGAATCAGCAGGAATCTGTACCTTCATTGACTGGGCTTGTCCCAGGAGGTCCCCCTCCTGCCCCATAGGAGAAGCTCAACCCCTGGAAGTGTGACCATCAGGCCCAGGTCAGAGTTTAGGAGCCCCAGTCCACCCATACCAGCTCCGAGTTACCCGTACCCAGTGAGAGGATCTCTCTGTGGTATGGAAACACTTCATCAGGGCAGAAGGGTTTGCTAATTAAATCCAGGGTGGAACCAGCAATTTTTAGTGTGGATGCTTCAGCCGAGAAAGTAATAACTGCCGCACGATGGCATCATCTGCTGCAGCAAGAGGCAGAGGCCCTTCCAGCTCAGGAGGCTCCACAGTAGTTCCTCAGGCGGAGTGAGACCCTTCCGAGGAGCAGGAAAGGCTGCATGGCCCTTCCTCATGGCCCCAGTCACCTTTGGGCTGGCGGGGTCAGTGAGGGGCCCTGGCTGTGGGCTAGGAGGCGGGGGGACTTTGGGTGGATTTCTTTATCAGCCATCCGGTGAGTGCCCAGGGGAAGCAGCGCATCCTTTGCTAACGGGGGTCTTTCCTCTTGGCGGATGCCTGTCTGGTGGAGGCTGGAGAGTTCACGGGGGCCAGCTACATCACTGCCCTGCAAACCTTCCCAGAGAGAGCTTTTGTTCTAGCACTTGTTGGTGCTCCCCCAACCCCTCCGTCTCAGCTCTGAGGGTCTGCAAGGGGTCTTGCTGCGTGCAGTCAGGCAGTCCCTTAAATTTCACCCTGCTGGCCTGGAGCAAGTGAATGTGTGGTGGTGAACGCTCTGGAGATGTGGGCTGGTGCTGGACATGAAGGATGCCTGTGGCAAGGCCTCTGGGCTGCGGTCCAGCTCAGCAAGAAGGAGCACGGGCATGTTGTCTCTTGCCTCAGCCAATTCGTTTGGTTTTGGCACACGGATGTGAGCAGGACTGCCTTCAGTCACAAGCCCTGGTTTGAGATCTCTTTTTCCTGTGGGTGATTTGTTCCCCAAACAGCATTTTGAATCGCAGGCACGCCTCACCTCTGCTTTCTTCAGTTCTCCCATGCTGCCTCCTCACATTGGTATGAGGAATCAAGGACCACAGCAGAAATCCCCCTTATCCTTACCCAAAGCAACCCCTTTTTTATCTATCCCCAGCCAACATCGAATTGCTAATGGCCAGCATCTGTAGCCTGTTGCTCTGTTAGGAGGTGAGAAAGCGGCATTGACTCTGAAAGTACACACCGCAGCCACCACAGCTGGTCAGGAGCCCAAGGAGCATTTCCATCAGGTGGTGGCAAAGGCATAATGCTCTCAGAAAGAAAGTTTGGGTAAGGCAAAACTGTATTTCCCTGGGATCAGGCTGGTGAGGGAGCAGTTCACTAACCAAGCAGGAGTGTGGGTAGTCTGTGCAGAAGCAGAGGAGAAGGAGCCGCTCAGTTCTTACAATGTGGGATGCAGAAACGCCAGGGTGGGAGAAGGAAGGAGTCTGGTGATTCCCTGGTCTCTTGGCTGAGCCAGGAAGGCTTGGAAAGGGTTAAGAGTCTGGGCAGAGAAACATGTGTCTCTGTTTGTTTCCCTGCCCAGCCAGTAGGTGTTTGTTGTGCTATGGAAAGGCTTCTTGGGTGTTGGAAGGCCTGTGGGCTCCTGGGACTGTTTGCTTTCACTGGCTGTGTCCCTGGGCAGCTGCGGGGAGCTCAGCACATGCCCCTGGCCAAGGCTTGGCAAAAAGAGCTGCTTGGCTGAGTGGAGGTGACAGCTCTAGTCTGGAGGGCTGTGATGTCGCATTTCTAAAAGACTGTCAGCGATTTGAAAGCTCGTGGGACGGGACCGCTCGGCTCAGACCAGGGGGTGCCAGTGGCCCCAGCGCAGCCACATCTATCAGGTCATAGCACTGGCAGTTCCTCCTGCCCTTTGGGGCTGGCACACAGGTGCCACTGCCTGGGTTGGCCCCAGGAGCACTGCTGGAGAGAGGGTTTCTGTATCTTTCCTTCACCCACCATCATGGCTTAATGATAAGCTCATGTCAAATGGGTGCCACAGACGTTGTTGGAAAGCACACGGCCTTCTGTCCTGGGGTGGTAGGAAGAGGTGAGCCTTTCTGAGGAGGTAATAAACAGAGCTGCTGCTGGTAAGCTCCTTTCTTGGAGACTGGCAGCATTCATGCGAAAACATGTTGGATGGAGAAACAAGGTGGGATGTGGAGGGGTGATCATTGTGCTGGCCCATGCCTACTGTTGGGTGGGGCCGAAGGGCTGGGTCTGCAGCAGGAAGGATCTCCCTGCTCCCCTGAGTGAAGGGCTAGGGCTGGGGCTGGGGCCAGGACATGGCCATTCCAGCCAGGAGAAGGAGCCCACCCCTCATCCAGGATAGCGGGGTTGCTGGCATGGGTGCTTTCTGCTCCTGCTGCCACAGGAGGGAGGGATGGATGGATGGAGGGATGGATGGATGCCAAGGCAGCAGGCACCAGCCTGGCCATGAGCACTGCCAGAGATGAAATAGCAGAGCTCTGGCACTTTGCTGCTCCCCACCTGTTCCTACAGTGGCCCTGGCAGTGCTCTTTTCCAGGCTGTGAAGGAGGCCAGGCACCCCTGCGCATCCCCGGGATGCAGCACATCACAGCCACTCCTACACCAAGGGAGAGCCTGGCAGCAGCTCCTGGGGCACACGGGGGTTTCTCACATTCTAGTCTCGACCAGCCCTGCCGCTGCTCTCTCCTCTCTTCCCTGCCGTGCAGTGGTGAGAGACGGCCTGCTCAGGGATCATCTGGCTCTCCTGCATCGTGCCAGCTCTGTGGAAATGCTGTCTTCAGAGCGTGCAGAGAGACTGCAACATCAGGACCGCGACACGAGGACGTCTCTCCAGCTCAGCAGGAACTTAGCAGGACCCGGAGGCCGATGTGCTCAGGCAAGCCCTTCCTAGCGAGCGCCAGCACGCTCCTTCCCCTCATCTGCAGAGCTGCCCTGATTTCATCTGTGCCATCCAGACCCATCTTCCCTGCAGAACCTTCCTCATTCCCTGTCCCAGGGAAGCGCCTGTGCCTGGTGGCTGTGTTGCCCTGTTGGGGACAAGTGACTCTTCCCTGTTTAGGAAGAGCTTAACTGTATTGCAGACTGAACAGCTCCATGTTTGTTTCTTTTCGTGCAGCATTTCCAATCAACTTAAATCTTGGGGTTTTTTTTGCAGCAGCTGTTGCAGCCTCTGGCAGGCTCCGTGGGACAGTCGCAGAATGAGTTGGCTTCAGAGCTGGCTGCTCTGTCTGCCGAAGGGAGACATCAGTTCCCACCGCAGGTATGCACCTTTCCATGTAAGGTCCCACTGGGATCAGTCTCCAGCTTCCAGCTCAGGTGTGGTGCTGGGGGGGGGGGTGGGGCAGGGGCGTTTGTGTGTGGGGAGTGTAAGTCCTGTCCTGCAGCCTGGCTGGCCTGGGGTGCTGACCAGTAGCTGCTGGCTGCCTTACCGTGGAAAAATGCAGAGCACCAGCATTTTGCACTGTGTGCTGGCACCCAAATTAGTTCTTATTCACAAGGAAGGAGGAAGCCATTGTGTTCAGAGAAGTGAAAGCCTGGGTCACATTCTCTGCTATTTTTGACAATGTTTTCTAAATAAAGAGGTTTCTTAAAAACACAAGCCCCACACTGGTCAATACTTCCCAAACAGGAGTTGTTCAGTTCCCTGTGGAGACACTGGCTGCAGACAGGCCCAGACATCTGCTCCTCATTTCCTGCCTTTTTCTTTAATATGAGAAAATTCCAAGTTGTGCAGTGCCAAAGAGATTTTTTGGATCCCGTGCTTGATTTTCTCCCTTATGACAGTAATGGCTCAAGAACTCTACATTAGGCGTAGGCTGAGGATGTCTCCAAAACAAAAGGCCACCTTTGGCTCTAAGAAACCACCTTTTGAGTCTGGCACTGGTTGCCTTGGCCAGGAAAAAGGAGGTTGTTGGGTCAGTTCTAGGCTGACGTTGGAAAAGCCATCCAGGTTTCTTCAGATTAAAGTCTGGGAATCTGGTCCCACACATCAGGGACCAGCTGTACATGCTGGCTTCATCTGCAATGCGTTCACCATCAATCTCATACACACATGCACCACCTTGCTACATGTGTGCCCCTCAAGAGAAACTGGAGGAGCCAAGTTCTGGTGAGCATGGAAGCTCTGCCACAGTGGTGGTGCTTGAGTTGCCTTGAGTTTAGTGCTCTTCGGGTGCGCCATATCGGAGCAGTGGCGGAGCTGCCAACCCCACTGAGCAGAGGTGGGTGTAGTGCAAAGATGAGCTACCACAAGGCAGCTCAGAGTTGGGAGTGTTAGCAGAGAAAAGAGAATCTCATCATATGTCTGAAGTTGGAGTTCTGGGTCACCCTGTCTCCTTTGCAGTATCAAGACCAGCTGGGTCTTCCCAAAAGCGAAGTGTTCCTGCTGCCTCTTTCCAGCAAGCCTTTTGGACAGAGGTTGTGGACAACATTATGGACAGCAAAGGATGCTGCCAGGGGTGCTGGGGTTCCCTGCTCCAGGAAGACCAACTCCTGAAGTCTTGGGAGCTCTTGAACAGATCATGCCGTGGAAATCATCAGCATTCTCAGCTCTGGCATCACTGGATCAGCTCTGGCATCTCTTTCTTCCAGGTCACATGCAGCTTCCTTTTTCTCCAGTAACCTGATTTCCAGACAAACCCACTGTAATAAATAGCTCATAGTCCTACTTGCACAAGGAACCAAGAATAGCCAAGGAGCACAAGCCTGCAACATGGAAACACCCTGAAGGAGACAGGCCATGTTCTGGAGCCATTTCCTGTGGGTTTTAGGACACAGCCCTCGTTCTGTTTGCATATTGTTTGTATATTGCCTTTGCATGGTCAAGTTGCTTTTCACCTTCAAGAGCAATTCCTCTGGCATTAGTCATATGTTCCTTTCACCTGCAAGGACCTTGACCCTGTGCGAAGCTCGAGCGCTTACCTGTGGGTGGGAAGTGCTGGAGCTGCTTTCTCATGGGGAAGGTGGGATCTGGCCCTTTGGCCCGTAGTATCTGTGGTTATATCTGAACAATAAGCCAAGCTGGTGGCTAATGGTTGCCAGTGAGCAACCAAAGGTTAGGGGTGTGGCATCAGGTTGCTCAGGGTGTGCTCAGGTTTCTGAGCATGCCTTGTGCTGTTACCAACATCCAGTCCGTAGCAGACCTTGTTCTGCCTTTCTCCACAGCAAAGTCAGTGTTTAAGTAGCAGGACATCCATCCAGTTATGAAACCATTCCTAGAGCAGCGCAGGAACTGGAGCCAGAGAGCTCAGACTCCAGCCTCAACACTGACCTGTCTGGCATGAGCAACCAAGTCCTTCTGTGGGTGCTAAGGATCAAACCTGGAGCTGTGTTGGACGGCCCAGAGGTTTCAGCCCCAGCGGTGCACACTCCGTCTGCCCCCGCGCTGTGGCAGATGCACGCACTTATGTTTGCTCATGTTTTTAACTTGTCCATGTTTCAGATCAGCCCAAGGACCTTCCTCATTCATGCTACAGTTAAAGCTATATGGAGGCAGAAAACCCCAAGCTTCTTCCCAGTATCTACTGCTCTTCTTTGGTGCTACACTACCCCTTGGGTGCTAAGGAAGGACTGGGAGCCTCTTTCCAGTTCTCCTAAGGAAAAATGGGGAAGGGCTGCTATGAGCTGCCCCAACCCACCGTCTGCACCAGAAGGATGTGATGTTCATGGTGGACTTTCTTCCTCCTCAATCTTGGTATGCTTGCTTTCATTTTCAAGCATTTTCTTAGCACGGTCTGTGTTCCCTGCTTCCCAGTAACTCAGCCTTTCTGCTCTTGCTTCCTTGAGCTGGTTGTTCCTGAGTCTCAGGGTTGCATGCTCTATTGCTTCACGTTTAGGGACTGGGATTTCTGGTGCCGTCCTCTGCCTGCCCTCACCACATCACAATTTAATCTATAGTTGCAGGCCCACGCTGAATAACTACTTGCTATTCCTAGAAACTAACACAAAACTAAAGCAAAGTAAGACGACAGCAATTGGCTGGACAATATCTATCAAAACTAATGCAGCTAAAATCAGCTGAAGCCAAGATGACCCTAGAGAAGTTCTGAGATCTTTCACTGTCTGATACAGCACTTGTGATTTATTTCTAATTACAGCAGAAATATCTCCTGGGCTACAGAAAGTCCTCTGAATTTTCAGTGCTGCAGGACCTCAAAGAAGTAAGTGGCTGGCACGGTGCTGGAGGAGCAGATGTGCAATTGGACAGGGAGGGTGGTATAGGAAGTGGGTTGGGAGTTGTTGATGCCAGGTTTCTGCCAGCTGAGGCCCTGGTTTGTCACCATGAATTGGAGCTGCCTGCTGCCATCAGAGCCAACTGCTGTGCCTCTGTGTCCTACCTTCAGTGCAAACCGCAGGGCTTGCTGGTGGCTTAGACCTGCATCGCTGCCGGCACTGGAGGGCTTGCCATGTTCCACTGCCCTCCACCTTCCTGCTGCAAGATTTCCTTGTGCAGGTGCCAACTCCAAATCCAGCTGCCAAGCTCGCTGGGAGCAAAGGGAGGTCTCCAAGAGTGTCCCGAAGGAGTCCCCTACTAGGCAAAACACCACCAAACTAGTCTGTGCAGGAAAAGCAGCCGTGTTACCCTGCCAAAGAGCTGTTTGTGCCCTAAACCAACAGTGCCTGTGGCAAATTGTGCCCTTGGTAAACAAAGCGCTCACACTCCTGCTTTTTGTGCACACTGGAGCTCTTCCTCAATTTTATCCATCCTTGGCAGTAACCACTTTGCAGAAGAAGCATAACCTGTTTCTTCAGGGGACATGTGAGTATGTGTGGGCTGTGCCATCTCAGCCAGCAGTGACGTGCTTGATGGCCTCGGGCAGTGCCAATTGCTGGAGTAAAAGTTTCCTGTAAGGCTCTGCCCAGTCTGGGAAAACACCATTTGAGGAAGGGATCAGAAAACATCCCAATAGATGCAGCATGTTCTGTTCTGCCTGAATGAAACAGGCTCTTTCAAGGTTCTTCATGTTTAGTTTATTTAATTTCCTTGAGATGGGTTTTATCTTCTATTACAATATAAGCAAAGGCTGAAGTTACAAGCTGGGGATTTCACCAAATGTCTTAAAAATGCATCATATGGGAACCTGGGAGTTTTCACTCTTCAGGAAGAAAATCCTAACTGGAACTGCTGGAATTTCCCACAGCACAGAGAAGCCAGGTTTCCACCAGACCTAAGAAAACTCTGGGGAAAAAAAGATTTCAGGGACAGACACACTGTCTCAATACTTGACCTTATCTTCATCTTTCAGTTGAGGGAGCTGGCAGGGGGAAATTGTTATGTATTCTGTTGGGATCTGAGATGAAAGAGAAAGTAAAGATGCAGGATGTGATGCTGTACCGATAGGTCCACTTCAGACCTGGCTTTCTGCTGTTACTGGGAAGTGCCCCAGCCAGCCTGGTTACTTGCAGATCTGGGGACTTAGTGCTTCTCCTCTCGGCATCAGCACGACCCTGATGGCTGAGACCCCATCATATGCTGAAGCCTGGGACTCTGGTAACAAGCACGCACCGCAGACAACCTGCCCAGGGAGCCAGGAGCTGCTTGGGGAGGCCACTGGGTCCCTGATCACCCCTTGCTTTGATGATGGTCCTGAGGGGCAGCCTGGCGTGAGCTCACCCATCTAGCTGATGAACATGTAATCCTGATTAGCAAATTCTACCTCTTTTGGCCTCATGACCAAAGCTGCTATTATAAAATGGCTGCCAAAAAGGGAGGGAATAGCTGCTTTTGTATTTGGGGTAAAGAATGAGCTCAATGAGCACCCGGGAGCTGTGGGTTGAAGGTGGGGAGAGCTTTACAAGCCTGAGGACAGCAGTGTTTTAGCCCAGGCTGTCTTGGCCAAGAGCCACATCGGTGGGAGAGGAGGACGGAGCACCCGACTCCTGAAAGTCCCTACCTACGTAATTCGCCAAGGAGGCTGGAGCTGTGCTTTGTGGGCTGGGAAAAGCTGATGGAAGTGGAGCTGGGGATTTCCAGGAGCCGTCTCGCTCGGGAGTAGGCGGTATTCCCTGCCCTGTCCCGCTTTTCCCTCCGCCTCCTGTCGTCACCCTGAGCCGCGTGCGGGGGAGCGGAATAACAGCTGAAACCCCAGCGCAGGGCTTCATCATTCTGGCATGAGCTGCAGCAGCTGCCTGCCTCCAGAGGATGCCATTAGAGGCTGGGAGATTCGGGAAACACTGCCTATAATCCTTCCCTGCGTGCCATCCCTACTGCCGACCACAGGAGCATGAAGGCTGTTTCTCTCCAGGTCCTGTTCGTCGTAAGGGTTTTGTGCCTGGTGCCCCTGGCTGGAGGTGAGCCACAGCTCTGCTTGCCACCCCCTGGCTTCCCCAGGGAGCTGCCAAGATTAGGAGGGGCTGGGGGGGGGGAGGAGGGAGGTGGTGCTGGATCAGGCTGTGAGTACCAAGGGACCTTTGTGGGAGATCTTACAGCAGGATCGGGCTGGGTTTGGGAAGGGGTGGGGGTAACCTACAGCTGCGTTATTGGCAGCAGGGAAGTCCAAGCAGTCCCATGATGAATTTCATTACTCCTAAGGGTGACTTTCTGATGATCTGTATTAGAAAAGCAGTGTCGTGTGCTTCTCCTCCTCTTTCTTTGATGTCCCCTGAGGACATGCCGTAGGGGCAGGTGGCAGCTTGGCCAAGAGTGGGTGTCTGTCCTTGCAGGCTCCTCGTCCTGAGGGTGCTGGTGTTCTCATCGCTGCGAGGTGTGTGTGTCCTCCAGGACCTGTGTGGGGTGTGTATGTGTTTGCAGTGCGTACATGTGTGCGTTCCGTGTATGTGCTTGTGCACGTGTACATGTCTCTGTGTGTGCAGAGGGGCCTATCACTTTCCTGTTCGCTGAACAAGGATCTTTGTGTGCCCTGGGGTGGTGCTGAGTGGGGCTGGTGGACTGAGCAGAGGTGGGTGCAGCTCTCCCTGGGCTGGTCTCGGTGTATGTCACCCATGGCACAGATCAGTGACTGCAGCCCAAGGCAGCTATTAAGCAGGGTGAGTTCCCAGGCTGTCAAACAGTTTCTCAGCAAAGCTGGACTTCACCCAGGACAAAGGAATAATCTGTTCCTACCATGAGAAGGGAAAAGGACAAAGTGCCTCTAAGATCTGTGCCCTGCTGCCACCAGATGGGAAGAGTGAGGACAGCAAGGAGGGTAGCTGGGGATGAAGCTTCTTCCTCTCCTTGCACCTCCGGGCAGGTTCTCCAGAGCTGGCCTGGCTCTGCTCGCTTGTGGCCAAGCATCCTTCTCCTCTAAAGTGATGAAATCAGCGTCGGTCTGCAGAAAGAAAGGCTGGTGGTGCTCCATTCCTGGCCAGGGTCTCCTGAGGAACTGTTCTGAAAAGCAAGTACTGATGGCTCCCAGGAGCGGTGCGTCTGAGGAGCGGTGGTCCCAGGTGAATAAACACCCAGATCCCAGGTGTCCCTCAGGTACCTTTAGTAAAGATTCAGATGTGGCTTGAAGAAGCCACCTTTGTGGCCTGCCCCAGGAGGAGTGGGACCACCAGGGCTGGCTCTACGCTCCCGGTGACACTGCTCTCTCCTTGGAGGGTGCTTTCCAAGCTCCTCCACTATTTGGGAAGAGCACACCAGGAGTTCAGCTAATTACAAACCATTTATGTATGACGCCAGTAATTGGAAAATCACTTAACGGTTATCAGAGAGCGGTACCTGCCCACTCCCTGTCATGCACCTCCCCTGCTGTCCACAGGGATGGATCTGGCCCTCTTATTGCTGTGCCTGTTTTGTTGAACAGTGCTTCTGAAAGTGGAGGACACCAAACACTACGTCCTCCAGCTAATGAGTTAATTGGGAAGTCGGTCGCTCCTGAGTGGTTTTTCTTGACCCTGAAGTGCCACAGAAGGCGTTTTTGTGAGAACAAACAGTTTTGCTTTAACACTACAGAGACCTAGAGGTCAAAATGTGCTTCTGTAGAGGGATGGCAGGAGTGTTTTCTTGGCATCTCTTCACAGCCGTGGGTTTCCCCAGCAAATGAAACAAAAGGTCTGAGGGTACACCTGCAGCAATACTCATTCTTGCACCCGGTGACGGGATCATTCCCAACTGAGATGCATCTAACACACCAAATTCATTTGGGAATCTAAGAACAAGATTTTATAGAGACTGCCTCATCTAACCAGGATCCAGCTCCTTTCTTCACAGGGGGCCTCAGATAAATCAGGACTTGTTTTTCTAAGCCCTGGGATGTCAGAAACAAATTGCCAGGCTGTGCTGTGCAACCTCCCCTCACTTGGCCACCATCTGGTAATGGAGGCTGGGGGTAGGTGCAGGAATGAAGGGGTCAGGTGGGGTTTATATTTACATTTTGCAAAATGTTTGGTAAGAAACTGTGTCATGAAGCTTGGCTGGGCTGCTCAGATATCTACAGCAGTAGTGTATCATTCAACCAAAGAAAGAGGAGAGGACCTGCAGGTCCAGGTGCTTGTAGAAAGGACCTCCAGCCAGTGCTTGCAAGATGCAACTGTGTCCCAAGAGCCCTGCAATTTTCACAGATCTTTTTTCTTTAAAGTTTTCTGGGTATCTTGTCACTCGTTTGGGTGACAAACAATCGTGGTCCTGATGGAATTTGCCTTCACCCCATTTTAGCAGGGATTAGAAACTTTCATGGCATGCTTTGGACTCCTCCCCAGTGAAGGGGAAAAAGAAACAGTATCTAATAAAAACCCAACACAGCCAGCCTACGGCAACAGGTGCTACAAGAGAGCCAGGGAGGGACTTTTTATGAGGGCTTGTAGTGATAGGACAAGGGGTAATCGCCTTAAACTGGATGAGAGTAGATTTAGACTAGATATTAGGAAGAAATTCTTTACAGTGAGGGTGGTGAGACAGGTTTCCCAGGAAAGTTGTGGATACCCTCTTCCCGGAAGTGTTCAAGGCCAGGTTGGACAGGGCCTTGAGCAACTTGACCGAGTGGGATCTCCCCATGGCAGGGGGATTGGAACTGGATGATCTCTAAGTTCCCTTCCAACCCAAACCATTCTATGGTGAAAGGAAGAAATGTTCACTGTTAAGCAGGTGTTCTTTGTTGTAGCGCTGGGGCAGCACTGGGGATTCTCCACCATAAGAGCTCCACCGAGTTTGCAAACCACACCAACTAATATACAGAAAAACATACGTATTCATCAGATTTCCTAGAAAAGGCTGTCTTATGCTAGTGAGTTCCCGGAATTCATTTACATAACCTGAGCATGTGTAGTAAAATTAGAGTTAGGGTCTTTCCCCGCTCCAGTGGTTGTGGATAGTCTTCCTCACAGCGTCCACTAGTTGAACTTTGGGTTTCCTCTGTCCATACGTAGTTATGGAGTTAGCTCATCCATCCTTGGCCCTGGGATGCTTCAAGCAGGTCGGTTTAAGTTAGTTCCCAGGTGCTTATCTTAACACTGGCATCCTTCTCCGTGCCTATCTTGATGTCTTGAGTCACCGTGATTTGAAGAAATGTCACTCAATAGTCAAGGAGGCGATTAAGTCGATATTCTTTATTGAGGCGCCGGGTGCATAGGGAATCACTCTGCCAAATACGCACCCCAGGGACTAAAACTTGTTTGCTTTTATAGTTGCAAAACATGCACATTCATTATAGNAGAAATGTCACTCAATAGTCAAGGAGGCGATTAAGTCGATATTCTTTATTGAGGCGCCGGGTGCATAGGGAATCACTCTGCCAAATACGCACCCCAGGGACTAAAACTTGTTTGCTTTTATAGTTGCAAAACATGCACATTCATTATAGTTCCAGAAACTCATCAGAATATTCAGTAGATCGTTTGCATATCGTCCCGCCTCCCCGTGCACGCGCCGTGTAACGCTTCGGTGGTCGCTGGGTCCCCGCTGGCGGTCGTTGGGTGAATGCTGGTAGTCTTCCTCACGAAGGCCCCAAGTCTTCCTCACCAGTAAACTTCTGACCATAGCAGTCCTGGCTGGGTTTGATGCAGCTGCCTTACCTCCTTGTCTTCAGGGAGATCTGATCTTAGCTTTTGTTCTGAGACTCCCGGATTTTCACAATTTTCCTATAAAAAGCTTCTAACTATCTGTTAACTACATAAATGCCTTTCAGCTTCCTCTAGCCACTATCAACCATTATCAGTGGTCCTCAGGAAGCATAATGAACCATCCCAAGGCCTGTTTGATCTTTGCTAGGCAAGAAGTTTCATGTTTCCTGCAAGTGAGAAAAGAATACAAGTAAGGGATATCAATCCTTTGAATGGTACGATTCTATGATTTAGTATGTCAAAACCTTTTGTTTCAGGGCAACCCAAAGCGCCGGTGAGGTGCTCAACAGAGTGTGGCTGGTTTACATCTGGGATAGCGGAGAAGCGTATAAGGAGCTACCGCAGGACTGAACCCCCCTGCGCCAAACAAGCCGTTGTGTAAGCGTGGCTCTGTGCCAGCCTCCCTTGCTGTACGCCCTGCAAACTGCCCTTGCTTTGGGAGCAATCTGGAAACAGAAAGAACGCTGGGATATACTTGAAGGGTGGGTGGGTTTTTACCTATTTAGAGATTAACAGCTTCTCAGTGTGATCAGGGGCTCAGGTGCAGTGAGACAGGGGTAAATGGGTGGGGAAAGGGGCTGACAGATGTACTTGTTGACAGAACAAGGCCGTGAAAGCGCACAAAGGGAGAGTTCAAGTGTGTTCTGGACACAGATTCAGATTTGTGAGTTTGTGTGGAGATGAAGAAAGCTAAATTTTTTTTGCCCCACAGGATAATTGTTTTCAAATCGCCCTGAAGGTGAGGGACCGTGGAGACCCTATTACAGCCCAGGAGGTTGCTCCAAAGTGAGCCTGCAGGGCTGGCCTGGGAAAGTCTTACCTCACTCAGCAAATCAGGGGGTTTTGTCTTCATCTATGCTTGCCCCTGGGCAGCTGCTGCCTGTGGAGCTTCCTGCTCTGAGTGCCGAAGGCAAAAACTGCATCCAAACATCAGGACAATGCTTTTGAAAAAGAGGGAAACTCTTCACCCATGAGTCATGTTTAGCTAGTCCTCAGTCCATCAGATCTTAGAGGCACCTGGCCTTCCTGTAATAAATAATCCATCCAAGCCAGCGGTGTTTACTATGGGCTTGTCGCTGTAGCTGTCGTCTGCCTTCCCTCCCGTGTCAGTCATCTAAACCAGTATTTTATTTGCACTTTGTCCAGTAAATGATCTCTTTTCCGTTTTAGATTTATTACTCTGAAGTCCTTAGAGATTTGTGCAGATCCAGAGGCAGAATGGGTGAAGAAGATTGTAGAGAAACTGGACCAGAAAAAGGACGCAGCCTCTCCACTTCCCCACGATGCCACCTTGGCAGCATCACCAGAAAAGCAAGGTGGTTTTCAGAAGCATGTTGGAGTAAGAGTTCCATCTCAAGGCACTGCTCCAGTGGAGAAACTACATGTTCCTGCTGCCAGGACAGAGGCATCTAGCAAGTCCCCACCAGCCATGCAGGACACCACCCAGCTTCCTGCAGGATCGTCCCCTGTGATACGGGAAGTTACTGCCTACTCTGAAGTCTCCTCAGAAGCAAACAGAGATTCCTTAAAATCTCCTGCACCTTCAACAACTTCTGCAGCAGGCATGGTCTCTGACCAGCCCACCCCATATCCCAGGGCTCCCGTGCATGGCTTTGACAACACCATAGGCTCTGCGGAAGAACCTGTAGGATATACTTCATATGCCACGGCTGATGTTCAAAACACAACTTCTTCCAGCTCAAATTCAGACCCCGTGGCCATTACTGAAGTATCAGACCGTCCTATACTTTCTACAAATGAATTGCTGGACCCTACAAGTGCAAGACCCAACGCACCAAACACTGCTTCTAGCAGTTTTAGTTCAGATCTCCCCTCCATCCTGGACACCACGATCACCACAGTCCCAGCCACAATTCCACCAGAGATTACTTCAGTTTCTACTCTGAACTCCATGACTGCCACAGACAAAGGTCCTTCTGTCCATACCAACAAGGTTTTCAGTTCCCCTGCAGACGCTTTTGGTGCCAGAACATTTGATTATTCATCGCCTGTAGGACGGCGAGACCCTTCAGATACATCAGTTTTTACTAGTCAAGCATTCTCAGGCCCAGCCAGAGTGCAGGTGGCTATGGAAGGACCAAACGATCTGCCTCCACCCAGCTTCTTGTCAAGCTCTCAAATGCACTTTGTCATCCCAGTTTCTGTGGTAGGTGGTCTGATGGTTTGCAGTGTTGCTGTTGTATGGCTGTATCTAAAATTTGGACTCAAACCAGAAGAAACATCAAGAGAAATGGTACAGGGTTTGCTCTACCACAAGGAGGCCCATCAAAACAATGTATATCCAATGGAAGCTATCTGAATGCTTTACGGCCTGGACATTTTTGGCCTAAGCTATATGTGTGTTGCAGCAAGGAAGTTAAGTTTATGCTGAACTGGTGATCATTAGGAAGCAAGACAAGGAATAAGAATGCCAGAGAAAGCTAATTTTTTTTTTTTTTTGCAGAGCAGAACATCAAAAAATATATCTATTTTGTCATTGCTCAATGACAGTATTTTGGAAATAAGTAAGATGCTTTTCATCTTCTGGCACCGTTAGATAAAAAGGCTGCTGCTAGGTGGTGGACAGAAGTGAATTTTCAAATTGCTGTTGGGAATTTTTCTGTGTTTCATCATGGCCCAGTCAATTGCTCAGCCCCTCACCCTCGCTGCTGGATTTGGGCTTAGCCGCCTTGGGCAATCTTAACACCAAAACCACTCAATTTGCACTTAAACTCTCTGCTGCTTCTTTCTTTGCACTTGGGATTGCTGCTCTGTCAGACTGGGACTGATGCTGGTGGTCAGCTGGGTGCTCACTCGCCTTGGGCTGATCAATACCCCATTTACTCTTGCTGGAGACATGAGGGCTGGTCTAACTTTTCAGACTGAGGTGATGAAAATCACATCTGATTAGGGGACCGAAGGTCAGTGCTACAGATTTCACGTTCAGAGGAGCTGGCAACCCACAATTTATCTCTTCCTTGAGATCAGGTCAGCATTCTCTCCAACTGCCACAGGCATTTCTTCTTGCAGATTTAGTCTGAGGCTGATAGTTTGCCAGCTGTGTCCGGCCGCGTCCAGCGCCGAGGCAGGACAGTGTGTATAAGCCTTTGCACAAACGGAGAAAACAAGTCATCCAATAATTTTGTTATTCCTGTGATAACATTGGAGGGCTTCTGATATTCTCTGCAATCACGAAACCCGGGAAATACTGTCTTGGAAAAGCTAAATGCAATTCTGGATTTAGCCATATAGGAATTACTCCACCACAGCAGAGGTTCCATCCTCCTGGTCCCGTATTCTCTCAAGAAATAAGTGCGTTTGCTGATCCATGAGAAAGCACAAAATGCCTGTTTATGGTCCTGCATTTTAGTTTTTCTTTCTTGGACAGCACTGATCACTGGGCTGTTAAAGCCCCATAACAGCACCAGGCATGTTTTTAACCCAAACTGGTTTTGATTTTTACACATCTATATGTCGCTGTATGCCAGCCTTGTCTGTGGTCAGTTCCCGAAAGCCCTTATTAAACCCTGAGTCCAGTATGTATTTTTCTGGAGCGTGCAAAGGTCCTCATAATGTGGTGCTTTGTAGGTAGAGACACATATCAAGGGGTGGATCCTCCTTTAACCAGCCTTGGGGGATCAGATCACAAAGTATAAATATGCACGTAGGAAAAAAAAGATAATCAAAGCAAAATTGGTGGACAAGTTGTAAAGCAGAGCTAGAGGAAAGTGACCTATGAGATCCATCAGATTGCACCTTGAGGTCATCCATCCAGCCCTGGAGGTGGAGAGGACAGATTGCAATGATGTTAATTTTCTGCATCGTCAGTCCCTGCTTTCTGCGTTTTGTTGATTTGACAGAGGGGAGTCAGGGAGGGATTTACCTCAGGTTTTGCAAGTATGGAAGCAATCAGCTTAATTGTAATTAGGAACTAGGGGGTGAAAACCCCCTCCTCATGCAGCAGCAGCCCTGTGCAGCCCAGCTGTGTGATGCTGGCTGGGGCTGAGTTATGGGGAGGGTAAATCGGGGACTGACCTCATCCTTCCCACTTCTGTGTGGCTGAGGCTCGTGGCCTCGCAGTTGGTGAGGCCGAGGGCTATGGCATTATTTTTGTATAAAACACTAGAAATGTTAAAAATAACATTTGTGGTAAAGTTTTGTAGCCATTTTAATGTATGAAATGTCCTGTCTTTGCTACTGGAGCGGACTCAAGACCTTTCTGAGAATACTGGAAAACGTGCCTTCTCTATTTCCTTGTGAGTCTGGAATTGCTGCTGCATGTCCGTGGGAGCTGGATCAGTCTCTGGGTACTACAGCAAACGGAGTGGACACCTGTCTTGGCTGGCTATGGGTGACGTCCTCAGCTTGCAGTGATGCTGGGGAGATGAACGTGCACCAAGCAGGCCTGATTACTCTGAGTCCCACCATGGTATTTGTAAGGACACTGGTTTCAGCTCCACACCCAGTTCCCACTGTCTGGCACCCCTCATGGGGGCCAGTAAAAAACTTGATGGGGGGAAGGAAACTATTGTTCCTCCTTGCAATGGGCAATCAGGGAGGGCACAAAGTGAATGCTGGTGTAGGAGGATGGAGTCTGTGGGTATCACCGGTTCGTGGGGTTTAAAATGTCACTTGCTGTAGAGTGCAGTGGCTGTTACGAGCTTTGATTCATTTGTGTATATAAGCGTGTGTGTGAGATACATGTTCCGTACCTTTTTTCAGAAATAAAAGTAATAAAAGTCACCCAGGGCTCAGTGACCAAGCCAGGAGGTCCCTGCAAGAGGTGTGGAGATGAATTTGATCAAGCACCACGGTCGGGAATCCCAGTGTCTCTGACCAGTGCAGCTGACGTGGCCAGGCTATTGCTCCACCTTCTCATGGTTTAAGGGCTTTGATCTTCCCCAAAATTTGCAGGGAATATATTTTCTCACAAGGAGTCACGTTTCCCACCCTGCTAAAGCAATACTGAAAAACCACCTGGGTTTTTGCTGTAAGCAAAGCTATGACCAAAAATGCAACCTACAGAAAAGAAGTGTTGTGCTCCAAGCCTGTTCTGTAAGGGGGAGAGAGGACAAGGGTGGAGGTAGGACCTCATCCATCCCAGCCAGGGCTTGGACTGCCCTCGTGTGTTCCTCTCTAGCGTCGGGGAGGAGAGGTGGAAAAGGCAACGCAATACAAGAGTCAGTGCTCAGGGACTTGCTGGGAGTGGGGAGCTGGAAGGAGCAAGAGGGTCAGGGACCAGCAAGAGGGTCTCTGACCCTGTGCCACACAGCCGCCCTGGACACGTTCTGGCACCACCAGTGTGCTGGGAAGCTGGCGAGGTCCATGAAAACTTCCCCCACGTGAATCACCAGGCCAGAAAGGTCATTCTGGGGATAAGAAGTTCTGTGGAAAGAAAAGCACTTTTTTTCCTCCTCTTTGTTAGGGTCAGAGGGTGGGTGGGGGAAGGCCATGTTAACAACCCAGCCCCAGCACCCATGAATCATTCCCGCCATGCAAGTGAGTGCGGGTGCTGGCGCGGGGCCTTTAGTGGGCTGCAGGAGCTTTTGGATGCCTGTTTACTCAGCCAACTGGTGGCACACACTTACCAGCTTTGCTGCTGCTCCTGCGCTTCTTTATGTCTGATGGTGCAGGAAAAGACTTCATGAGGAGGACATCCAACGGGCCACCTTCCCGTGCTCCTCCTGGAGCTTCGTGATGGCCTCAGGTGTAGAATTTGGCCCAGGAGGTAACTAATGACAAATCTGTCATGCTCAGGATCTGCACCTAGGATGCAAATCATGAGCTTCTGCCTTGAGCTTTCCCCTTGATCCACAGGAGACAGGGGACCCACGGTCCTTTGCTCACCTACACCTTTCTTTCCAACTCTGTATCAGTGCAAACCTTCTCCACCACTTTGTTAGCCGGTTGTTTAGATTGACCTTATGAGAATGAGGAGTCACTGGAACTCCACATGCAGGCTCTACCTCTGTGCCTTCACATCCCCACAGGATCTATCAGAAGGCACAGTGGCAGGCCTTGAGATCACTAATTGATCTTGATCACCTTGCCTCACGTGTGAGTGGACTCACCCCACCACGTATAGACACTCCCCACCTCTTTCCAAGGCCCAGGAGCCCCATTTAAAAGCTCCAGTTTGAGCTCGTAGTCCCTGCTTTGGATGTGTTGCAAAAGTGCTGCTCTGATATCCTGTCTCTGGCCCTGGCTCTTAGCTAGACCTGTGCTGAAGGTATCTTATCTCCTGGCAGGCTGGACCCTTTGGTATTGTAGCCCTGCCTCTGTCATCATTCCTGCTGCTGCTGCTGAATGGGCACTCCCTAACCCTCCTAAATGAATCCCGGATCTGTTTCCTCACTTTAATGTATCTGGTAACCATTGATGGAGCCTGTTACCAGCACCTGGCTCTGTTGCCCCTGCTCAGACCCTCTGGAACCTCACCTCACCTGCTGGGGTCATCCTTGACTCCTGGCTTGTCCCCTCTCACTGCTCCCTGCAGCCAGGAGACACCTCCCTGCACTGAGACACCTCTGCCCTGACTACTCTCTGAGGTGATGTATGAGACACGGCTGTTCTTGTGAAGCAGAGACCCTGCAGTCTCCATCCTTTCGGGTTTGAAACTTGGACTGTGACTTACAAAATATCTGTCCCTGCTCAGCATGGTGGTTTTTTCCTAGAAAACTAGGAAGTGCTGCGTAAGCCACTTGCGCTTAGGGTACCTTCTGGTCAAGCTGACGTCCCACCACTTTCACAATGCTGGCTTAGCAGAATGCAGGATGTCCTGCACTAGCTGCTTTGGCTCTCTGCTTGCACAGCAGATCTGCGGTGTCTGTGGCTCCTTCCATACTTTGCATTTGCTTTATCTCCCTGTTCATGTGACTGCAAGGGCTGCTCTTGTAGCTGAAGTCCCTTTTGGGTAAACCCAGAGGAACTGCTCTTGTAGCTCCTTCAGAGGGTCAGCGCACAATGCTACAGAGGACAAGAAAACTTCCTCCTCCTGGATGCAGGACACAAGAGGCCATTTGTGGAGCATGAGCAGCAGGCACCTGGCCAAAACGGCCAAAAGGAGGCCTGGCAAGGGGCTGTAGAGGAAGGCAAAAAAAAATAAAATAAATCCCATAGACACTTGGTAGCCCACTGTGGGAGGCAAAAAACCAAACCTGCAGGGCACGAGAGACCGTCTTTACAGTGTATGAGCACCTGGCAGTGAGACAGCCAAAATGGAGTAGAAGAACCCTGACAAGTGGTCATGCTCAATGCTGCAGAGGAAGGCAAAAAAAAAACCCCGGGCCCAGCACCAATCTGCCCTCAGGGAAAAAATTCCATCCTGACTCCAGCATTGGTGATTGGCTCCTCCCTGAGTATGTGAGCAAGACCCTCTTCCTCACCCCACAGACTAGCCACACCTCCCAGGAGATGCCCAAACCCTAGTCTACCTCAAATTGGAGCCATCTCAGGGGCTTCCAAGAATTACCAAATGCTCCTAGGCTGACTTTTGATGGAGGGGCAAGAATCCTTCCCATGCCTGGCAAGACACCAGTGGGTGCTCCAAAACACTGAGACCCCTCGCAACAATCTCTACATCTTATTTCTTATGGTGCTACCCTGGGCTCTATGTGGATGAGGACTGCGAGCTCTGCGGTGCTCCTTGGTCTGGCCATGGTTATCCAGCTGAAAAGGCCTAACAGCGTCAGGGCCACCTCTCATCTCCTGCAGCCTTGTCCAGCCTCCAGTCTTCCTCTGTGTGGTCCTGCCAAGTAATTCCACCCGGTCCTCAAGGATTTTTTTTGGGATGTCCTCAGGCTGCCCCTGGGCCAGTTCTGGCAGCAGGACAGGTGAGGCTGCTCCCTTTTGATACTGTTCCAGGTCACTGTGGTGACTGCTTGGACGGATTTTCTGGCTCACAGTTCGTAAGCAAGTTTCAGTAACATCCACTGCATGCAGGAGACTCAGCCTTGGCTTGCCTGTCTGTGGCCTCATCTACGAGGAGCCGACTCAGGGGCAGTTGTGTAGCTGGCTCAGCCCTGAGTTGTCCGTCTGCCCCAGGCCAACCAGGACAGTGCTGCACCGCACAAAGAACTGACACCTGAGCTAAGCCTTGAAACTCCTCAACAAATGGGGTGCCCTGAGTCGCAATTCAAACCCCTATTTGGCTTCCTGAGGAAGGAAGGAAAAAGAGAGCCAGGAGGGCTTCAGTGGTGGTTTCAGCCGACAGCTTTTGTGTATCCAATGGGCACGATCCAATCAGGCGTAGTTTTGCCACAACCACCTGGAGGGTTTCAGTGGACAACCTGGTGTATTCAAATTGTATAATCGGTCATGTAAATCAGGGGATAAAATCCTAAGGTTTGACTTAGGAATTGGGAGTTGCCTCTCCAACACTCAGCTGTATGGAGACCCTTCCCCCTTGGTCAGGACATCGGCCAAGGTGACATTTTCAAGCACTGAGAGCCCTTACCTGGAGGGGTAAGTGAATA
>VWZK01015289.1:1685-13229 GCA_013396935.1 Baryphthengus martii | reverse complement strand
CCTTCCCTTCCCTTCCCTTCCCAAACCTTCCCTTCCCAAACCTTCCCTTCCCTTCCCAAACCTTCCCTTCCCAAACCTTCCCTTCCCTTCCCTAACCTTCCCTTCCCAAACCTTCCCAAACCTTCCCAAACCTTCCCTTCCCTTCTTCCTACCTGCTCCTTTTCCTACCAGTACATGCTGAGGAAATCTCTGATGACATCTCTTCCTGGTTTCTGCTCTCTCCCCTACACTGGTGGGTGAGCTTGCCAAGTGACTCCGTGCAGATAATCCCTTGAGGAAGGGCTCCTGGACACATCCTTTCTGCAGCCTCCGTGTCCTGTGATGCTGTGCAGGACTTACCGTACAGGATGTAACTTGTATCACCACCTTCCAGTACTTCATGGTCCCCGGTGTCCAGCCATAGGAAACAGGCTTTGGAAGAGGCTCTTGTTTTCCTCTTTTTGAAGTGTATCTCCAGGCTGTAGGACCTGGCGCGGTCATACCTGGAGTCACAAGGTGAGCACTGACTCTGGGAAAGCAAAAGAGCATCGCCTGTGACTCATGGTTATATCCTGAGCCCGCCAGAGCTTCCAAACAGAGCTGGGGAGAACCTCAAGTGAGCATCCGGAAGGGCTATACACTCAGAAAGCTGAGGTTTTAATAGAAGAAAAATGAGAATGTTTCATATTACAAATGGAGAAGACTCAAAGGGACTGGATAGGGCAGAAGGAAATTCAATCTGGAGAAGAGAAGGCTCCATGAAGACCTTATAGCCGCCTTCCAGTACTTAAACAGGGCCTACAGGAAAGCTGGGGAGGGACTCTTCATCAGGGAGCATAGTGATAGGAGGAGGGGTAACAGATTTAAACTGGAAGAGGGGAAGTTTATATTAGAAAGTTCTTCATTATGAGGGTGGTGAGACAGTGGAACAGATTGCCCAGGGAAGCTGTGAATGCCCCATCCCTGGAAGTGTTCAAAACCAGGTTAGACGGGGCTTTGAGCGTCCTGGTCTAGTGGTAGGTGTCCCTGCCCATGGCAGGGGGATTAGAACTAGATGGTCTTTGGTGTCCCTTCCCACTCAAACCATTCTATGATAACAGGGAAAATCTTATTCCTAACCCTCTCACCACCTCCTTGGGGACAGATTTCAGGCATTCGGTGACACCTAGAGGACATTCAGCCACCCCTTTCCTGCCTTGGCAGCCCAGCAGTGCACAGCCTGTCCTTTCCCAAGCAGCATGATGACCGCAGGATGGCTCTATCCTGGCACAGCTCAGTGTGCTCAATTACCACCTGAGACTCCATTTCCAAGCGTGGGGCTTGTTCTGCCCAGCTTCATCCTCCCCACAGCTGGCACCTGAGGTGGTCTTCAAGCTTTTCTCCTCCTTCTCTTGCAGGATCAAGAGGATGTTGTTTATTTTTTAATTAAAGAAACAATTCTCCAGAGCCCATTCAGATGAAAAGGGAACTTGGGCCAGCAGTGGGGCTTTCCAGAACTCATCCGCTAATGACTTCACATCAGCCTTTCCCTTCCCAAAAAGTAAAATAATAAACATGAAAAGGTCTCCAGGGAGCTGTGAATCGTCTGACTGCCACAGTAATGACCTGAAAACCCGAGAAAGGGGGAGCGAAGCATCCCAGGCCAGATCTTCTGCCAGAGAAGTAAGCACAACTCTGCAGAAGCAGGCCCCTACTAGTAGTTTTAGGTCTCAAAGTCCTCTTCATCCAGACCAGTGTCTTCCCTCTTTCCTGACCCTGGCTGCTGGGTACTCCTATACTTGTTCAGCCACCAGCATTATGTGCTGCCCTGGCCGCCCACCCATCGCTGAGGAGCGGTTAGGTGAAGCCCCAGGCCACGGCGAAACATGTCACGGGTTACAGCAAGACCATGCCTGTCCATTCCTAAAATCCTTCTGTGTTGATCAGGGTCCAGGCTTTGGATGGTGGCTTCAACCAAGGTGTAGTTGGCTGCGTGCTCCCACGGTCCACGGCTGCGGGGGAGCTTGTGTTCCGCCAGCTTGAGGATATCTGCTGTGAGTATGACAGCGTCATGCCACCTGTGCGTGGTGGCCCTGTTCCTGCGCACACCACAGGCAAGACAAAATATGCATCCAGAGCAGTAACACGGCCCACATCCCTAGCTCAGCGTTGCCAGTTTGGCTGCAGCTTGCTGAGTGTCGTGGTCTCCAGAAGGCTGACTGCTTGGCTGGTCTTTGGGGAATGGGAGGCTACTCTGTGGCCCAGGTGTGAGGAAAGGCTTCTAGAGAAGCACACAAGTCTGCAAGAAGGGAGCCTGGGGCAAAGCAGAGGTGGGGAGGTGGCCAACAAGGAAGGGAGGACCTGCAAAGCTGTGGGATAAAGGAAAGATGCTTTTGGGGATCAGCACACAGGCATGAGGAGTTTATTATCCCCCAGGGAGACCTCAACTGTCTGGGTGGAACACATGCAAAAGGGAATAGCATTGTCCTTAGGGACTGTGGGACCTCTTCAGAAACGCTTTAGTTCTTAGGCAGCTACACAGCATGAGTGGCCCATGTCAGCTCCTCCTAGGCCAAGTCATGCTTTTGAGATGTAGGGACTCCACCTCTCCACAGGATCTGAGCTAAAGCACAGCAGGTACAGGAGTCATTTCTACTAGGCTGGGAAGAACATCATGATACCCTGCCAGGGTTCCTTGAGCCTTCATCAGCAGGAAGTGTGTCTCCTACTGTGGCTGAGCTTGAGGAGACCTGGTCATGACAGAGCAGTTCTCAGCAGTGGGTGGTTTTCCTACAAGTTTCTTGAAAGATGCCCAGAGACGATACAGTCCCAGGCAGAATGTCCTGCTTCAAAGGGGCAGAGGGTGGCTGTGGGGTGCCCCAGGGATGTGCAGGGGACCCTCCTGCTTCATGCATCCACTCACAGCCTGGAAAAGAAGAAGGAATGGGAAAATAAGCTTCAGAGCAGGGTCTGTGCGTGATTGATGATTACCTGCAGAAGGGTCTGGTGACCTGAGATTCCAGGTAAGGATGAGGGAGCTGAACACAGTAGGAGCTTTACATCTCCTGCTGATGAAACTGTCCCTAGGATAACCAAGAGAAGCTGAAGCCTTTCTTCAGGTCCCTGCAGCATCTGGGAGGGTCCGAGGTTGCAAAGGAGGAAGAGGTTGGAAAAACATCAAAGAACTTTGAACACCACCTTTTCCTTCCCTTTCCCTCAGCTTGATTCAGCCTCCCACCCCGGCCTGAAGCCGAGGGGCTCAGCCAGTCTCGTCTGCAAGGGAGGGCTCAGCTGCACCCCTTGCTCCTTTCACCCCACACTTTCCAGCTATAAACAGTGAGTTGTGGTGGGAAACTTGTGTTCCTCTCCATAGGGACATCATGGAATGTGATGCAATTTCTGTCAGGATTTGACATCTTGCAGCTTTCGAGCTGCTGGCAGCACCAGTCACCATGTCTCTGCTTAAAGCTTCCTGAGCAGTTCACAAGCCATCCGACCGTCTCCAGCATGTTTATGTTGGCAAACTTGCACGGGAAGCCAGGGCTTTGCCTTTCCTAGCGCCACCAGTCCGTCTCTGTGGGTTTGGGAGCCCTGAAGTTCATCCCTCTGTGGAGGAGGATTTCACTTCCCTCGTGGACCATGCGCCTTTCCCACAGACCTGGCTTGATGGATGCAGAAGTTGCCGTGGCCTGTTCAGTCTTTCTAATCACCTCGCTCAGTAAACCTGAAGTTCCCATGTGATGTGGAAATCCCCTCGGCCAAACAAAGCATTCAGGGCTTTTGCTGAAATTTGGTTGAAATTCTTTGGAAAAGGGCTGATGTGGGGAGGAGTTGGAGGGGATAAATTGCAGCACCTCCTTGCCTGAGCTCACAGTTGAGCTCCTCAAAGAGGCAGAGCAGCACCCTGTGAGGAAGAGCCCTTGTGCAGATATCATGCTCGGTGCCAGGACAGTCCTGCTGCTCACATTGGTACTCACCTTCTCCCAATGCTGTGATGCAGGTAAAGACACCTTGCAGGCCATCACTGCAGGTTGGGGCTCGGGGTTGTCCTCTTGGGGAGGTCAGGCAAGAAACCCTGGTGTGGAGTGAGGACAGTGCTGCTTGCGGGAGGAGCAGGGTGGTCGGGCCAGGGTGACATGTTCCAGTGGAGAGGAAAGGATGGAGACTGCTCTGGGACTAGGTGGCTTCAGTGGCTTTGATAACCTGGAGCAGTCACAGGAAGGAGGGACAACACTTAGGGCTCCTCAGAACAGCAGCTGCAGGACTTGGGGGGATGTTGTATGTATCAGCCTTGTCATGGGGGAAGAGCAGGGAGGCAGCTTTCCAAAACCAGCATTCACTGTTTCTCCTTGTCTTCTCCAGCTCCTTACGCACCGTCTGAGTGTTGCTTCAGTTTTGTAACGTCACCTCTCCGGCTGGCTAACCTGAAGAGTTTCTACACAACTCCCAAGGAGTGTTTTTCCCCAGCAACTGTGTAAGTCCTGATAATTTCCTCACTGTTGTGCTGTCTCCTAGGCCACCATGGGTTCAGTTCATCCATCCTGTTTGGGGACAAGACTACGTGGCCTCCATAAGTGGCTGCCTTCCAGCAGGAAGAGAGGAGGACATGACCGTCTGGCCACTTCTACAGGGCAGAGTTAAGGACGTGAGTCCATTGCAGCTCCTGAAGGCTCTGCACAGGCTTTAGAGGCACTGGGATGCAGGAAGAGCTGTTTGTAGGACCCAGTACCCGGGAGGCAGCATGCAGGGCCAAAGAGAAAGGAGCGCGGGGAAGGAAGGATGGCATGGACATGAGTGGGATTATAGCTGTTGTTTCTCATGAAGCTTCACCTTTCATCTTGACAGGTTTACTACAAGGAATGGGACCAAGGTCTGTGCAAACCCAGAGATGCCTTGGGTGAAGAAAACAGTTGAGAGGCTTCAAAAAAGGAGAGGATAGGAAGGAAGGTGATGGCTATAAAATCATTGTTCTGGAAAAGGCTCCGAAGGTCTCCGCTGCCAAGGGGTGGCACTGACTTGCCAAAGCCCTGCGCTGCATCAACCAGCCAGACACCAGCTCCTGGGGTGCTGTGACCTCACCAGCACCAGCCTGCTGAGCACAGCTACAAAATAAAGGTTTACTTCACGTGATATTGGAGAGTGGTGTCCTTTCTTCTCCCTGCCACAGTAACTGTGCTGCTGATGGCTGGCCAAGGCATGGAGCTGGCCAAGGGGCTGGAGTGGGATGGGAGCTCTTCACACCACTTCCTGAAACCTCATGGGTCTCACTGGGGCAGACAGGAGGAGGGCGGGAGGGTGCTGCGTGGGTGCTCTGGGCATTTGGGTACTTACTTCAAGGGGATCCAAAATGGGGTGAAGACACCTTTGAGGGCTTTTAAATGAAAAACTAACATCAGTTTGGGGCTTAGAGCTTCCAGTTTGTCCCTGGTGTTGCTCTGTGCACGAGCATTGTCCAGCTGTGGCCTGGTCTTTAGTCCTCAGGACTTTCGTGCATCTGAGCTGTGCTGCAGAGGAAGGACTTCCCTGCAGAGCTCCCTGGGCAGGTAGAACAGGCAAGGGATGCTCGAGCAAAGGATTGACCCACGTGGAGCCGTGGAGATCCTCTCCATGCCTGGGTTCATGGAGAGCTCACCAGTGATCCCCACCAGGAGTTTTGGTTGGGGAGGAGAATTGGAAGGGCAAAAGTGAGCAAACTTGTGGGTTGAGGTAAAGACAGTTCAATAGGTGAAACAAAATCTGGGCATACAAGCAAAGCAAAATAAGGAATTTGTTCACTCCTTCCTACCCGTGGGCCAAGGGTTGTCCACTGCCAGTAGAGCAGGGCTCCATCATGTGTAATGTTGACTTGGGAAGACAAATGCTCTAACTCCCAACATCTTCCCACTTCCTCCTGCTTTCTCCGAGATAGTTTAACACGAAGCAAAAAAAGAAACCCAACCAACAACAACAAAAAAAAAGCTCCAAAAAATCCCATAAAGTGATGCCAAAGCCGTCACTCACCACCAGCCAGATGGTGCCCAGCCGGTTCTTGAGCAGCAGCCACCCCAGCAGACCCACAGCGAGCTCGCCCAGCTGCTGGGGAACAAAATTTTGGCTGCAGCACCTCCACAGATTCTTTCATGACTGAGGCAAAACCCATCCAGAGATGAGGAATGACCCTGACACGCTGTGAGTCTGGGAACCAGAGGTCTCATGGGCTCCAGGAGGCAGGTGGAGATCTCTAGGGTGCAGCAGGAGATGCTTCAGCTTGAGGAAGCTTTTTAAACTGTTGCCTTTACTCTTCAGGAGCCTTCAGATCATGGAGACACTATGTTTGCTTGGTCTTGGTGCCTTCTTCTGACAGCTGTGCAGGGCTCTCCCACAACAGCAGGCCTCAGCTTCCTCAAAACTTCCCACAAGGCTCCCCTGGAGACCTCCCCAGGCGTGCATTTGGATTGCCACCAGCTTTATCTCTTACTGAGTAATTTCCTGCTACTTGGACACATAATATTAGCACAACCAGTAGTTAACTGAGCAGACACGTAGGTTAATATTAATTATAGCCATTAGCCCTGTACATACAGATTCAAAGAACATTTAAAGTACATTGTCGAATTATCCACCAGCATCTGGTGTCTAACCCCACCCACCAAAAGGGGTTGGGATTTTTCATTTTACAAAAGAACCTTTTGGTGGCTTTTGTCACGACAGCCATTTCTGGTCTTTTGTCTTGGTCTGTGCACAGAAACAACAACTGATATGAGAGCACAAACCCCTCCTTTGGCCTCTAATAGGTGGTCTAATGCTAACTGCCTTTGTATCACCGTTTGAGATCTAGATTTCGCCTCTGTTTGTAAGGGCTCTGCGTTATCTATCATAGTTTTTCTCATACGATTTCCCTTGGCACATTTCCTACCGCCTTTTCCCCTTCTAGCATTCCCAGCCGTGGCAAGAAGACTCTGGTGAATTTATCAAAGTTATTGTTATAGTTTCACCTTTGTCCTTCCGGCCGTGGTTGATGGCGATGAAGGCTTCCTCCAGAGAGGATTTCGGTAGTGTCAGGGACCAGCATCCCCAGTGTGCAAGTGCCTTGTGCTCTTCCATTTTCTTTGGCATTTAGCATGCACAGACAATTCATGTACCCTGGTAAACGCTTCATATTTATGATCACCCACTCAAAACCCCAAACATGGTATCAGTCAGAGTACATTTCCTATCTCTACAATTGCTTTATTTTTTTGTTGTTCATGCCTATGAACAAAATTTTAATTTCTAAAGTATGGTTTTTCCTCAGCCGAAAAAAAAATGTAGTCAATTATAAACTACAGTGAGGTTGCAGATGGTCTGGACACTGACAAAACCACGTGCACAGCCTGTCCCTCCTCTTGTCTCTACTCAGGTGACTGCTTGCCTTTGCTTTTCCCTCGCCAGGCAAGTAAGCTTTGGGGAAGCTCTGTAGAAGAGCCTCTGGAGAAGAGGCTGTACCACTGGCTGGGATGGCCTGGGAGGTAGTTTGGAGCACCGCAGGCACAGCACTTTTAAAGGAGTTGGAGAAAACTAAAGGCAAGCCTGAAGGTCCACTGCTGTGTCAGGGACACAGATGAAAGCCCAGTGCTCCAGAGAGCCTCATGGGGCTTCTCCAGGGTCTCAAATATCCCACGTGCACTGATTTGCTTTAGTTAGACCACATAGTGGAGCCATCTACTAACCCTTCTGATTGGGGACTGGGGACAGGATTAATGAGCTGAGGGAAAGCAGGCATGACCTTGTGCCTCAGGTGAGCCTGAAAAGGGAGCTCAGATCTTGGCATGTGAGGTTTTCTGAAGAGATGTTGGCTGGAAAATGCCATTATCTCAGTTCTTTCTTAAATACAGCCCTTTACAGTTTTTAACAAATGTCTAGGAGGTGACGTGACCCTGGTGGCTTGCTGAGCTTGAGGGTCTGTACACTGGGGAAATGGTAGGATCTGCAAAAGCAAAGGTAGGAGAGCTGGGGTGGGAGGTGCAGAGGCTGTAGAAGGGGTCTCTGGGGCTATGTAATGGGTGTTTTTTTCCTGCAAAGCCCTTTCCTGGGGAAAGTGGCATTAGAAACCAGAGGTGCCATGTCCATCTCTCTGCACGGACACTCTGCTCCTGTGCTAGGCCACCAGAGCCAGTGTCCTGCAGATCACATCTTCAAAATCAGGGCTGTCAGCATGTTTTATTTGTTTCCTTCTCCTTTCTTCTTCTCGAGAAGTTGAGCAAATGTGAGAAAATCTTCAAGGAAGTCTGGTTCCAGGTTTCTTCTCCTCAAAAAAGTCTTGGCTTGCTTCATCCCCAAGCCATATCCAGATCCCCTCCCATGCTCCTACTCACTGTCGTTCCACATGGGTTCCCACTGGGGATCCTCATTCCCTCATCTCATGCAGACTACAGCTGCATCTCACCTTCCTGGGGAGCAGATGTCTGCACAGAGCCTGAGATGATGTCCGCCAGTGCTCCATGGTACTGCCATCGGGGTCTGAGCCACCTGCCCCTCCTGTCCTCTGGATTCTCTCTAGGGTCTGGGATGACTCTCCTGGGGTTGTGGTAGTATTTATTGCATCTCCCTGCAGAAATGACCTGTTTGTGCACTGATGATGAGAAGCATCCCTTCCACTGACCTTATCCTTTCAAGCCCATCACTGTTGTGGGAGGCAGAGGCAGTGCTTGGGCTCAGACTAGGGATCAGACTCAGACTATTCTCAGATGTCCCACTACAGTTGTCCCCTTCTATAGCCTCCTGAACCCACCAAAAGCCTCTCTGCCACTCCCTGCTCTGGGCTTCCTCCTACTTTGATCCAGTGTGGCTTTTTCTGCCTGACAACATCCCATCCCACGCCAAGTGCTTCACTGCCTAACCCAATGCCCTTGGTATGGGCAGAGTGGCTGAGGACTCTGGTTTGGAGGGGACTTGTTAGTCACTCGCCTTTGATGACTCAGGCAAACCTGTCAACGACCTGTTCCTGCTCAGAGACTTCAGGCTGTCTCTCCTGTTAGAAACAAACAGCCACCTGATGCCACAACTTCACAGAAAGTTGTTTCTAATCTGCTTTCCTGGGTACATTTCAGTTCCCCTAAAGTCTCCTGGAAGCCCCTCACAGCCTTGTAGCTCTTCTGCAGAAAGCAGAAGTGGCTGCCCAGCTCCTCAGTCTCTTCCACACACTGCTGGATGTGCTCTCAGAATGAATAATGACAGAAACCCCCTTGTCCCTGGGAAGAGGCTTCTTAGAACTTCCAAAATTTTTGGAAAAGCAGTGGAAGTTGGTGGCACAAAGAGTATAAATTATGGTACAGTGAGAGTCAATGCCACAGACACCAGCCAGGGCCTCACGAAGCAAGACAAAGAGCCCTCACCCAGCCACAATGCTTGCTGCAAGGATAGTCCTGCTGCTCCTGCTGCTCCTCACCTTCTCCCCGTACCATGTTGCAGGTAAGCAACCTCCTCAGCCACCGCTGCAGGTCAGGGCTTGGGGTCCCCGCTGAGGTCATCCTGTTGGGGAGGTCATGCAGGAAATCCCAGCGTGGAGCAGGGATGGTGCTGCTGGCAGGAGGAGCAACCCTCTGTGAGGGCAGGGCAGGGTGATGGTGCTGGGTAGCCTCAGCAAAGCTGGCCGTGGTGAGATACTACAGGAGCTTGGAGGAGACGCTCAGGTCTCAGATGGATGGTTGGATGAGGGGACCATGTGCAGCTGTTTGGAGCCTCCCAAAATAACTTGCAAGTTGTGCCCCTGCCTTGGAAACCCCCAGAACCTCATCCCCAGGTGGAACACCCCGACCTCACCGTGCACTTTGGCAGCCGCAGCAATGAGGGCTGGGGGTTGATGGGTCCCACAATGTCTCCCCTGCCCACTGCTGCCTATGTTTCCCAGTCCTGTGCTTGCTGCCACAAAGCAGCAGGATCTGAATCCCTGCCCTGGGATGCTGTGGGAGCTGCTGAGAAGCTCCAGGGCCTCCATCATTCGTTCCTTTGGTGTCATCTTTTGGCAAGGCAGTTAGCTACAAAATGCTGCCGAGGACGTTCACAGTGTCTCTCCCTTCCCTTCGCAGCCCACTTCATACCTGTCGAATGCTGCTTCGAGTATGCGCAGAAACCCATCAGACACATGCAGAGCTTCTATGAGACGCCCAGTGACTGCTCCCTGCCAGCAGTTGTGTGAGTATCCCTGGGATCTGTCCTCCCCGCTAGCATGGCATCACGGTTGGGAGCTAAAGCATCTCACCCTATCCTGTCCTGCCCCATGGACATCCCTGTCCGAGCTGGGAGCACGTGCCTGTGCAGCTGTGGTGGGAGGGCAGGAGTGGGGCTGTGGGGTGGGCAGGAGGGCAAAAAAAAAAAGGTTTTGGTGTTTTCTGCTAATGCCAGTGGGTCGGGAAGACTCAGACCCGTACCATCAGCCCGAGGAAGGCACAGGCTGCTGGAGATGGCTCCAAACCTCCATCCAGGATGGAGCTGCACACAGGGAGAGGAGTAGTGCATGGGATGGGAACGGATCACGGGTCATGTTTTCATTCTCTTTCCTCACTTTTTTGCTGCAGGATTGTGGCTGCCACCGGTGCCAAGGTCTGCGTCGACCCCAAGAAGCCCTGGGTGAAGAAAGCCATGAAAAAGCTTCAGAGGAAAAAATGAAATCTTTCTGATGTCCACCATCTCACTGATCCGTTTGGTCCTCCTGTCTCTGGAGGGAGCAGATGGTACTCGTGGCACTTCTACAAAGGTTCCAGCGGCGGTGGGCACCATTACTGCAAATGGAACTAGCCTGTAACCCGGTGGGACCAGGTGTCATAGCAGCATGGACAAGCCAGCTACCAAGTCCCTCTTGCTGTCAGTGCCCTGCCAGGATGTACCCAGTGGAGCAAATATTTATAATAAAGACTCATTGTCACAAGTTGCTCTTTGGATTCCTCCTGATGCTTTAGCCCAAGGTGCAGATCCTACAAGACTGGGGCATGGGGTGAGCCAGAAAACCCTTTGCCATGTGCGCGTGTTTCTCCAGGCTTGGGGCAAACTGGGCCTGGTCACAGTGTGCTTCATTGGGAAGGTGACAGTGGGTGCATTGGGTTTGGCTGAGGTGGAGTTCATGTTCCCCAGAGCAGCTCTTCTGGTGCTGGGCTCTGTACTGGGAGGCAGATAAGACATCGGTGTTGTGGCTGCTGCTGAGGGGCGCTTGCACAGCACCAAGGCTCTTTCCAACATCTTCCCTGCCACTCACTCAGTGAGAAGGGGTGGGCAAGATCTTGGGAGGGGACACAGTCAGGCCAGCTGACCCACCCTGACCCAAGAGATATTCCACACCGTGTGCTGTCAGCTCAAGTATAAAAGGGAGAGAAAGGGGGAGGGGGTCGGGGTCATCCGTTTGTGAAGACGCTTGTCCTTTGAGCAATTGCTACGTGTACCGGAGCCCTGCTTCCCGGGAAAGGCCAGGCATCCCCTGCTGATTTGAAGTAGAGAATAAGATCTTGTTTTGCTTTGTTTTGTGCACGTGTGGCTTGCTTTTTGCTATTAAACTGCCTTTGTCGTACCCTACGGGCTCTTCCTATCTTATCCTCTCCCCCCACGTCGTGCTGAGGGAAGTGGAGGGGGGAGTGA
>VWZK01015287.1:0-41448 GCA_013396935.1 Baryphthengus martii | reverse complement strand
GAGTTGGAGTAACTGATCTGTGGCAGTTCCTTTTGATCTGGCACCTTTTCCAATACAGGACTGATTTTCTAGAAAAAAACATGCTTGATCCAAAATTGCACTAGATCTACTCATTTCTCATTTTCATCTTTTGAGAAGGATTTTAAAGCTCTGCTGAACCTACTTCTGGATTGACTTTGTACGAGTTCTGATCTAATTGTCTATCAAAAGTAAACATGGAGAGGTGAATTCATCCAGGTCTGCATGTATGATATTCAGCTTTCACTGGACTTGCTACCTTTTGCACAGTGATTATCAGAATTCAGAATGGTATCAGTTCATCATTCCAAGCCACAAGTGTGTGACATAGATGTTACGATTGAAGCAGACTACGAAAATAGACTTAAAAGTGTCATTTTTTTCCCCTCCTCGTTTTCACTTTTGTTCTTCATCTGTACTTTTCTTTCTCTTACCAACTTCATTTTGTTCTGTTTTGTTTATGCATTTAAGGAGTTGACAGAGGCTCACAAATTTGTGTGTACAATTTATAGTCCTCACACAGCAAATTAAAAAAAAAAAAAGGTGCCAAATCGTTCTTAACGAATGATAATTCACTGTTGATTCTTATGAGGGATTAGACCTCTAATCTCTTCGGTGTATTTTTGGGTCAGTGAACCATTGTCTTTGCAAGAGCATTTCTGCATAGTGAAAACAGTAGAAGAGTCTGACTAGATTTTTGCTGGTAATCACATTTTAGATGTGAAGTAGTAAATTTTTGAACGTAGTTCAAAATTACGACAGTTCTTGGAATGTCTTTGGTAGGACTTGCAATCTAAATTCAGAGAATTTTAGCTTAAATGATCCTAACTGCTGAATTTAAAACAAACCAACGTCTACAACGATGATACAAAGGTGCCTCAAACTGTTTGGCCTCACAGTAACACATCTCAGAGAGCAATCAATCAGTTCTTCTCTAGACCATGTCTATATTATCTCGGTTTGTTGTGCACTTCTTTCTGTTCCCGTACCAATGGCACACTTGGTTTTGCCCAAGCGATCCGTTTGTAGAACAGCTATTTATTCACAAAATGTCGCTCTGCATCTTTTCCAGTTTCAATCCCATGGCTGTCGATTAACAGCTGCATGTTTGTTTGTTTTTCAATCTTAGTTCTAAATGGGAGAGTTCACATTCGTGACTGGAGAAAAGAAAAAACATCAAGGAGAACTAAGCCTGAAGTGAAACGCCGCCTTTCAGCCGAAGCATTTAAAACGCGCCTCTGTTGGTTTTTCGTTCATCATCCTGATGGTTGTTCTTTGCCTTCAGAATCTTGCCCGTACGCTCATGGGACTGAGGAGCTGAGGCAGTCTCAGATTGTTAAAAAGAAAAAACACGTACATTAACAAAATGCTGCCACTTATGTTTAAGCTTGTGTACGGAACTGGATCCGTGATCGACTTTGGGACCGCCTAATGCTTGAAGATCTGGACAATGTGGAGAGGTTTTTCCCCATTCCTATGCATCTGATTTTCCAATTGGTTTACAAGTTCGCCTGTATTTTTAATTCTTGATTATTATTTTTTTTATTAACATGGAAAAAGTAAAGTATGTATATACTTTGGGATTTTGCAATGCCTTGTGTATATGCCTTTGTGTAAGGAGAAAAATTGCAAAACTTCCTTTCCTAGGACACTCTTCATGATCCTTGATCAGGTGAAAAGTACATGATGCAGCATTTTCAAACCCTGAAAATTATCTGGTTTGTTCCACACACAGCAAATTAATTTATGATTTCTTGTGACTCACAGTGACTCTTGGGACTCAGAAACCGGAGAGACTTCATTCTTTCCTGACCTGACAGCTTCCTCTCCATGTTACTGCGGTGTAATAATTCATATTGGCCTTCCGTTCTTGGCCAGATCTTAGTCCTCCTTTCCTTCTTTTTCATACTGATTCAAAATGAGTGATGGTTTGAAGAATAACTTTCTGGGAAGTGATCGTTGAAGTCTTCACATGTAGGTTTTTAGGGCTCTGTAGGCTCTGCTGTCCTTCCCCTCTCTTACAGTAATGAGTAGCAGTAGATAGTGTACTTAATACTACTAGAAGGGTAGGGTTTCTGCTTACCAGCTAACAAAGGAGTCTTGTAGCACCTTGAGCAGGTTGTGATTTTTTTTTTTTGATAGACTATTATTGTCTTTAAAGATGTTTAACTTCAAAAGTTAAACACACATCCAGAGAAGGGCAGTGAAGCTGGCGAAGGGTCTAGAGGACACGTCTTACAAGGAGCAGCTGAGGGAGCTGGGGTGGTTTAGCCTGGAGAAAAGGAGGCTGAGGGGAGACCTTATTGCTCTCCACAACTACCCAAAAGGAGGTTGTAGTGAGGTGGAGGATCAGTCTCTTTTCCCAAGTTACAAGCAATAGGATGAAAGGAAGCAATGTCAGGTTGTGCCAGGAGAGGTTTAGGTTGGATATTAGGAAAAATTTCTTCCCCAAAAGGGTTGTGAAGCACTGGAACAGGCTGCCCAGGGAAGTGGAGGAGTCACCATCCCTGGAGGTATTTAAAAGATGTATACATGTGGTGCTTAGGGACATGGTTTAGTGGTGGACTTCCCAATACTAGATTAATGGTTGGACTTGGTGATCTTAAAGGTCTTTTCCATCTTAAATGGTTCTATGAACTTAGCCAAAATTCAAATTATTAATCAGGACAGTCATGAAACTAGTGTCATAATTCCTGTCTCTGAACTGCTAAGTACTTGTAAATTTTGATATCTGCTGCACACACTCTAAGATAAGGAATCCTGTTGGCTCTGGCCTAGCTTGTATCCTGAGAGTGTGGAAACTCTACTGTGATCTACTGAGACAAAACTTTGATTCCAGATCCTACTGAAGATAGGATTTAAAGAAAGATTTAAAAAAACAAACCAAAACCCCCAAAAGAACCAAACTAAAGAAGAAATGTGGATGCAGAGGTGTCTGTGGGTGAGAGTGAATAAGCCACGGGAGAACTCTAAGAGCTCAGGGAATCCAAAGAATAAAGGAAGGAAATAATTGAAGACAAAGCAAAGCCAAAAAATGAAAGATGACGCTGAAAACACTTTTGAAAACATTTCCAAAGGCGTTTTTCTCACACCCTAACTTTAAGCCAACGGGTTCCAGTCCATTGCATGCAGAAGAAGCAGGGTCTAAGCCTACTGCCAAGGTTGGAGCAAAGAACTTGCTGAAGCATTGTCTCTTTCCTCGTCTCCCTTTATGTTTCTCTTCTGATCCTGGAAGAAGCAGCTTTTCTCCACAACAGCGACCCTGAGAATTGCAGCTGCAGCACCTTATTCATGGATCACTTTCCACGTTATCCTGTGGGCCACGTGGAGACAGGCCGGGGAGCTGTACTAACAGGAGCCTTCCCCCAGGGCTCTGGTCTGCGGTGTTGGGTTGGTGGCCTGAATTTAGCACTAATCAGTGCTGTGTTACAGTCAGTCATTAATGAATGTACACCTTTTAGAAAGAAGAGAGACCTTCAGGTGAATCACATTTAAGGGGCAAGGTGGGTGTAGTTCAGTTAAGGTTACTGGACAAAAGGGAAAGGAAAAGTATAAGCCCAATAAATTGCAACTCCTACAAAGCAGGGCAGCCCACTGAAGGAGTGCAGCTGGCAGTGTAGTTACTGCTGTAAGAATCTCAGAAAAATATTTAGCTTAATGAGGGGACAAGAGTTGAGAAAAGCCGTGGGAGTTTTATAAACTTGCCTGTCATCAAGTGATGGCGTTGCCTTAGTTTGCCTTTGGTTGCCGATGTGCAGAGTAAGAAGAGTTCCCCAAGATGCTTATTTACTGTGGTAAACGCTGATAGCTTGGAGGAGGAGGAGGAGGCCCCTGTAAAAATCAAGTTCATGCAATCTCCAAATGGGGGTTGTTTCCAGATGGTGCAAAGAGCAAACCCAGACTTTGGATTCTTTTCCAGCCGTTGGTGTCTTCCCTAATGATTCACCTTGGGGTAGGATGTGTTTGCCTTGACATAGGTGATTTCCTGAGGTAGAGTTTACCTGTGGAGCCCTTCAGAAGCCTGCAGAAAGTCAGGGTTAAGAAGCTGGAAGAAGGCTGTTTATTTTGATTTGTGGTTTGGTTTTGTTGGGGTTTGTTGTTTTTTTTTTCTTCTTTCCAATAAACGGAGAATGAAATACCTACTTGTTGCATTCAGATCACAAATATACATGTGATAAGACTAGTGAATTAGTTTGAAAACTACCTTTTTTATTGCTTGTGCAGTGCTCTAACTGGCAAAACATGCCATATTACTGTAGTACACTGCCTCCTTTGTGCAGACTTTGTTTCAGAACTCGCCAGCACGCAGCTCTGTCACAGGTGCCTGATGGCTGTTCCCCTTCCTGTTTGGCATTCCCTGCAGGTGACAAGGCAGCCAGCAAGTCTCCTGGCACTACAGAAACTTCCCTGCTGTTTGGAGAAGCGGCAAGAGAACATTTTTGCATCCAGATACCAGCCTTATATAACGCTGCATTTAAATGTGAAGGTAACTGCTGAAGGCGTAAAATTAGCTTTACTTTATCTGAACTCTGTGTCTTGTTGCTTTCTCTGTGATCCATAGTCTTAAAATGGCATTAATAAAATGCTCAGCTTGGGCAATGGATCAAGGTACTATACAGAGTAAGAATCAGTTTTGCTGTTGATAAAAAAGCTCTTAGTCCACAAGGGATTCGATCATAAATTCTCAGTCCTCCAGGTGACACTGTCATTTTGCTCCTTAGTTTATTAGTATCACCACCCGTCGCCACCCGTCACTTAATTTGGCTTTATTTTGAAGCCTGGTTTATAGAGGGGAAGATACTGTTGTAGATACCTCAGAAGAGTGAGAATACAAAGAGAAGTTAGATGTCAAACTGCAGTTAGATATGCTGGGATCTAGAGATTTTGTATTTCCAGCTGTAGACGAGCTGCAGTTTCATTAAGTCTATATATAATCTATATATTCTAAACAACAACAAAATAAATCTAGGTTTGCATCCTTCCTTCAGCCTCAGCAAAGGATCAAATTTTAGTTTTTCATCAGATCTATAGAAATATTCTAAATTAAGTAAGAACAAAATCTGTGTTTACATCCTTCCTTCAACCTCAGCAAAAGATCGAATTTTAGTTTTTCATCAGATCCCTAAAACTAAAAAAAAAAAGAAATCACAAGACAGTATTTTTACTTGCAGAATATCTATATATTTAGCTTCAGAACAGTCTGTTTTCTGGCACTTCTCAAACCAGGAAAATTTTCTGTGTGTACATCATTTAGATTGTCTGTTTACAATATTTCTGTCACTATTTCACGCTACAAGTGATTAGCCCAAATTTAGAGCAATTCCTTGAGGAAGCCTTACAGCTTGTCTGACGGCAAATATAGACCTCTAGATATGCTTTGTAATAAAATTAAGCTGCTTCTTATGGCTTTTGGGGCTTGTTTGCTCAGATTCAAGGTTTTAAATGATAAATAACTTTTTATCCTTGGGAATCTTAGCGTTTTTATGAGCAGGAACGTAACTTTAGCTCTATAAAGTGAGCAAGAATGAGCAAAGCAGTAGCTTTGCTTAGAGCATCATAGTGGTAAATATTTCAGATTCAACAGAGATGAAATCTAAAATCTGTAACACTTCTACTAAGTGACAGTTAAAACAAAGATTGAGACCTGTGCCCCCTAAAGCATCTGAACATTTGGCATCAATTGAAGTCAGACATTATGCGTTGTTATTGCTGGCAATTTCTGCTTCTACGATTGAAAAAGTATTTTCCTACAAAAACAGCCCAGGGTGTGACGCCAACGTGTTACCCCTTTCACAGTCACCTTTTTCTGCTCTTGTGTTGTGGTGGACCTGCGAGTAGCATGTGAAGGTTTTCCTCCAGGGTGTTGGGCTGGTGCATTTCAGCTCTGTATCTACGTGGCAGGGTTTTCATGACTGGGCTTTGTGTGTCGTGAGTAGTTTTCAGTAAACACTGTTATTTGGACCTGTTAAATTTATACATTTTGTTTGTATTCTAACAGTGTTTGGATTTATCAGGTAGAAATACCAAAGTGCTCATTCCCCATCTTAGAAGCCGCTTTAAGCCACTGGGTGCTACTATAGCACTGCCAGATGAAATCTGTTCAGCAGTTCCAACCCAGCTCCTCTCTTCCCTCTAGGATTTTATTATAACCATTTTCAGCAACTCCAAATGGTTGAGCGTAGCTTTGGATTCTTTTCTGGCAGGAGCATCGTGGCAAATTTTTGTTGAGAAGTCAGCGGCTCCACCTGCTTCAGTTTCTTGGGGAGCCACCCCTGCTTCTGTCCTGGTTTGAGTGAGACCAGAATTAATTCTGTTCAGTGATTTTACTTTTCAGCTCAGTTCTTTTTGCAGGCAGTGCCTGTTTCTAGCAGTGGTAACACTTGATGGTTAGAGTTAGTACCAAGGATTAGAGAGCAGACCATGGCCACTGCTGGGTTTTGGGTACCACAGAGAGTAGAAGGCTGCACCTGTGGGGAGGATTGGACAGGACAGGTGACCCCAAGCTGCCCAACAAGGGATTCCATTCACTAGATGTCATATTTGGTATAAAGCTGAGGGATAACAAGAGCTGGGGGCCTTGGCTCGGTTGCTCTCAGCTCAGGGGCCCTTGCTCGGATTCTTGCTCTCTTCTTCAATGGCTGGAATCCAAGGAGGACTCTGTCCGTTCTGCCTGTGTTCCTGAATCCAGTATTGGAATCCAGCTCCTGAACTCAATTCCCATCTGCTACTGGGCCCAGTCTGGGACTTTCCCAGTGCCTTCTCCACGGTGTCAGTGGTGACAGTGACACGATTGCCCTCAGGGGAGCTTGGATTCAGTACTGGGTTTGTATATTTGTATATATTCCATCTTCATTATTATTTTCATTTTCGTTCAAGTTGTTCTAGTTTCCTTTTCTAATCAATAAATCTCTCTCCCTTATTCCCTTTCTCTTCCCCTTTGGGAAGGGAGGGGGATTAACAGAGAGCATCTCTTACAGGCCTAGCAGGCTGTCCCGATCCCAAACCGGGCCACGCAGCACAAAGAGCTGCGTATCCAGCCCCTCTGGATCCGTGGATGCTCGAGGGGCAGGCGTTTGCTACTGAAGCTGAGGGCGGCTGCCACGCTGTGAGAACACCCTCGATCAAGCTGTCAGTCAGTCTTGGTGTCTGACAACCAGCCAGGCACCGTACAAAATCAAACCACTCTTCTCCTGGCAAGCCTGCCCTGAATTTTGAATCCTTGGCTGGGGTAGCCCTAAGGAACTGCCCTCACTGCTGATTGGTATTAGGAGTGGGATACACGCAGAGGTACGACAGCTCTGAAATGAGAGTCTCTTTTTCTTTGCGTTGTAGGCTTTGTGTTAGTGGTTTTTAATCCAGGCAGTAAACGCAGAACTGAGAGAAAATCGTTCACCCTTTTCTCAGGTAGAAAATATTGAGAGAATGGAGTTTTCAAGTTGCCTGCTTTTTGCCGGGGCATTGTGCCTTTTTTTTCGTGTTATTTTCTTTGAATGTGTGGCCTTCCCCAGCCAATGCTTTTAGTCAGCAACACCGTGGATTCTTCACCGGTACACCATGAAGAAATCCATCCAGCACAGGCATTGCTGTCCTGATCTCTGTTATATATACACGTAATAATTTTTTTTTTGTCTTCTATTTTATTTAGTGTTGATTTTCATGTTTTGTTTCAGAGATTTTAAGTCCTATAGGGAACACATCACCTGTTAGCAATAACTTGATAATGCTGGGCAAAAACATAGTGAGTTTAGCCCAGCAGTCATGTTCTTTCTTCTATTTAGAATCCAAGCAGACAGGGAATGCTTTCAAGTGAGAGAAGTCGTCTGTTTTTTGAAAAGTGTTAACGATCACGTAATTTTTCCCCTTTTTTTCATGGTTATTTCGCTGAGATGGCTGCTCATAGGTGCTGATCTCACCTTTAACAGGCACAAAAATGCAAAGAATCTTCGTTACTGGCCTGTGGAAGTACCTCGGTGTGAGGGCAGAATCACTTCTATCAACTCTTTTCATGTTTCAGAATATACTGGTGCTGTGCTGCTTTCCAGCGTGGCCAGCAGGTGGGGAAGGTGAAAAAGCAGCAGCTCCGTGTCCCCCAGTTCAGGGAGTCCTGGGGCTGCTTCTCCAAAGTGGGCTGCTGGCTGCCTTGTGTTTAGCTAGATGTTGTGGCCAGTTGGTGCTGCCCTCATTCTTCCAGGGTATTTCTGTGTTTTTCCCAAGAAAAAGATAACCTGCGTTTACTTTTGTACAGGATCTTCCTTCTGTATAAATGTAACTGCCAACGTGAAGTAACTGAAGTATATTACAAATAAGCGGTGTTATTTTGATAATTGCCCCGATTAGCTAAGACTAGAATATTTCCCATCCTTTCTCAGCAATTGGAAATGCCAATTTTTATTAAGAAGCTGGGTATTGAAATAGTATCTTTTTTCCTTGGAAATGTTGCTTTCTTTTCGAAAAATGCCTGTGGTGTTCTAGGGCTTGTAGTGGATAGGGAAGGCAGGGCGGTTTTTGCCAATTCTCCTGGTAAGTTAGAAGGCCCTGAATTGTCCTGATACCTCCTGATAAATAGAGAGAGATGTCACAATATTTCCTTGTCAAAGGCTTCTTGGAGTCTTTCTACTCATAGTGGCCAGAATAACAAACCAGGAAAATGCTGCACAGTGGCACGAATTAGTGTCTCCTGGGAGTCCTTCCTTGAAGAATTGTCATTATGGTACAGTTAAATACCTTTGTCAACTCGTTTTTGTTTTTTTTTCTCAGTTAACTTTTGCAGGTAAAATGAGCGATGTGGTAGGGAAAGGTGTTCTGAGGGCGTGAAAATATCTTTAAAGAGTAGGATAAAATTAAACGAGGAGCAAATTTAATTTGCTAAACTCCATGTGTCTCAGAAAAATAATGGACCTGTCGGTTGGCTGATGTGCTCAGCAAGAAAGGGTGATCAGCAAGATGCTGGCTGAACACAGCCAAAGTTACCTTGTTAAAATGTGTCTCAGGCCTGTAATTACTGGCAGCTCATCTTCCTTGCTCTTTGCCACCAGATATTTAACATCAATTTGCATCTGACACAGAGCTTGCAAAGCTGATTTGCCTGGTGCTTCAGTCGCCGAAACACTCCCTCTTTTTAAACATTGATGCTTTCCTCCAGAAAATATTTGTTCTTTGGATTTCTACAGGGAGTTCCTTCTATTTGTACCACCGTGGTTTGTTTCTTTCTTTGGTGTTGCTGCATCATCTTGTATTACTGCTAAGGCTTTGGAAAGGGTCATAAAGACATTAGGAAGCATTAATGTGATGACAGGAGTGAAAGAAAATGGGTGATGTTGATCTTGGCTGCCATAAGAACAGCCAACCAAGCATTAGCAATTCCTTTTCTGGGCAGCTGGAGTAGGAACTTCCACGAACAGCAATTCAGCAAAAGAGTGACCTCTGGGTAGAGAGACTCTAATTTTAATAATAAGAATAAATACTTTAAGTAGTTATGAATGGAACTTGATGGTCGTGAAAGGAAGCTCCGGTGCTGATTTATCACATCACCGTCAACCTGGAGACAGGGCCATGGCAGGGACATGCCATACTTCTGTGCATCATGGGTGGAATCTGACCACTGGCCATCACTCTGACACAGAGCAGAGGTACCTCTGCAGCTGGCTGGGAAGCCCCACCGCTCCCGTGCCTCGCTTATTTACAACCGGATCCTGGTGTTATGGAAGAAGGGAAAATCACCTCTTTTCTCCGCTGGGTTCGGAATATAATCCTTTATGAAGGCCCTGCAAAGGCAATGAGCTGTCTTCTGTCGACTTCTTTGAGGTGCAATATCAAGCCCTGGTGCAGGTTCAGGTTCCTTTGAACACCTTTGCTGCCGTTAGTGGTCTGTGACAGCACTCCACCTCTGCGCTTCCCTAGATGATGGGCTTAATTTTGTCAAATCCAGACGTATTTTTTGATTTAGTCAACAGGCAATCAGCTTTGGCTGGAAATAATATTCTTAAATGTGTGCTCTTAACGGGAAATGGCATTTTTTTATGCGCGTTTCCTCCACAAATGATGATTGTCAATGTTTAATCAGCGCTGGAACAGAATCTGGCGGCTTCACACCATTCTGATGAATAGGGGACTGATGTTGCTGATGAAAGAAGCAGCTTATGCCCCAGCTACTTCTTTGAAGTACTTTGTGAATCATTGTTAGACCTTCTGTAGGGTCAGGATAAGTTTACCACTCTTTGCCCAGAAAGTAATTTCTGCCAAGCATTGTGACATTTTACAGATTGCAGTGTCTGCATCTTTGGGAGAGTCAAACAGGGAGTCGGCCGTACGTTCTTGGCAGAGAAACCTATAGGTTGCCATTCCTCCTCCAAGTGGGTGTTGAAGAGAAAGGGAGGCAAGATAAATCCCAATAGGTGAGCAGAACCAGAGGTTTTTAAAAAGGATGAGAAGCAGGATTACACTTGTATTCCTTGGATCTTTCTGAAGGAAATAATTACTGCCTGTTTTGCACAGTGTATGCCCGCAGGAGTAGTTCTGGTTGCTGGCTGGCTGACACTGAAAATCAACTGCACTTTTTGTTACTGAATATGTCAACCTTTTCAGCATTTTCCCCTAACAAGTGGAAGGTGTGCAGGCAGAGATGAGATCTGTGTGTTCTCAGTTCTTTGTAAGACTTTTTTTTTTCCTTTTTAGCATAAGTCAAGCAGCTTTGAACAATTCTCCTTTGACTCATTAACTATCAGAAGCAAATGTAGATGGGAAGCATAAAAAATTCTTTCAGAAAAGAAGAGTATAACTGCAATATAATCTTCCTCTATATGGAAGAATCCTTCACATGAATCCAGGTTTATCCACAGGCAAGCACTGACGCATGACATGACTTTATATATTTCCCTGTCTTATTATAAATAAGAACAATTCAGTTGCCTAAACGTGAAGTACTGTTTGAGATATCGTTGTCTCATCTCTGGATATCTCACCAGATCTCCAGCTTTTGGCCCAGGAGAATGTAGGGCCTGCATTAGGTCCTTGTTGTGAATGTATCCCCTGTCCTAGGGTAGCTCAGATGGCACACGGTACTCTTGCTCAGACTAATAAATTAAGACCATGTAGATGAAAATAGTGTGAAGTTTGTGCCTTGCTGGTGGAAATACAACCTCTAGAGACACATTAAGCCTGAAAGATTCTCTCCATGAGTACCTGAAAGGAGGGTGTAGTGAGGTGAGTGCAGCCTCTTCTCTCAAGGAACTAATGACAGGACTAGAGGAAATGGCCTGAAGTTGCACCAGAGGAGGTTTAGATGAGATATTAGGAAGAATTTCTTTTCTGAAAGAGTGGTCAGGAGCTGGAATGAGCTGCCCAGGGAGGTGATGGAGTCACCATCCCTGGAGATATTCAAAAAAAGCGTAGAGGAAGCACTTCGGGATGTGCTTTAGTGGGATGGTGAGGTGTTTTGGGAAGGTTTGGGGGATTTGTTTGTGTGTTTTGTTCTGACGGTTGGACGTGGTGCTCTTAGAGATCTTTTCCAACCGTGACAAGTCAGTGATTCTATGTGATTAAGATTCCCTATGCACAAGGTGCTAGTTTTAGACTCTTAATCTGTAATTTTTTTAATGAAATGAGGATGATGGAATAAAAGCTGTGCTTATTCCATTTTCAGACCATGCCACATGGAAGATACTGTGAGCATTTTGGAGCGGATAGCGGTAAACGAGCGCTTAATATGGAGACGGTACAGGTTTTTAATGTGAATTGTGACAACTGTATTAACAACAAAAATGAATAATTAAAGGCAGGGATGAGCAAAACTAGGTGAATGGCTTCAGCTAAATGTGCACTTTTTCAGAAGATGGTTAGAATCACCGTGTGTGTGAATACTTAGGGTCAGAAGCCGGATCAAATAGGTGTTCAGTACTAAAACATGTAGGTAGGTTTATAATACCCAATGCAGTAGTATGTGTAGTATGAAAGAGGAAACAAAATCTTAAAATCTTTGATTTTCAGCTTTGGTGTTGTGAGTCCCAAGGTGGCTGTAAAGCCAGCAGTGTGCCAATGTTGTGGTACTTGTTACGTTGCTTGAATGGAATTATTTTGATTCAGAACTGTGTGTGTAGCTAGAAAAGACAAGCCCTGGCTGGCAGGAGGAAGAATGAAAGGGAGAGACACAATTATCATTCAAATTTATCTTGATTAATTGCATAAGTGATTTGAAATCAGTGAGATGAAGTCCAGTAAGTTCAAGTGCTAAATATGTGAGATGTGTGTTGGTGGGCAGGGAGGGAGTGTTATAAAGAGAAGGTGGGGTGCTGCTGGTTGGGGGATGATATTGTAATGGATCACAAACTGAACAGGGATCAATGGTGTTTTCTGCAAAAGAGGAATCTATCTGGAGGGAAGGGAAGAGATGCCATCCAGAGGGACCTTGGCAGGCTGGAGAGGTGGGCCCATGCCAACCTCATGAAGGTCAACAAGACCAAGTGCAAGGTCCTGCATCTGGGTCAGGGCAATCCCAAGCACTGATATAGGCTGGGCAGTGCCTGCNCTGCCCATGGCAGGGGGGTTGGAACTGGATGATCTTAAAGGTCCCTTCCAGCCCTGACAATTCTATGATTCTAGTTGTGGGGTTTATGAGCAGGAAAGTGATGCATAGGAAGCAGGAGGGGAAACCACAGGTATAAAAGAAGGTCCAGTTCTGTACACCATGGCTTAAGAAAGACGTACATGCATTAAAAGAAGGCTGCAGGAGATCCATAAAAATTACTAGATATTTAAAGATCAAAGGGCATGATCTTCAGGTGATATAAATCACTTCAGGCTCAGTAACTCCCAAAGAACTAAGCTGATTCACACCAGCTGAGGAGCTGATTAAAAGAGTTATTTTTTAAATTTTCTTTCTAATCTAACCTTAAGAGTGGCAATTTACATTAACTTCTCAGTGCCATCAAGTTTTCCCTAAGGCTTGCAGGAAAGAATTATTTGAGTGTCATAATTTAACTCTCTTTTTTTTTTTCATTTTATTTTAAACTGAGCCATAGATTTTTTTTTTCCAGTTTCTATTTTAGCATTATTTAAAAATGAACACAGTTAAAATGGAAAAAGGGAAGTACTTTTAAAATCCAATGCATAATTAACCTCTGAACCGTACTGTCTCTTGATACTGTCGCCAGAAGCTTAACGGGATCAAAACAAGGTGATAGATAATGAGAAAATCTCCTGACATATTAGAGGAGATTAAAATATAGACTTTAAGAAAAAAAAAGAAAGGACAAAAAGCTACACGCTTCAGGACACAAGCCGCCCTTTGTGTAACCAAGTGGAGGGAGCTGGTTTCTCAAAGATCTTGTTGTCCTAGAGTTGTGTTTAATGGGCTTGTCTGAAACATCTCCTGTGACCTCTTGTCAGATGGAGGATGCTGAAGCAGATGGACACAGCTCCCAAGGAGTCTGACAATCACTTTTTCCTACCTTGAATTCTGTGGAAAATTTGATGCTTCTGCAGCTAACCTCTTAGTGACGTGTAAAGGTGACTTGAAAGGGCTAGTTAAAAAAAAAGACAAACAAAAACCCAAAACCAACCAACCAAAAAAAAAAAAACCACAAAAATAAGCTGCTTTTTTAATCTGTATATTCATATCTATCTGCATATTCATATTCATGCTCACCACTATGTTGTTTCCACATCCTTTATGTGCCTATGTGTTTAACTTTTATCGGAGGCTGGATCCAGGGGGTTGACAAAAGGTTTCTCCAAGGGTTGATCTAAAAGAAGGTGGACAACCTTCTTTGTTTTCAATAAAGAAAAACCACAAAGGAAGAATGTAACAACATTGCTTGGGTACTTAGGGAAAAAAAAATATAAATAGCAAAGCCTGGCTGCAGCTAAAACTAGCAGGGAACATTAAAGATGGGAAGAATGGATTCCAAAGGAAGTTTGGGAAAAAAATACGCCAGTGAGCAAGAGCCTGGTGGTAGACTGAAGTTCTCAAGACTTTTTTTTTTTTCTTCACTATTAATATGCAAGCTTGCTCTCAGACTTCTGCGTGTACTGCTGAGGTTTGGGAAGGAGATGGCAACCATCATGGGGGAGCAGCACGTTAGAGACTGCTCAGAAAGTCTGGTGTTCTTAAAGTCTGTTGCAGTGGTTGGGATTCACCTGAGGGTGCTGGTGTGGTGACTGTGAGCCTGCTGTCTGTCACATGTCACAACTCACGACGGTCAGGGAAGCAGGATTGGGTACTGCTGTCCTATGTTGCCAACGGATGGCTTTCTCAACAAGGTTTTGCACTAGTCTGCTTGTGTGGATCCTCAACTGAGCTATCTAATACCATGATTAATTTCTTTGTTTTTTTTTTTGTTCTTTTCTTCCCCCAAGCCTACATGTTGCTCTTTGGATTTGTGGTGACTCATTTCTAAGAGCCTAATGCTCTTGGAGCTGTATTCTAGTGATGAGATATGTGAGCTTGGGTTGATGTCTCCTAACGTTGGGCAGGTGTAGGAAATGTTATCTTTTGAAGGGAGAGAGTGGATGTCACCTATACTGGCTCTTTACGGTGATCCTCCTCAGATACTTCCTTTAGAAGTAACAACTGAACAGCCAAAACTGGGATGCTGAGAAGGGATTTTACTCCTGCACTTCATAACATACAAGCTAAACATCAGATGTGGGGTGTTTCTGATGGAATCTGGGCCTTATGGAAGCAAGAAGCGCTTAACTGAGTTGGCTTGTTTGGTTGAATTAGTAGGTCCTATGAACATTTAAAAGGAAAAGAGCTTCTTTCACACTCACTTTACCTGGAAAACCTTTTCTGAGCTACTTGAACAGCATCACAAAATCTTTTTGGCATCATCTTGCAATTGTTTGAGGAATACGTTCGTGCTTCTTCTAGGTTGTGTGAAAATTGTGTCTGAAAAACCCCCGATTTTGGGAATTGGGACTTTTCCTGTGAAACTGAGCCAAAACAAGGTGCTACAAGGATTTCTGTTAATAAAGTCTCTGGCCTAATTATGTCTTTTTGTGGCATACACAGAGTAGAGCCTGTGTGTCATTTATGCTGTGGTCTGACTCTCACTTTCCCTTAACGCTCTTTGCAAACAAATTCCCCAAAGCAGGGAAAAGAGTGGGCTGAGCCAAAGGAAGTGAATTTCTCTTTCATCTTCAAGCATTACTTTAGAGATTTAAAAACTTGTAAATGTCACAGGTTTTCTTTTTGTGGTCCTTAACTCAATGGGAAAAGTCTTCCCATGGCAGTGAGCTTGAAGCTGGATCCCTATTAGCTTTGGTTGCTTGTTCATTAATCTCTAACAGATTGATAGAGCTAAAGGCTGGAAAAGGTCTGTGACTTTTTCAAAGATGTGCTCGGTCTTGATTTGAAGGTCTCTGTGCTTAATCACTCTTGAAGATGAAACTTAGTCTTGTTTCCAGTTTGAATTTGTTCAGCTTGGCCTGTCTACCACTGCTTCTTGCTTTCACAGAATCACAGAATTCTTGAGGCTGGAATAGACCTGGGTGACCTAACACCTCAACATCAACCAGACTGTGTCACTAAGAGCCACGTCCAATCTTTCCTTAAACACTTCCAGGGATGACGACTCCACCACCTCCCTGGGCAGTCCATTCCAGTGTTTAATCCCCCTTTCCATGAGGAAGGGCTTCCTAATATCCAACCTAAACCTCCCCTGGCGCAACTTCAGGCCGTGCCCTCTCCTCCTGTCAACACTTGCCTGGGAGAAGAGCCTGACCCCCACCTGACTACACCTTCCCTTCAGGTCGTTGTAGAGAGTGAGAAGGTCCCCCCTGAGTCTCCTCTTCTCCAGGCTAAACAAGCCCAGCTCCCTCAGCCTCTCCTCATGAGACTTTCCCTCCACTCCCTTCCCCAGCCTCGTCGCTCTCCTCTGGACCCGCTCCAGCACCTTTTGCCTCTGCTTGATTAGTAATCCTGCTCTGACTCAGCATCCTTGTAGGTCCCTTCTTGAGAAGGCTGGCAATGTAAGCTCTTAATTCCTTCATGTTTGGGTCTCTTCGGTTTTGTGCCGTGGTTTTCCAAACGTGGACACCAGAACTGGAAGCAGCATTTGTCTTTCAGCACTATCAATAAATGCACTGAAGTCAAATGTTACTTTTCTCAGGTTCAGATACTGAAGGAGCATATTAGGGTTTCTTGTGTCTTCATAACAATCAGAAACTAATGATCAAATAATTCCATTTATCAGTCGTTCGTCCATTTTTAACTAGATTCATTTTAAGCCCCTGCTTTTGTGCTACATCCTCCATTCTGGAGGTAGGATTTGCATTTTTCTTTCCAGATGTATAATGTGAATGTGATTTTTATGAAAGTATTTTTGTGGGCTTAATTGTTTCCTATGCTGAATTGCTTCAGGTCATTCTATATGACTGTTCCATCATTGCTTTTTATCGTTCCGCCTGGTTTTGTCAGCTGTAATTGTTTTAAGATTGCATTAGCCTTATTTTGAAATCGTTTAGGAGAATCTTATATTCTGAAGCCCAGTGCCAACCCTGAGGAATCATATTAAAATTACTTGGGTTCCGTGGTGTTTTTTGCCTTTTGTGACTATTTCTGGTGATTCGTGGGCCATTTTTTAATTCACTTAATGTGTGCTTTATTAATGTATAGTGTTAATTTTTAGATCAGATTATCTTATGCTTATGCATAAGTCAAATGCCTTAAAAGCTTAATATCCTAACAGTTACCTTTTTTTTTTCCAAGAAAACTGTGACCTCATCAAACAATGAAATAAGATTTGATCAATAAGATCTACTTTCTGTAAAATCATCATCACTGGCTGGGTTTATACCCCCAGCACTTACTTTTTAATTGATAAGCTGATAGAGGATTTAACTGAGAATTTGCCCATGGTAGATTCATTGGCTCCTAGTCCTGCTGATTGTCCTACTTGCCCTTCTTGATGGTATGTGGACCAATTAGCAATCTTCTGCTTTTTTAAAAAACATCTAGCAGAGGCCGTTATCTTCTCAGGTAGCTGTAGCATGTCATTGATGTGTAATAAAAATTTTGAACATGTTTTGCATGCAGTGGTAGATAAATTTGGTAAGAGATGAATCCCCTTGCATTCTAGTTAGTCCTCAGAGATTAGAGGGGCAGCTGGACTTGGCTCTTAGTAGATATGCCAATTATTGCCGTGACTACAGGTCCGACACCAGATGCACGGACAGACAGCCTGTGGGGTTTATTTCACTTGCAGCATATACAGAGATTCTTTAAGATTGCTGGTGATAAATGCACTAAGCTACAGAATTGCTCTATAGTTCCAAAACACACAATTGTCATCATAATCTCACAGGGAAAACCCACTTGGAGTAGCTGAGGCCGCAGATCTTACCCAACGGTGTCCCTTCTTGGGAGGGTGAGCAGGACAAACCCGTCCATCTGTCCCTATGACTTGGTGTTGAATTCTCATCCTGCAAATTAGGTCTGAAATAGAGGATAATATTTATACTTCATTCACTGCTATTGAGCAAAGCGTGGAGGTGGGACAATAGTCAAGCCTTTGTTCCTGGTGGGTCAGCCTTTAGAAGTGACACAAAACATAGATGACTTCCTTGGTAACTTCTGCTGTGAGAAGCGTGCGAATGGGATAAGCGGTCTTCACTGCGTTCCCCACTCCTGCTTGGAGCCATGAGAACACAGACCACCAGATCTCCTCCCAGTCTTCGTGTCTCTCCTCCTCACCAGATGTTTATCAGCAGTGTTGAGCTTTGCAGTTTTCAGTTGTTTTGTGCTTCCAGCAAATGCGCGTAGGGAAAAGAGACAGGGAAGAAGAGAGTTGTGAGTCCAGCAACATGTCATCAACGTATTTTCTTACTGAAAAAGGCTGATCTGGAGAAATTATTTTTGTCACATGTGACTCTTGGGTTTGTGTTTGGTGGGGTTTCAGTAGTGTAGGAGGCGGCTATTGGTATGCTGCCTGTAAGAAGCTTCAAGAAGCTGCTCCAGCTCCAAGTTGGATCCACTTCTGGCCAAGGCTGAACCAACCAGCACCTCTGTGATAGCATATTTAAGAGGGGGAAAACCAGTGGGGCAAGTTCCTTTTGTTCTGGGAGCTCTCTTGTTTTGGAGAGGAGTGGAAAGTGGTAGAGACAACCGAGCGATCGCCAAGGTCAGTGAGGAAGGAGCAAATGAGAGGCACTGGAGCAGCCATTCCCCTTTGGCCTGTGGTGAGCTGGCAGGCTGAGCCCTCGCAGCCCTTAGAGATCAAGAGTGGGGCAGAATCTCATCGCCAACCCCTGAAGAACCCCACACTGGAGCAGGGTGCTGTTAACTCTGAGTTAATAGCTAATGTGTTGCTTAGTGCCAGCTTAACCAAAGCATCTCCTCCTCTAAATGAAATCATCTGTCTTGTGGAAAGAACATTAAATACAGTTTACAGCAAATTACTGGTCAAAACACAATGACAAAACGTGGAGCAGGAGGATGATGTAATTATGGGGTTTGTGCATATTTTCATGCCCCTTCAAAGTCAAATCAACCTGCACAGAATTGAAACTCAGAGCCCGTGTCCTTGATTCAAGGACAGATTGAGCATCTGGTCAGAGCAGCAACCTCACTCTGCATTGGCAGAAAATAAAACCCGAGTTGACTTTGAACAGAAAGGGGCAGTGAAAATCAACAGCTTACAAGTGAGAATTAAAGAGACAGCAGGGAGAAACTCACTTCTGAGCCGTTTCGAGGCATCGTCAGAGGCGGGCGAGAGGCAGCCTGGAACTGAGGATGGGTAGTCCTCAGAGATGACTGAATTCAAGCTACAGCTGTCATGCAGGTGGAGGAGGAATTATCTAAGACAAGAGATTTGATGCCTTATCAAGGAAAAAAAAAATATCGATCTAACATGGAAGGGAAATCCTTAAACAAAATACTAGAAAAGGCAAAGGACCAGTGTGGCAGGAGTATGCGGTGTCAAGACGAACCCAGACCTCTTTTAGATCTAGAGAGGGGGAAATGAAATTATGGATAGAGCATGAAATCACAGGCTTTGTTGGACTTTAGCACAAGATTAATCTGGCTATAACTCTTAATGGAGGCTTCTTAGCAAGAAGTTTTCACAAGCAGGTCTCCTGTGTCCACCAGAACTAGAGTGAAGCTCTGATGGTGGTGGGCTGCGTACTTTGAATGCCAGGATATCACCGAATCACAGAATGTTAGGGATTGGAAGGGACCTCGAAAGATCATCTAGTCCAATCCCCCTGCCGGAGCAGGAACCTAAATGACATCACAATATGGGCACGTCTATGAAGCTTCCTGGTGTCAACATCAGGAAACGGTATGGGCCAAGACAGACGATCCATAGCAGCCCAACCCTAAGAAGAACCCATGGCAGAGAAGGAGGAATGGTCCAAGTCAGTGCTGTGCAATACCACTCTACCTCTTACTTTGTCTTCTGTGTTGCTCTACGATCTCCTGAAACAGGCAGATGGATTTCTGTACGCTGGTGATTATGATGTTTATTTTCTCATTAATGATGCAGGACCAAAGTTTTTGAAGAATGTTGGCACTTAATACTCTTGTAAATGGTTTAGGAAGGGATTTGGCTGTCTAGATACCTTTAAAAATTGGTTCTGCCAGCAAAAACTTGTTGAAGTGGACAAGCCTGTTCCTGTTCAGTTCAGCGAACTTTGAATTGAGCCTAAGTTCATCTGCTCAATTATCGAATATTTTGACAGTTGTATCAAACGAGACTTTAAAATTGATGTCAAGTCACAAACCCAGTATTTTATTCTATTCAGTGCTCAAGGTAATTTGGTGACAGGTAACACCACTGTTTCAGAACTGCCACGTACCAACCCCTCCTTCGAAGAGCGGAGTCTATGTCAACTCCACAAAGTTGCTAGGACAACAAAAGAGAACTTAGGAATTCTTCTCCTTAAGAAGCAGCGTTTTTCTTGCTGCTGCATTAATTACATCACTCTATATTTATCACAGCTCAGGAGAAAAGTGACAATTAAGCTGTGACACTTCTGTGGAGGATTGCCATCTTACTTAGGAACAACATGAAGTCGGGGGCGCGTAATCAGAGTGAAATGGAGACCCTTGCCACGCTGTGCTATCAATTATACTTTAGATAAAGAGATTTTTTTTCCATCAGGGCCCGATTTAGGAATTAATGCAGCTTTTGCTTTAGAAGTGATAGGAGGTGTTCTGGCAACCAAAGTTTGGTTTTAAAGAGTGCAAAGTTAACTTACCTAAATTATACACTTGTGCAGGGAAATGTAGGATAGGATCCTACTATGAGGAATATTTGGAAATGTTATATGAACTTGCTTCTTATTCTCCCATAGTAAAGTGTCAGTTCATCAAAACTGGGAAATTCTTCAAGAACAACCTTTTTCATCTTGAAAAATAGATACATCTTTTCATGTTTTATCAAAATATGCTGGTTTACTTACTTGATTTCTGAAATCATTTCCTTGATTTATTTTACTTTTTTTTTTGCAAAAGAATGATTCATTTCACCTCCAACTTCTTTATGAGGATGTTTTGGATAGACCATATATGAAATATTCTGAATGCCTCAAAAGAGGTTTCATGTGATGTGGTGGAGAAAACATGTCAATTCTCAAACTTCTGCCTGATATGGAAAGGAGGAAAAAATCCTAAGGGTGGATAAACTCATTTCTCAGCCAGCCTTGCCCCCCTCTAAGAGCAGAGGCAGTTCTGTCAGAGCTAAGGAATCACACTTTTGGATTGAGAACATCAGCCCTCAGGTAGGCACAGCTGGTGCTCTGTTAATCCACTTAATAGAAGGTTAGATACACAGCTGCTCGCTCTGCAAAGAAGCAATCTTCAGAACTTTTGTGATAGAAAAGGGGGTACCTTAATTTCTTGCTGGGTTAGGCTGGCAGGTGACTCCCTCTTCACAGGGAGAAAGCAAGGAAGGATGTGCATTTAGATGCTTCCAGAGCTAATCTTCTAAAACTTGAAGCATTAACATAATTAAACTCACTTCTGTCCTGCTTGGAATAGCTGTGAAAATTATTAAAAGTAACCTTTTTTTTTAACCTGAATCATTGATAGTCCAGTATTTCAAAAAAGAAAGTATTGCACTCAATATCAGAATGAGCTGCTTTTTTTTTCCTCAGAATCTTGTTCTGTTTTCTTTACACTGCTTATTAGGTAGCACTGACTATGTTACAAGGGCTATCGTGGTATCCATGTGCACTGTTACTTTTTGAATGCTTGATCTTCTTTAATTGCCATCATATGATATAGTATCTGGTATTGCTTCAATGCTAATTGTGTAGAGGGAGATGACAGGATGTTGCAAACTTCTAGGAAGGTCAAACAGATCCACAAAGATTAGCAGAGCTTTGTGGAAAGATTCTAGTTTCGATTTTTTGACTATTTCATTGCTAAATGAGTCCAGTTACTATGTTATGTTCATCCAGTTAACAACAGGAGAAGAAAATCAGCACTATGCAAATGTACTTCTGCAACTGGAGTAGTCCTGGGGAAGTAGAAATAAAATAATCCTTGTCTCTATTCTACTTTGAGACAAAATTGATTTTGTTTCTTTATGTCTTCAACTTGCATTATGAAGTCTGATGACAACACTAATTATACATAATAAACTTCATGAATCAGAAATCTGAAATAATATTTTGGGGTCGTGTTCATACAGATGTTTTATCTTGTGCTCTTAGTTTTGCCTTCCAACCTTTGACACAAGACAGAGACCCTTCAAAGTCCACTTCAAAATCAGTAAGATTTGCAGCGCTTAATTTAGAATCTGAGGATCACAGGCTCTGAAAGAACACCCAGCTACGATAAATGACGTTGGATTCGCTAAATGAATGTGCTTTCAATATTTACAAGGTTTCTGGCCTTAAATTCTCCGAACATATGTGCTGATAAATTAAATATTTTTCTCTTTAGAAGCTTTGAATATTCTTATGTCATGAAATCATTTCAGCAGATGGTTAATGCATGACCCCAGAATTTCAGTGGATGTCAGCAAAGATGTGCTAGATTAGATTTATCCTTGGCTTAAACCCACTGAATCAGCTCTTGCCAGGTGAGAAATCAGTCTGTGTTACCTACTCAATTGTGATGTTCCTATCAACAATTTATATACATCCAGTATTTCTATGTAGTACCACAAATAATTTTGGTCAGCGTTATGTTGCAAATAGATTTTTTTTTTTTCTTTTTTCATTGAAAGCTGGTATTTTCTTCTTCCTCTTCAAAGACATGTACTTATATCCTGCATTTTTCACAAATAGAAAGGTGCCACGTTAATGATATTTGCAGATAACTTGAAATTTGCCAGAGGTTTGAAAGAAATGGAGGAATAAGTCAAACAGGAGAATGAGAGCAATTCAGAATACCTGCAGAAGACAGCCAAGAATTGATTCCACATTGTTGAATGCAAGAGGAAAAACAAATAGTCCAAGCAATGGAAAAGTCAGTGCTAGGAAGAAATTTTACGCTCAACACTGAACGACAGAGTAACAAGTTTAGTTATTTTATGATTAGATTTCTAAAATGATTTCCATACCAGTACTCATGCAATTCCAAACCAATAGAGAGCTTATCCTCATAATACATTGTGTTATAACACCACGGCTTTATTTTACAGATTTTACAGCTGAGAAGCTGGCACATGTGTAGATATATCCTTCAGAGAGCAGAGTATTCTCAAGAGAAGCAATTTTCTGGCTTCAACCAAACAAGCTGTTCCAAGAGGCATTTATCAAGTGAAGCCACAGTGCATCTTCCAGACCGAAGCCCATAAAGGTCCTCTCTGGCACATCCAGAAAAAAAAAGTCATGTTACTTTAGTCCTGATATGAATTTTTCCCATAAAACTGTTCAGCCTCTCTAAAAAAAGCACAGAGTGGACAGTGAATTATGGGAAGAAAGATCTTGTTGTTTGTCTCCAGGAGTAAGACGTGAAGGTGTTTAACCTTGGGTTGTGCAGATATGTGTCCTTTTTCTCTGACGTTTTGGGACCTGAAAAAAATTTGTTTTCAATTCTGGACATCACAATACCCAAAATAGGCAGATTGTTTTTCAGTAACTAAGGGGGGAAAAAAAAGTCAGGAATTAGCAGAAGAGATGAAAAATAATTATGCTAAGAAGATTTTGTGATATGTAGCACCTAAATTAAAGATCAACTTTTAAAAATTGCTAAACACCTAACATCTCCTATCCATAAGCCTAATGCAAGGGTAGTTTATATGTGTCTAATAACACTATCTCACTCTTCACTGTTATTTCAGTGAGATAACCAAAATTTCAGTTGGCATAGTTAGCAGGAAAAGGCATTTATCCAAGGAGAAGGCACCAGCTTTCTGGCTAGAGCACTTTTTGGGCACATGGGTGACCTGATCTGGTACGTCTGATTGGGAGCAGAAACTTGGAACTGAAATCTGCTTTGTTCCGGAGGTGGGATGATTGAGTAATTTTCTACTTTGAATTAAAAATGTACAGTTACTTTTTAATGTATTTTACCTCTAAGGAATTGGGAAAGAAACAATTCGCTGTTCTTTTTTCCCCCACAAAAAACTAAATTTGATTTGCCCTATTTTAGATCTGCTTGTAAGAAGGTTCACAAAAGAGTGTTTAAAACTTTTTTTTCTTTTTTTTTTTTTAAAAAAAAAGCCTCACAGATTTGTTTTCTTTCCCACTTGCATCTTTTTGCCGTGAACATTTTGTCACTGCAGAGGACAGGATCTGCTATCACATCTGACAAGCCATGCCCTCCCTTGCTCCCCCTCCCCTTTCCCTACTGTATTTAGATAAGAGATGAACAAGGGCGTTGAGCTGAACTTCACCTCATGGATTAGGACTAGACTATCAGAAGGAATCCCTGATAGCGATAGGCAGAAAAATTGTGAAATAAGGGCAGTTTTGTGCCCTCAGGCACCACTCAGGAAGGCAAATTGCCCTAGCCTAGAAATAACGCAGAGCTGCCCTATAGCATCTCTCTCCCTTCTTCAGAAGCTGGTCCCTCACCTTCTGAAAACTCCCTCAGCAGGGAGAGTCCTGGGCAAGCCTTCTACAAGCACTTCTTGCGTTTTGCAGGGAGCGTGGTTATTGTTTCTTTGCTTTTTCAGTCAGCACTTCGTAATCTGTTGCTTTCAAGAAAGGCAAAGGAACAGGGTAAAAATTTTCCGCAGATGAGAGGGTGCTGCCTTTTCTCACTTTGTGGTTTGTTGAAAGCTTCCTCCTCTTTTGCTGCTTCCGTTTCATCTTGTTGGCATGTTCCCAGGGAACCTGTTTTCCCTATATGTGAATATTCTTTTTTTCCAAACCAAGGTAAAACCTGTTGGCAAATGTCCCTGGATGTAAAGAGCTCATTTCTTCTTCTGTCATGACCAATAGTGCTTGTTTTATGTGCAGTCCCTCAAAAGGCCAACATAAAAGCGTCATGATATTGGATCACATAGTTCTTTGTGTGTAAATAGTTGCTCATCGAGGATCTTTAGCAAGTACACTTAGCAAGTGCTAAGTGTAGTTTACATCTCTTGTCTTTCCAAGGTTTCAAGATGATAAACATATTCGCCGATTCCTGAGATGAATTTATCGCCTGGTTTTGTGCGTAACAACTCCTGCCAGGTGATGAGTATGCATCACAGTGTATGATCTTCCTATTTATATGGATAAAGGGAAAAAGAATTGAAATATATCCCATTGTACATAGAAGGAAGAAAGAAAGACACAGAGAAAGTAAAGACATTTTTGCCACAGATATTTATCTTTCGCAGGACTGAACTTGTAGATCGCCTCGTTGCCTAGCAAAGAGGGTCTGGCACCGTGGAGAATACCCAAAGAAACAAGCTGGCCATGCCTAGGCTAGTAAACAAGTGTGCCAGGGGCTGAGCTGTGGCTTTGATAGCAAATGACGTGGCACTGTTTGCATCTGGCTTTTTCCGCCTCTCCAGAGTGGCCTCATCTGTTTCCCAACCTGGACGTTGTCCGGGAGATCAGTCGTTAGCGTAAGACAAAGCTGTACTAGGGAAGCCAATGATTTAGCAAATTGGACAATCATGGCAATCGTGGGTTGGTTTTAAATTGTATTTTATTATTCTAGGTGTAGCCTCCAAACCAGCTGAATTAACTTCGACCAGATGGAGTGCTCTTTAAAAGCACTTAAGAAATCTGGAGAGAAACCAATAGATTCATTCAGATTTTAGCTTGGCTGAAGTCCTGCTTAAGTTCTCTTGATTAAGTCTTGTTTTTTGTTCTATAAGGAGAAAAGGAAAGGCCTCTTAGAATAGCTCTTAACCCTCCACTTGGTATACTTCCCAGAAGTATAGTAAACCTGGGTCCAGCTTCTTCCTGGAGTGACTGATGTGAAAGAAAGATCTGAACCCACATCTGCTTCCGCTGCGGAGGAAGGAGATGAAGAGTTCTTTGTCTGAAGGTCATGTTTTAGAGCTATTCTACTTTGTATTAAAGAATTATCCACCGAGCCAGGAAAGTGGGAAAAGAAGAGAACGGTCAGATACGTTCACGGATTTGGAAACAGAGTGGTGAGCCTATGTAGCTGGATCTGCAGCTAAGACACGATGACTGATCCCGTGTATGTTTGTGGTCATTTGCATTACATAGCCAATTAATAAGGCAGATTTATGCTCCTCCTTCTGCTGAAGTACTTTTCCTAAAAGATGTGAATTTGACAGCTCCCAATTAGGTGACTGTGTAACTGATTGTCGATAGGAGTGTTTGTCTCTTCTATAATAGAAGTGGGGGCGGGAAATGAAACCGTTACTGAAGCGGCGTCCTCTTTGATACTGATGATTTATGATTTGGAGTTTAATTTGTTAGGGCACTGTGCACGTTCATCTAAAGTCTCATCCAGAGAAATAGAGATATAGGTGTGTTATTATCTATAAATAATCATGGAATAGATTTTCTAACTTTACCTCCGCCCGTTAACCAAAACTTCTACGAAGATTCTGTCTTTGATTTCATTTAAACAACTTTTGTAGATGTTTAACCGACAGAAAAGAAGGATGTTGAGATACGTGTTTTCGCTTTCTCTCATTAATCCTGTTAGATGCAGAAAGACTGTAATTAGCATATTGATTTAGAGTGAATATAAATTAACCTCATAACTTCTTAGGTGAAAGCTTGGGGAATAAAAGCTTGATCATAGTGCTAGAAAAATATTCTGGTTTTCCATGGGTATAAATTTTATGGCCAAGGAATGGGAATGTGAAGGAGGGTTATACATCAAATGCTGACATTCTCTTTCATCTAGCAGGTTTCATCTTTCTACCTTTCAACATTAAGAGCTAAAGACAGACCCTAATGACTACGATTAAGATATGCCCTCTTACATCAGGGCTGAAAGTTGTGCCTGGTTATTTGAAGGGGAATAATGAAAACCACAGAACTGTATTTTACTTGGCCAGAGCTCTCCTTACATTAACCACCACACTGCAGAAAAGTTATGGGGTAATGAAATTTTATATGAGGGCTTTTAAACATAAAATGAGTGTAAATTACTGAAAATTTATGGGTCATTTATTCAACTACCGTAGTGTTGTTCTATCCAGATCAAACATTTGGCTAGTGGACTAGGACTTAGATTTATTTTTTTTTTAGAGGACAAAAGAAATCGATAAGAAATAGTGTTGTTCTCGGGGCTGTAGTCAGCATGACCTCTGTCTGGTTGAGATTCTCTCTTCAGCTATAGAAGAATCATGGGGCTAGGTTCTGAGCCTACAGAAAATCTATTTGCTTCAGTGGAATAAAAAAGGAGTTGTAATTATATTTCCCAGTTTATTCATGCACCTCTTGTTAATTAAAGTGAGTCTTAAAGGGGCCTACATCTGAACAATGAAGTCATAAATTCTGCTCTCTAAATACTTTAATATTTAAAACTCACAGCCGCAGTTAGGGTGGAATTCACTTGGGAAAATGATGCTCAGTTTTGCTCATTGGTGATTTCCAGGATCCACGTTTATCTTTCCAAGACAGAAGTCTAAGGACATAACTGTTAATTAGTAGATCTTTTGATCAGAATTTAAGAGGGACAAACAAAGTGTCAGAGTAAAGAACTGTCTAGCTCAGGCTGTGATCCTAAGGGATGCTTGGGTTAGGAGAGCAATAAACAAGGCAGGTATTCCCCTGTTCTGTCTTGCATCTTGCACACATGCTAACCTGTCCCAAAGCCATGGATTTCTCATAGTTAGTAGATTTATCCCCCAACTATAGTAGATACAGAGCTTACGGAGATTACAGGCCCCTTTGTATGGATTTAAAGCAAAAACCATCACAGTCGTCTTTTTCATTTCTCTTCCTTCAAGAAAAGATACTGTATTTTCTTTTCTTGCTTCACTCTCTCAGCACCTGCCACCTTCCTCATTAGATATGCAGGTGAAGTCATGGGAATGGCTTTGGCTTAGGTGTTCCTGCTTCCTTCTGCCAGGAAGAAGTTCACTGTTCACTGAATCATGTCGCAGATCAGGTTGAATTTGAATATCACCTCTAACAGGCAGATGCATGAGGCATTATCACAATACATCCTGCTGTCTGTAGGGGTGATGAGATGAGATGGTGGGACTATGACAGTTATTCTTCTGGGACTTCATTATCAAGGTGCAGAGCATCCACATATCCTAAGTGCTGAGGTGTGATGGAAAGAAAACTCAAGGGGGAATTTGTATTGCAGGTCGTGTCAATTGGCAATTCCAAGGCCACAAAAAAATAAAATTATCTATGGTGTGACACTAGAATAGGTTGTCCAGGGAGGTAGTTGAGGCCCCATCCCTGGAGATATTCAAGGCGAGGCTCAACAAGACTCTGAGCAACCTGATGTAGCTGCAGATGTCCCTGCTCCCTGCAGGGGGCTTGGACTAGATGACCTTCAGAGGTCCCTTCCAAGCTAAACCATTCTATGACTTGGAGTCTTAAACTCTAGGGTACAACTCGTGCCTGTCCACTCTAAAACCTGTCATGCACCTCAGAGTCAACAAAGTGAAGATGCTGGAGTGCAGGCAGTCACATAAATCTTTGCCCTCATAGACAAAACTGTGGTCCTGCAGTCCAAGCTGAAGCCATATATCTAAAATAAAGGAAGGTGCTCTTCCTGTCCTAGTTCTTTCCCTGATGCACTTCAGTGAAGTTAAATACAGCTCTGTAGCCAAATAAAATAATTTTTTTGGCGAGTGTGAATAAGGATGTACGGAGAGGAAAATATTTTGATTTGTCTACTCAAGTCGTGTATAAACTCTCCTGAAAATTGGATTTGCTTAAACGTCGACACCAATTCACATGGGATCGGGAGCTCTGCCTTTTGAAGGAAGTTCATGTCAGGACAAACTTACTTTCCAAATATTGTTACAGACCTAATACAAAGGTTCAAATTGATTCCCTTTCTCCTGGACTTGTGCCGGCTTTACTGGATGGGGTCCTGCTGACTGCTCTCTAACTACTCCCAGACAGTCTTTCCAAGCCGGGGAGCACTTTGAAAACGTCACAGATAGTCATAATATTTGAAATTGCCGGCACTGTTAAACATGTGGCATTTATTAAGGAACGTGAAAGAACACCAATAAATGGCTTCTGTGCAGTTTGAGACCTGGCTGAACCAGAGACAAAATATTTAGCACAACATCAAGACATTGGAGTGACTGAATGTATATTAGAAGTAAACATGCCTCTACACAAATAATCTGTTGGTCAGGTCTGAACTGGGGCTACCCTTAGGACTGTTTGCTTTTGGAGATTAGTGGCTTTCAGTTTTGCTTTGCCTTTTCCTCCCCCTCTCAGACACTAATCCAAACCGTTTTCACCACGTCTGCCAGAGTAGCCCTCGTCTGTGTGTTTGTAGAAGGCCTTTTGTGCATCTTTTCTGCTGGATCCGTCCCCAGACACTAAGGCAACGAAAACATTGTTAGCGCCGTGTTGTACGACGGTGGCTCTCGAAGCACGTCCCGTGGAGCACATGCTGGAGCTCCGTGGCGAGCTGGTTGCCCAGATGGTGCTGGCTCCTTCTTGGTCCTACTCACTACTGAGATGCTGAAAAGCAGCTTGGAGTATCTGGCTAAGAGTGGTTTTCTGTTGCTTCACAAGAACCTAGTGCAAATGGGTAGCCAGGTGCTAGGGGTTCACCATGCTTAATTGCTGTTTATATTGACTCACATGAGCTAGCTCCTCTAAATTCCTTTTGTAATGAGTGGGGAGCAGAAAACACTTTAAAGTGGGGGGTTTTGCAATGGGGATTTTGCAATCTGGTTTGGCTCTCTGCTCTAGGATGAAAAGAAATATATGCCACAAGTGCCTGATTTTCTCCGTTGGCTCTAAGTGAAGCCTATGGTGCTTGGCTCATGTCGCTGTCCGTATCCCAGGGGCTCTATAGCTTCTTTGGAGAAACTACTAATGTGTATTTCCTCCTTGTAGGTGCTCTTCAGGAATAGGAAAATAAGCTAAAAATCACTTAGGCCAAAAGCGAGCAGAGTTCTCATGCAATGAAGATACTTGCAAAGCTTCTCTGTAGAACATCCTCTAGGAGCTCACTCATACCCAGTGTACATTTATGTAAACAAAAAGACTGGCTCTAACAAGCAAATCAGTCACGGAGCTGTTCTGTTCCTTGGTGCAAATGCCGTAGAAGTTACAGCAGCTTTAGAATCCAGACGTTTCACAATTTCCCACCCGCTGGTGCATCTTTGGTTCCTACTCAGAGGAAGCGTTTCGTTGTGAGACGTTGTAGAAAAGGAATTGCTGGGTTTAGCAAGCTGAAGCAAACTGCCCAGTAACATGATCTGTGACTAGACCAGAATTCATTCTGGATGAGGGGATAATACTGGGATCCATTTTCAGGAGATAACTGGGGTTTTTTTTTTCCTATGCATCAGGAAAGATGGCTTTTCAAATGTCCATTTTCCTTTAAGCACCACACGATACATTCAGGAGCTATCAAGCTTGAGAGAAGTGCTTCATTTTTTCTTTTCACTGTCATAAATATTTATAGAAAGTATTTTTCTCTATTTATTGCAAATACTGATGGAGAAATCAGTATTTATAAGTCTGAAAATCGAAAGGTCTCAAAGGAATACAATACAGGCATTATGCACTTACTGATTATTATCTCTGTGTGATGTTTTCATATTAAAATTTCAAATTGGTTCATTAGTTACACAGACCATGTCTAATGCATAGTTTTCTTGGCATTTTATATATATGTGTGTGAATATATATGTAGGTATAGGTAGTTTGCTTAGAAATGCATTGTAAATAAGTTATTCTTAATTTCCCTGTAGCTCCCTGACTGACTTGCAAGCAATCACAGGACAAAGCAGCATAAAAAAATCTTGATTTATATTCTGATTGTAGGAGCATCTATGCCATTTAAAGAGATTTGCTGTATGCATTATGTATACAAATGTATGCATATTATGTATACAGAGATCTACATTGAACAAATGTGCTCCATTTAAATACATTTCTCTGGGGTTTTTTTTGCGTGTGGTATATTTTGCATTCCGGTCTAGGTGTCTATAAGCAGCTTTTCAAGGGGAAATTTTGAGCAGGCAAATGAAATGGATAAAATGAACCTGATCTCAGCTTTCTATTTGTGCTAAGCAGTGGCCAAGGGGTTTTCTGTGTTTCCTGGTCAGATGTCCTTTTAAGCAGGCTAAGGATTGACCAGTGTTGGGCTGTAATAGCTGTCTAGGAGCAAAGTCAGGAGCCCAGTATCTGCTCCACTAGAAGGAAAGCTGTTTGGAAAGCTATTGCATTTCAGCAGCGGGGCCGTTCATGAGATGAGGTTTGTGAGTAGGCTGCTCACACACAACAGGGGAGCTTCTCGGCCTCTCAGGGTTTTGCTAAGGTCTGGAGAAACCAGTAGGGCTAGTGAAGATTCAAGAATAGTCCTCTCTTCCCTTCCTCTCACCCTGGAAGGAAAACAGCATGAAAGACAAACAGTGTGGACCTGGTGCTTAGGGACATGGTTTAGTGGTGAGCTTGCCGTGTTGGGTCGAGGGTTGGACTGGATGATCTTGAAGGTCTCTTCCAACCATAGATATTCTGGGATTCTGTTTGAACTTACTGCGCTCTGCACCTCTCACAGGCAGTTTAGGCAAGCACAAAGTTCCTGTAAAATTCTTTCTTCTGCACTTGGCACATTGTTGGCTCTCTTGCACTGGTGTGTGGTGTCGAGCCGTGAATCGTCAGGGTCAAAAAATGTACTTGGGCAGCATGAACCACCTCCTGCCTTGCATAGTAGAGAGCACTGTACGCAGACAGCAACTAGGAATGCCGTGCCCACAGTCCTAACAGAAGAAAACCGATGGAAAATACAATCTCATATCAGCTGCAGGCTGTTGTCATGAGTGACAAAATCAAGGATGCCTCGCTGCCTTGTCTGGCTGGTAGCAAACAACTCTGCTGCCTGACAGAAACATTTGGAATTGCTGTTTCCCTCAGCATGGGAAGGATGTGGCTGGTATTGATGTGAATTGGTAGCCGTGCCCTGAGCTGAAGAGCCCGAGGCGGTCCTGCGGGTTGCCTGCAGTGCACCCTCAGAGCAGGGGTGGATTACAGCTCTAGAGAAAAGGAAAGGTCTCCTTCTCCTTCCCCTCTGCTCTGCCCTGGTGAGACCACACCTGGAATACTGGATCCAGTTTTGGGCTCCCCAATTCAAGAGAGACAGGAGTTTACTGGAGAGGGTCCAAGGGAGGCTGCAAGGGTAATTAAGGGACTGGAACATCTCTCCTGTGAGGAAAGGCTGAGAGACCTGGGGCTGGTTAGTCTGGAGAAGAGAAGCCGGACAGAGGATCTTATTCGAGTTTACAAATCTCTGCAGGGTGGGGGTCAAGTGAAAGAGGCCAGTCTCTTTTCTGTGGTGCCCAGAAGTAGGACAAGGAATAACTGATATAAGCTACAACACAGGAGGTTCCACCTAAACAGGAGGAGAAACTTCTTTGCTGTGAGGATGACGGAGCCTGGACCAGGCTGCCCAAAGAGGTGGTGGAGTCTCCTTCTCTGGAGACTTTCCAGGCCCCCCCTGGATCTGTTCCTGTGTGGCCTGCCCTGGGTGATCCTGCTCTGGCAGGGGGGTTGAACTCAATGATCTCCAGAGGTCTCTTCCAACCCCGACCATTTTAGGATTCTAGGATTCTGCACATGCAGGGAGAAAAGCTACTCAGCTGCCTTCAAAAATGCACTGAAGAGGTGAGATCGAACCAGTTATCTACGGGTGCTGATGGAGGGAGCCCTGGCTTGCCATTTAATTTTCATCTTTTCAGTCCTAGAGCACTGAGAAATGTAAGCTGACAGCACAATACGGAGAGTTCTCGGAGGCTTAATGTGTTAGTGTCAAATGAAACAAAACCTGAGATTAGCTTTTTAAAGGATTTTGTCTGCTGCAGAGAAGAACTGAAAGGCTTTTATAGATCAGCTCTGTTGAATATGACTTTGGGGAAGGAAGGGGGGAGTTGAGTATTGAGGAGGAATAGCAATGGAGTAGTCAAATGGATTAATGGCTGGTAAACCATAAAACTGTGCATTTGCCTACATCGTTAGTACCTACTTGGGTTACAGAAACTTGAGGTAATTGAGGCTGCAGGTCATCTCTTAACCAGAGATTTCTAGAAAAACTTGAAATTGTGATAATAATTACTAAATTCTAGTTTTGCTGGTCCTTTGTTTCAACTATTTGAGCTGCTTCACTTAATACTGTGTAACAAAATATTCATTTAGCCAGAAAAAGTGTATTGTCATATAGAGAAAAACCTTTCATTGGGAGTGAAGGAGAGGGAGCAAGGGTTGACTGACTCTGCCTATGAAGGAAAACAGTTCCCGTAAGAAAGCCTGAGAAGAAGCTCATGCAGTGGCTGGGTGGCTGCAGCTGCATCCTTGAACACAGGAGGTGGAAGTTCTGCTTCAGGCTGGGCTGGAGGTTTTGGTTGTTGCCAGTAACCTTTGGCTACTTGCTGCTGATGCCCGAGGTCTCTTGCCCAAGAATATTTATGGAGTTGCTGCCTTTTAATTTTAATGGAAGAGAAGAATGTTTGAGTAGTAGTTTTTGAGTGACCTCATCACACAACTGGCAGCTCCCTTGAATGGCAGGGCAGCACCGAGCACTCCGGGGCATGAACCTCCATCCAGCAGTGCTGGAGCTGAGAGAAAACTCATTTTTACCACCTGTCAGTGAGGACCATGCTGTGAAGCGAGGCAGAACCTCAGAAGAGCAGGGAAAAAGGTTGTCTATTCAGACCTGAGATGGGTGTTCATGTGACAGGGCTGTTCGTCAGCCACATTAGAATGAAGGACATGTCTGTTGGTAATGCCATTCTTGTTTCAATGGACATTTATGTTTTAGTAGGTAGTTTGGCTACCTACTAAAATCATCTAATTTTGGTATTTCCGTAGTCTTTTGATGTTTCAAGTTTCCCTTCTTTTACTCTAGAACAGAAGAATTGTGTATAGTTTGAGCTTCTTGGATATTTCTGGAGAAACAAACACAAGTATTTTTTCAGAAGGTTCTTATGCTATAAAGCACCTGCCATGCACAGAACATAATTATGTACTGACAACTGGTCAAAAATGCAGAAAATATTGGCAAGCTGACAGAGAAGAGTAGCAACAGCAATGATAAAAGTAGAATGAGCCAGCGTAAGCCCAGCAGTGAAAGGAACGAGAGGAACATAAAGAAACAGAAGCAAGGCCAAAAGATCCCAGAAACAAAGCTGAAGACACAGACAGGACAATAGCAAAGTTGTAAATGGCTGGAAAATTGGGGTGACTTTTAGGAGACCGTTTGTAAACAGAATTTAGGGGTGTGTTCTTGTCTCATTCTTGTTTCAGTGGACATTTATGTTTTAGTAGGTAGCTTGGCAGACTTCTTCCAAGCCAAAGCTGTTTTATGAGAATATCTCCAGTCAGAGATAGGAATTACAGCACACATCACATTTCTTACTGTGGTTATCTTCTGTACCATGCCATAGGAATCTTCTGAGGAACAGCTGGTGGTTTCACCAAGGTGTGTGAGCCCCGACACCGGCTTAACAAGTCACCCTGTGGGGAAATGGCAATTTCATAAAGGCTTCTGCATCTTGGTGCCTGGTTATGCAAAGTGCAAGTCTGTGCTGAGCAGATGGCTTTCCAGATGTCCTTGAATTGAAGAACTGACTCTGTCTGTGTGGAGGGTGGACTCTTCAGTGGTAGTTGTGTGATTTGAGAAGCCACCAGGGAAAGCGTTTTCAATTATACTGTTGCTTCTACAGTACCTCTGTGCTTCCAAAAATGCCAGCTGTACTGGAGACCCACCCCTGAGTCCATTTCTCTGGCTGTGTGCAGATAAGGAAGGGAGAACAGATCCATTTCTTTTCAGTATAGTTTCATTTTTCATCGTTCTTCTGGTCAAATTGGGATATTTTGTAGAGGTTGCTATCTGGCTTAAGTAGTTAACAGATGATGCCATTTGCAAAAGTCAGAAAAGCTTAACCTGGGAAAATACCACAACGAATAAAAACAACCTTCATTGCATTTAATTTTCAGCTGATATTTACTTTTCTTTCTTTAACCTTTATTTATCCTGTAGTCCAGAGCTCCATAGCTAGTTTACACGGAATACTTGAGCAGAAGTCAGTACGAGGGTGTCCCACAATGTTAGCTGTCAAACAAAGTAAAATGTTTTAATAGGACACCGTAATTTAGCAGATAACGAGAGGAAGCTAAACTACCACAAGCAGTTTGCTTGTTCTTCTAAATACTTGCATCTGATGGCTTCTGAGCACCCGATTTCTGACAGTTTGTCTGCAGCAAACCCCCAGCCTCAACCAGCACTCAGTACCGATCTGCATTAAAAAGGCTTTACTCCTGTGAACACTGAAATTCAGAATTAAAGCGGCCTTTGGTCAGTTTAGCATGAAAGTTAGTTACTCTAAATTGAAATAACATTTGAATCCTGATTTAAAATACAGAGTTTGATGTGTGAGAGCTTTCCTGCCGTAGGTGTGGGCTGTATCCAGCTGTATCCGTTTTCTGGGTGGCAGGAGGATGCAGGAACACAGCTGTGAGTTGTTCAGGAGAAGCTCTAAATTCACAGCCTCTCCCACCTTGTACCTCCCCTATGTGTTGATAACCACTGCTAATTTAAACTGACTTTCTTTACTGCTTCCAAATAGATGAGCTTTCCCTCTTGTCACTCTCGCTCTCCATTCATCTGTTTGTTTTCTACGTAGGAAAATGTTATTTCAAATGCCTGGGGTTGGTGCTTTCCTCTAACAAGCAACTGTCAATCAGGTGCTGTTGAAAGGGACAACCTGTCCCAGGAAAATACAACCCCCCCTCGAATTTTTGCATTCAAACTTCTGTCTGTGCTGTCACTGAGGGAGCCTGGAATTGCTCGGGAGATGAATTTGGAGTCCCAAAACAGAGCAGGGGAGCTGGCACCCAGCTCTACTGACAACACTTCAGCTACCAGCTCCTTTTTTAGCATAGCAGAAGCCCCGTCTGCTTCCAAAATGGAAGTAGTCACATATAAAATGCTGCTCTAGCAAATTCGGTGTAAGGGCGGTGTAGCCGTGAAAATTCTGTTTGCAAATACACATTTCTTTACCCAAATTTTCAAAAATTGTATTTTTGAAACATAAGCACCCTGCAAGTCCTCATTTTACTCCTGAGGCTTCATGTTGCTCTATGCGACGGTCACTTTTTATTCGATTCCCTAGATGTCTCATAGTAGCTGTGAAATGAGGAGCTACCTGATTCTGTCAAGGTCTTTTGGTTGATGGTTGATGCAGGAGAACCTTTCAAGCCTCTTCAGCAAACAGATATTTGAAATGGCATCTGTGTACGTTATGTCTTTTATTACCAAACGTCAGAGTATTTTAACTCCGCGGTGGCGTGTAAGGAGTAGCCACAACTGGCTTGTAATGTCACCACAAAGTGAGATCAATATCAAAGTGTTCTCCTAAAGCTGGAGACCCTTTCACCCCTTCCATGGTTCCTCCTTTCCCGTGTGGGACAAATCAGTGCTACCTTTTCAAAGATAATGGAGTTCCAGTGGCAGAAAACCATTTTAAGGTGGTGATGGTGGAAGGAAACCAAGGGCAAAAAGCAGATTTCATGCTTTGTTTGAGAGATGCAATGGAGAAGGAAGATAATCCGTCCAGGTGTCTGTCCATCCATAACTGAAGGCTCTTTCCAAGAACTGTCTTATTTGGTGTTTCCTTAAATAGTCTTTGATACTTCAAGCTTCCCTTGTTTTACTCTAAAACAGAAGGACTGTGTATAGTTTGAGCTTCTTGGATATTTCTGGAGAAACAAACAGAAGTATTTTTCAGAAGGTTCTTATGCTGTAAAGCACCTGACTTGCACAGAGCATAATTATCTACTGACAACTGGTCAAAAATGCAGAAAATATTGGCAAGCTGACAGAGAAGAGTAGAATAAGCCAGCATAAGCAGTTAAAGGAACGAGAGGAACATAAAGAAACAGAAGCAAGGCCAAAAGATCCCAGAAACAAAGCTGAAGACACAGACAGGACAATAGCAAAGTTGTAAATGGCTGGAAAATTGGGGTGACTTTTAGGAGACCGTTTGTAAACAGAATTTAGGGGTCTGTTCTTGTCTTTCCTTTGCTAGATGCACTGGATAATGCCTCGTCCTTACCAGTTAGGCTTTCCTGTTTCAGATATGGAGGCCACACTGTCCTTTGGATCATCCCTAGAAATCGGTCCCAGGAAGGGAATACTTTTTCTACTCCGTGATCCTGAATTTCAGGTTGAATCTGCAGTAATAAATGTTTTCTGTCTCCCCGCCCCCTTCCTTCTTTCCTTGGCAATCTCATGAGAGGACTCCGTCTTGTGTATCCGAGGCTCACAATACAAGAAAGACCAACGACTTTGTGGGGTATCGGAGCATAATGGAAAGGATTATTATGGGCTGCTGCTGTTGTTTCTTTCATAATAAAGAATTAGCTATTTGAAGCAAAGGACACTGTATGGAGTTCCACTATGAGACAAAGTTATCAAGGAGAAATAATGCAGCAGACAATGATTATTTCATAACTCATACAGAAGGCTGTGATTAAATCTCATGATATGATTTATTGAATTCTGAGAAGACAAAAAAACCCTAAGTCAAGGTACGAGAATAAGAAACGCCGAATGGGTGATGATTTGCAGACAATAAGAAACTGCATCTTTTCTTCTGCCTCAGGTGTCAGACTCGGTCATCTTGCAGATATGCGCTCTTCAATATCATTAAAGAGAAAATTAAAAGTCATTTCCAGGTGTTTTTTTTTCAGTATAGTGGCATTGCATTTAAAGAAGCTTATGATTCACACTGTGTTTACTTCATCAGAGAGCCTGACATTTAGAAGGATGTATTTAGGAAGAGTGGTTGTATAGAGGAAGAAAGTCCATTTCTCTTAACTACACTCATCTTATATGTTAAGCACCAGCAATATGTTTAATATCCACACTAGAGACGAGGCCTAATTTTCTTCTCAGTCACATCCGTGTTAATTGGAGGTAATTCTAGTCCAGCAGTAAAATGACTTGGTAAAGTGACAGGCAGTATGAGCTTTCCCTTCCTATGGTGTTGCTGCTGTTGGCAACAGCCAATTTTGATGCACTTCTTTGCATTAAACAGAACCTTCATGCGGTAGACATACCAATAAAATACTCGATTTAGGAATGGAGAACTATAGCTTTTGTCCTAACTTTTGACAGAACTGAAGCAAATAACCTGTGGGGACGCTGGCTACAAAACACAATTTCAGGCATTTTTGTGGCTTGGCAATAAGTGTCGTTAGTCCTGACATTTTCAGCCACACATCAGGCTGACATTTGATGGCAACAAAGGGGACGTTTCCTTCTGCTTTTAAAGATTGAGCTGGTACATTGCTTAGGAATTTCTTTTTTTTTTTTAATTACAACAGCAACAAGGGCTGCAGGACCAATTAGCTAAAAAATTCCCTCTTTACATACCCGAGGCATCTTTTCAGCAGCAGAGGAGGGAGACCAGCACCAAAGAAGGGATGAACAAAGCCTACTGCTCAGAGACTAACGTGTTTTCTTGTTTGTCGCTGCTTGCAAGGAGAGGCAAATGGCTCTTTGACTTAGCTCTGTGATTTATTACACTTTCAGCTCTTTCTTTTTTTATTTATTTTTTTCCCTAGTGGTTTTCTAGCTGCTCTTTTTAGTGATTCTGAGATGGTCTTTACTGATTCAGGAGAAGGAAATCTCCAGAACGCCTTCCACTGCCTGGAAGCAAAACCAGTTGATAAGAAAGGGATCTCTAAATGCAAGTGCAGGTCTTGATGCTACTGTGAAACTCAGGGCTGAGCAGTTTTCCTAACAGAGCCACATGTAAAATTTGTTACAAACGTTTGTTTTCCTTTTTTTTTTTCCCCCCTGCTAACGTTTTCCACTTTCTGAAGAAAAATTTGATTTCTCTTTTTTTTTTTTTCTTCCCCATGAAGGAAAAAAACCCATATGCTTTAACCAGCTTGAGTTCAATTTGCTGGTAGATCAAAGAGTATCTTCTGGCACACCAGGGAGAAACACAGGTGCTGTTGGATAGATGATGTCAAATAATAGCCATGTAAAAAGAAACAGCATATCCTTTGCAGCCCCAGTTGCTTTCATTTCACACAGCTACAGCTTCTAGAAAACCAGCATTGAAAGGACTTCTTGGTGATACCTGCCCACACGGCCTTCAGAAGCCTACCTGCCTCTTCCAGCTCACATGTCTTCAGGCCTTCAGCAAAACTACAGGATTCTGCCCAAATTGTTGGCTCCTACTAGTTTTATTGGCTCAGAAGAAAGGAAGTGTCCTCTGACTCGTTCACAAGAATGATTTTCTGTGACCTAATTAAACCAAAGAAGGCTCTGGGGAGACCTTAGAGCGGCCTCCAGGATCTGAATGGGACCCACAGGAAAGCTGGGGAGAGGCTTTTGATAAGGGGATAGGACTAAGGGCAATGGTTTTACACTAGAGCTGGGGAGATTTAGATTAGATATTAGGAAGAAATTCTTTACTCTGAGGGTGGTGAGGCACTGGAACAGGTTACCCAGAGAAGCTGTGGAGCCTCATCCCTGAAAGTGTTCAATCCCAGGCTGGATGAGGCTCTGAGCAACCTGCTCTAGTGGGAGGTGTCCCTGCCCATGGCAGGGGGGTTGGAACTAGATGATCCTTAAGGTCCTTTCCAACTCAAGCCATTCTAGGAGTCCATAAAACCATACTCTGAGCTGCTACTTCTTCACTGGAGCCCTTGATGGCCATCTCACTTTAGTTCACGTTTTTACTCCATTCTGTACAAAGTGTTATTAAATTACATTAAGAACCAGTCTGTGCAGTCTATAAATTTCCATGTCACCTTGATTTTGAACTCCCTCATGATGTTCCTTTACATTACAAGCTCATAGCTTCTGCAGGCTCTGTTGTATGCACATCTGCAGTTTCTTAATATGCCTAGAGGTAGTGAGATCTTTCTCATTTAGATCAATTAAAAAAATAAAAAGGTGTTTCCTACCACCTGCGCGGTACTGAGATGGCTCCTCTAGGAGTGGCTTGAAGGTGGCGGCAGTCTGCTTCCACACATGCCAAATTTATCTTCAGTCATTCATCCGACTCTAACTTGCATGATGTCTGTCCACACTCTGAGTGATTTATTTTTTCCCCCCAGAGCCTGTGGTGATTATGTACCTAGTTCATGTTGCTATACAACTCCTACCAACAAGTGTCTCTGCTAAGAAGCAGAAAAAGCCCTACATAGCTCTTCCACTCTTTTAGCTTTCTTAGGAATTTCTAACAATGAATCCTGATGTCTTTCTGAATATGCATACTCCCTTTTTTCCCTTCCCTATCTATATTACATCATTTTCATCACGTGCTTTTTAGGATGAATGGAAATGTGCACACAGGAGAGAGTGGGGAGCTTTGGTGGGTGGGCTGACTATTCCTGGTAGCCCTCAGTGGGGTGGATAAGTGGATCGAAAGACTGATCTTCCAGGGACAGATTGTGATGTGGGAAGTCTTTCCTTTTTAGGTTCTGTCTGGAGTACTAGTTAGATGAGAATAAAACCATTCTTGTAACAAAGAAAGTGAAAAGAAATAGTCAAAGTCTGGAAAACTTCACGGGGTGGAGTTGAGGCCTGAATACAGCTGGGAGAGGTATCTGGGAGAAGAGGTGAATTCATTTGTCCATAAACATTTAACATGGGAGTTAAAGATGGAGGAGGCTGGAGTTTTAGACTAGCTGGAAACTGCCATGGTACATCAAGACGTATTTTAGAAATGAAGGCAGACTGAGGTTTGTGTGCTTGTGACAGCTTCAGAATCCGACTGCAAGCCTGTTTTTCCCACATGGTGTAGATGAAGCCTTGATGTCTGCACTAGGGGCTGTGCCAGGATAACTATTCAGAGAACCAGATCCTCTCGTGAAATCCCTCGATGTATTTATTCTGTGCAGATTAAGCTTTGGAAATATTTCTCTTTTTTAGCTTTATTTTGCAGGATTTATATTTTTTTTTCAGTGCTACTTGTGCTGCCTGCTCAGTGCTGGCAGCCTAGCTTTTTAATTTTGCTCTGCCATATTGTGGTTCCAGCAGAAGGAAAAAAGGCACTACAAAAGTTAGCAGTAAGAAATAGCTCAGGAATGGAACGGCAACTATGAGAGCAATTCCCTTTTGGCTGTCAAACACAGAACGTGGATCACACAGCTGAGCGTTTGTATTTTTTATTGCTGTTTTACAGTGTAGCACAGAGAATCACACGGTTTGCCTGTTAAAATTCATGCCTGAATTGGAAAAGCCATACCCCTCTGGTACTTTGGTTTAAGTTGCAAGAAAGCTTAAAGATTTAAGTCTGATTCCTCTTTTCTGGGGGACGCAGCTGAGTAAGTACAGTCTTGGCTGACGATATTGAGGAGTTACTGTCAGAATTGGAGGTGCCTAAAGCAGATTTGTAAGAGAGAAAGAAAGTAACCCTGACTGAGTAAGATTTGTTGGGTAGTAACGGGAGGACAACTGTTGGACACTGCCTTTGGTAATGTGGGGGTTTTTTATGGGAATGCAATAGGAGATCAGTCTGCAAACAGGCAAAACACAAATTAAAAAATACCTCTCGCTAAATAAAATATTACTATTGACAGGGATGAAAACGTGGAAAAGTACAAAGTCATAACTCTTCTGAAACAGCTTTTACTTCTAAAGATTTAGGGAGATCTTACTGTCCTTGCACTCCAGGGAGATACTTCATTCCCTTCCTTAAACCTCCGTTCTCTGGGATTGCATGATAACTACAGTCTTTTCCTTCTGTACGGCCTCAGCAGACCAGTCACCTTCTAAACAGAAATAGCTGTTGCGGTTCTGACCTGCCTGGCTTACTAATAGTTGCTGGATCTTCAGGGGTAGACTTAAAATGCCTTATTAGGAGTGAAGAGAAAAAAAAACAAACTTACATGGAAAGAATGTATTCACGTGTCTCACCAGAGTGGAGTAGAGGGGGA
>VWZK01015286.1:3494-48697 GCA_013396935.1 Baryphthengus martii | reverse complement strand
CCAAAGGCTCTTTTCAGAGCCACCCACTTGATCACTAAAGAGCTAAATTGCTTTTTGTGTTATTTGAAAGAGTTATGGCAACGCCAATGATAAAAATTTAACCCAATAAACTAGAAGGTATTCTGCTTTTTTTCAAATCCTATGTTAGAACAATTATTAATCTTCTATTGTATGTGTAAATAAGATCCTAAGATGTTTAATCATTTGATTCCTTGGTTTAGATTTGTAAATGCAGGAATAAATGTCATTGCTTCCTGCTCTTTTAACTTTTATTGCTTGAATGATCGATCACTTTGGTGGTAACAAAGCTAAAGCCATCCCTGTGCAATCCTCTGTCCTCTTCATAGCTGTACACACAGGTGAAATAAAGCTCAAGTCCCAGCACTTAAGCCTCCTTTAAGCTATTTACATTCTAAATGTAGTGAAAGATCTCTACATAGTACTGCAAGGTAACTGTTAAAGCTGCATCAAGGGCCACTCCTAGGGTATGATGCTCCCTCAGCTTCCCTATGGGACAGACTCAAAGGTTCTAAAGCTATTTACAGCTTTTGACCACAATACAGAGCAAAAACAGGGGAAAACTACTTTATTTCAGCCCTTTTTACGAAAATTTGGGTGGCTCTTAAAAGAGCCGTTGGGTTTAGATACGGAGCAAGAGCTTCCTTCCACCAAAGTCTTACTTCTTCTTGGGTGCCGCCTTCTTTGCTTTGGCCGCTTTTGGCTTGGCAGTCTTGGGCTTGGCAGTTTTGGGCTTAACTGCCTTTGCCTTGGCTGGGCTCTTCGCTGCTGCCGCCTTTTTAGGCTTGGCAGCTTTAGTTGCCTTCTTGGGGCTCTTGGCTGCTTTCTTGGCAGCAGAAGCTGCAGGCTTCTTGGCTTNCTCCGACATGACGCTGCTGTACAAGCAGGAACGCAGCAGCTGTTGCCACGGCCGCCGCGTCCCCTTTTATAGCAGTTCGGCGGCTGCTGATTGGTGCTTTGACGAGCCCGCCCCGCCCCGGCCGCCGCGAGCGCTGTCGATCGGCTTGTGTTTCTTCCTTCTCAAAAAAGTGTGTTTTTCGTAAAAAAAAATAGACCGCGGCACCGCGTGTCGTAGCATTCTTGCTACGGACAGAATATATTTTTGTCTTTCGGCGTTTCTTTTAGCTGAGAGTTAAAATGAGATTCAGGCAAGCCCATAATCCGTGAGTTTGGGTGTTGCACTCAGAGCCAGACAAGGAGATTTTTATTTCTCCTTTTAAATTAAATCTTTGCTTCTGCTAACACTGTCACAGTGGCAGCGGATTCATGTTCCTGAGACGGTTTTTCATCAAGATAGTGCAAAATGGAGGTAACACCGAGACATTTTTTTAGTGTAAATTAGCTTTCAAAAGCAGCAAGTAACACAAAGTAGCTGCTTAGTTCAGTATCTGGGTTATGGATTGTTTCCCGTAACACGGCTTCGTATCTTAAAATTAATGAAATCTATAGACATAGTACCCTATTTAGCTCTCCTGGAAGCTAATAAAAGGTAAAGGAAGAATAGTTTACACCAAAAATGTTAAAGTGAAACAGCATATCTCTTGAATCATCAGGTACCTTCAACATCTCATAGGAACACATAGAAGTTCTTTCAGTTTCCCTGAATTTTCTGTGTTCTTTTATTCATATTTTGCTGAATTATGTTCCCATTTTTTTCTCTATAATACTTCTTTTGATTACACACAACCGGGAAACATATTCATTTGTATGTCCTTATTTTAAGATGAAGTTTATTTTTGTGCTTAATTTGACAATGTACTTCAGATATTTGGCAGCCAGAATCAGCAGTTCTGAAAAAAAAAAATAAAAAAATGGTGTGTATGTTTTCCAAATGTCATGTATGTTTTCCTTATGAAAACCAGGGATAGGGATTCAGGCTTTTTTAAAATAAAATATTATAAATCACGTGGGTTAGGCAAACAATTATGTCCTCAGAACTGCTGAGATAAACCAGGGCATGGGTAATATGTGAGAAAATGCCAAGAGATGTGGTAGCATTTCAGAAGGGCTTTTGTCTAGAGAAGACAAACAACAAAATAACATCACCTGCAAGAGCATAAAATCAAATCTTGTGTATTTGGAGGCAACATCTGTAATGGTGCTGTATTTCACAGTGATTTCACCTGGTGATTCCACTGTAGATTGTGGGTTGTGAACTACATTGTCACAGAAGTGAATCAGTTTGGAAGGACAGATAGCATCGAGGAGAAATTTCTGAGGGTTAGTTCTTTAGCATACATATTTCCCTCAAATTCTATATCTTGCTCTGTTTTATTCGCTTGTAACAGAGTCGGTTCACTAGTAGCTTTACCTCTAAATTTGTTTGATCCTGTGCGAATGCATTTTCCTGGGTTTGGGTTAGGCCTCTGTCTTTCTTCCAAACACCTGATTTAGCAGCACAGTCCTGAAGCAGTCAGTAAGCTTTCATAAAAGCTAATTTTTCTGGTCCTCCAAAATTTTGACTTTGACCTGCTGGTCATGCTTCTTTTTATGCTACCCAGGATATAACTGGCATACTGGGCAGCAAACTCACATTGCTGGCTGATATCCAACTTTTCTTCCACTCATATCTCCAAGTATTTCTCTGCAGGGTTGTTTACAATCAGTTCAGCCCCCAGTCTGTACTGATACTAAGGATGGCCCTCACCCAGGTGCAGGACCTTGCGCTTGGCCTTGTTGAACTTAATGAGGTTCACAGAAGCCCACTCCTCTTGCCTGTGAAGGTCGCTCTGGATGACATCCCTTCCCTCTAACATATCAACCACATCACTCAGCTTGGTGTCATCTGCTAACTCGCTGAGGATGTACTCATTCCCACTGTCTATGTAACTGATCAAGGTATTGAACAATATTGGTCCCATCACAGACCCTTGAGGGATACCACTCATTACTGGTTTCCATTTGGACATTGAGCCATTGACTATCACTCTTTTGATGTGACCATTCAGCCAACTCCTTATCCAACAGTCTATCCATCAAATCCATACCTCTTATTTATCAACTCCCTATCTTCCATATGCTTCAACACAGCTTCAAGGAGGATCTCCTCTGTGATCTTACTGAGGTGACGCTGACAGGTCAGTAGTTCCCAATGTCCTGCTTTCTACCTATTTCCTATTATAAAGGTTTATCAAAAAAATTTTTTTAATATGTGTGATACTCCCTTTTTTTCAATAACTGGGGATCTCACCTGACTACTATGACTTTTTAAATATTACAGACAGTGGCTGAACAACCACATCTTCCAGTTCCCTCAAGACCCTGGGATGAATTTCATCAAGTCCCACAGACTTGTGTATGTTCAGGTTCTTTAGATGGTTTCCAACTTGATATTTTCCTATGACAGGAGGTATTTTGATCATCCAGAACCTGCCTTGAGGTTCATGAACATGAGAGATGTAGGAAGAGTGATTGCCAGTGAAAACTGAGGCAAAAAAAAAAATAATTTTTGAGTATCTCAGCCTTCTCCATGTCAGTTTTCACTAGATCTTCTATATTATCTATTGAGGGTACATTTTCTTTAGTCTTCCTTTTCTGACCAACATACCTGCAGAAATCCTTCTTATTATTTGTCACATCCCTTGCCAACTACAGTACCAGATATGCCTTAGCTTTCCTGATCCCGTTCCCACACATCTGAACAGCATCCCTATATTCTTCCCAGGAGCCAGGTCCCTACTTACACTGCCTGTGCATTTCCTTCTTGTGCTTCAGTTCAACCAGAATGTTTTTACTCAGCCATACTTGTTTCCTGCCTTTCCAGCCTTCGTTACTACACATGGGAATCAAGAGCACTTGTTTGCTAAGTAAAATAGCTGTTAGCTGCCAGCTCTGTTCTACTCCTTTATTCCCAAGGTAATTTTCCCAGAGGGACTCATCTACTAGTTCCTTAAATAACTGTAAGTTTTCTCTACTAAAATTCAGGTTCTTGACTTTATAATTTGCCTTGCCCATATCCCTCAAGTTCATGATGGACCAGGTCCCAGGGTGCAGTCCAGGCTTCCACCAGTTTTGACCTCTCCAATTAGTTCATTTGTGTTGGTAAGCAACAGGTCCAGTAGAGCATCTCCTCTGGTTGGACTATCTTTCATGTGGATTAAAAAATTGTCCTCAACATGTACCAGGAGTCTCCTGAATGGCTTACAGCATGCTGTGCTGCTTTCCCAGCAGATTTCAAGTTGACTGAAGTCCCCCAGCGGGATCAGAGCTTGTAAGCTGCTTCCTGCAGCTGAAATAAGAAAGCTTCATTAACATCCTCCCCTTGATGAGGCAGGGGGAGTAGTAAATATGAACCACGAAATTTCTTTTGTTGGCTTGGATTTTCATTTTCACCCAAAAGCTCTCAAATGTTCGTCTCTATTTTTCAAAGACAGCTTTGTGCAATCAATCTACTTTTTTATACATAGAGGACAACCCCCTTTCTCCTTCCTTGCCTGTCCCTTCTGAATAATTTACAGCCATCAATTATAGCTCTCCAGTCTTGTGATTCATCCCACCAAGGGAACTATGACTGTCCTGGACTTTTACTGCATACTCGGGAGGATATATGAAAGCATCTTACAGATGCAGCTGAGGAGACAGGCTTGCAGCATAGGTATGCATATTGCAAAGAGGGTGATCAAGGTCAGGCATTAAGCCTATAGCTGCAAAACCCCATTAACATGTTTTTTACTTTGGGCTGCCTAAGGCTGTATAACATCTTCAATATTATCTCAAGCAAGAAGTCCTTCCTGATGCCTGTGCTGCTGAGCATTCATATTTTATATATGCAATCCGGTTAAATTAATTCTGAGTTATGGGTGCACCAGGTACATAAGAAACATACATGAAATCACAGAGTCACTCAAGGCAATTCAAATTCTGCCCTTGATGTAATTGCAGACTTTGGATAATTTGGGAGATATCTTGTCTGCAGATGATGGATTTTAACTAATTTATCATGGTGTTCTAAATCATTACACATTGTTACATGAATAAGAAAGCAGCATGTCTCAATAGGGAAAGGATTATAACTGCATACTGTTTAGTCTCCAGTGAAGGACTCTTCCCCATAATAGGTTTTTATTTTTAAAACCTTTAAAAGGTCTATTTGTATAGACTTAAAATACCCAGATAGATCAATAATCTCTTAGATTAAGAAATCCATGGCTAGAGGTATAGCAGGCATTAGGTAGAAAATTTAGTTATTACAAGCAGATCCACAGATACAGCTTTCTTATTTTTTCTTAAAATTATCTCCTTACAAAACTATTCAGATTAAACAAAAATATTGTGTTTCAAAGCAAGAAACAACTAGTTCCTTGAGCATTTCAGACCACATAGTTTTTGTTAACTTGCAAGCTTGGTTAAGGGATAGTTCCAAGAATCGTTTCAGAAAAAGTATGCAAGCAGCCAGTCAAATTATAAAATTTCTTGTTTAGTACTTAATGTTCCAATGTGATATGAATATAATATGTATGAAAATGTTAGTTTACTGAATGAATTTGTATGTGTACATTGACGTTTTAATAAAAAGCCCAGTTCTTCCAGTAGGGAATGTGAATTCATGTAGAAAGAAAGTAGCCAGTCACCTCTCTTCCTTTCTGCTTAACCCATTCTTTTAGTAATCTGGGAGAGTCACAGGGTACACAAAATATTACATGTGTGGAAAATGTGTGCACAAGCTGGAGACCAGAAGGCTGAGTAGAATGGAACTCTGGGTATAACAGAATTGAATATTTCTAATTGTTCAGGCAATTCGAGATCTTTTGAGGAGAACATGAACACGTGAAATAAGGCATTTCAATGCTACATGAATGTGACATTTCCTTGGCTGCTGCACATTTTGTGTGCATCATCTAGGATCTTCCAATGCAGCACGTCTGGGCTGGTGTTGCCTGTCCTGTGCATTGGGCAACAGCAGCTCCTTCCCAGTGAGGGTTACTCTAGTGAAGGAGGCTGCAATTTCTTTCCTAGACCATCCACTCCACAAATATCCTCAGCAAAGATGTTATACCACACAGCCAAGTTTTCATTTGCATTCCAAGATGGCAAGAACAAAATTTAACTTTTGACTTCTGCCTGGTCCCTGCAGCAATGTGGGTCTAGTTTTTGACAGAGTGACTTAACATGTAACAGTACACATTTTTTTCAGAACTGAACTGTCCTGTATGGTCTCCTACAAGCTGCAGGCTTTGCAGGAAGAGATTGAGTGCCAGAGCCACTTCCTAGGTGCTTGGTGCTTTGGCTCAGAAAATCCGTGAGAGGTGGTGGAAAGCAGGTATGGGAAGAGTGCAATCAGCTGCAGTACTTCAGCATATGGAAGACATGTAAGCTACACTTCCATGGCTCATTCCCAGACATTCTGAGGTTGGGAAGACCTATGCACTTGAAAAGAAGCTTATGCTCCTCTCCTTCCAGGTGATACTCAGAAAGTCATGGTGGGCTTTTTGCTCCCTGGAGCCACTTTGTTTGTTTACTACAATCCCTAAATGCTGTTTTCTCCTCCCCACTCCTTAAAAAAAACCAACAACAACAAAAACCCCAAAGTGTTACAGGCTTTACAGTTTATTCTGGAAACCTTTCCTGACAAGGTTGCTCTGCATGCAGCTCAGTATTCACAGGATAAGTAAATCTCATTCACAGAATGAGATCAGCAAAATTATCAAGAGGTACCTATAACACCTCTAATTTTTGATAATTCCTTCTCTTTACCTGGCTTGTGAGTACCCTGTCAGTAGGACCCCAGTAGAGGAATGTGTGGGGACATCACCAGCATCTACGTCCCTACACAATTATGCCAACTATCACTTGGGCATATAGGTGCTTGAGACAAGTGGTCAATGCAGCTCAGCTTTGCTTCAGAGTCTTCCTGGCCTGTCTTTCTCTCCTCAAGATATCATGTATTTGCATCTCTATGTCACCTCTCCCACTATCTCTCTCCTTTGTCCATCTCTTTGTCACCTGACTACACAGACACAACTGAAGCAAGATAGTGAGAATCTTAACTATTCTCTGTTCAGTTTTCAGTTGGGCAAAGAAATAGTTTATCTTCTCTGGTGCTTAAGAATACCCACCGCAAACCTGTCCTGTCTGTCTAGGCTGACCATAGTGATGTCCAGCACATACCTTGGCAGAGTTGATACAGCTCAAAACTACAATTCAGTCCCATAAATCAGGAATCAGGATATGTAAATGTGGCAGGGAAGAGGTGGATGCTACATGCTCAGTAATGACAAGCATTGCTGTCATTGCTGTCAAAGAAGAAATGGTTGTAGGGAGGAGGAGTGAGAATGGGAGAGTGCTTATATGTGGCAACTTCCTGGGAACAAGGGGAATAATGAACAGGAGGCACCTTTAGATCAGTGAGGTGGAAAGGAAGAAAGACAGGAGAAGGAAAGATGAATGAAAAACAGAACAAGCTAATGGCCATTATTATTGACATCTATGATACTTTGTAGACAATATTAATAAAAGCAGATGCAATATTGAACTATCACTCCAAGCCAGCAATAGGTCATTTTTATGCGAATCAAGGAGAATCTGCTCTAACATTGTCCCAGCATCAGATATTTGATAAGGTGATGGCACATAGAGCTAGCAAAAGTCATCTGTTCAAGATCAACAGTGAAGGCTGATGTCTCAGGAACTGCTTGGAAAAGGCTGAATTTTTTACTTCAATTCCCATAACTGTGCTATTATCACAAATACAGTAGATGGGGAGAGATGGCTATTTGAAAGGAGAGGAGATTAGATATTAATCTAATTTAACTTCAGTAAATACACTCCACAGACAAGTTCAGCAGAGCCTGGGGGGAAGTAGCAGGAGGGGGGTCACCCCTTAAGGGCAGGTAATCTGGGAGACTAGAGGGACAGTGGGGCAGGCAAGGCTATGCTCTCACCAACAAGGACACAACCCCACAACACCTGCACATGGTGAGTGGGGCATGGATGGTGGTAATGATCAGCGACAGCCACAATCCTGGATCACTGGGCAAGTCTGTGGGGACAAGGCTGGGATGAAGTTGAGCCAGGAAAGTTCAGCCAGTGGAGTCAGCAATGCACAAGCAAAGTATGTAAGGCAAAGCCTGAGCCTAAATGCAACCCCGCAGCCAAGAAGTTAAAATCAGCAGGTGAAGGGTAATATCCTGAGAAATTCTCAAACAAGTTACTTTCAAGTCTGGCAAAGGGAAAGGTAGAAGAACGTCCTAGCAACAAGAAGCATGTTTTCCTTATGGGAATAGAGTCCGATTGAATGCAGAAGTACAAACAGAACTACAGTGAAATCTTCCTGTTAATGTGATTAATAAAGCATTTTTTTTAGCCTGCATTGGCGGCCCAGAATCGGATTTTCCATCACGTAGAGACCAAAACTCTACTTCCAGATGTCAGTCTCCTTTCAGGGAACCAGTCCTTCCATAAGATCTGAAAGCATACAAAAAGTTAGGGAAGGGCTGTTTCTGTGGGAAAGACGGTGCTTTGCAAGAACAAAAGGGTGCTAAACTCCCTATCTTCAGATGTGCAAATATTTTTTTTGTCTTAGATGTGTTCTCATTTCCTCTGACATCGAGTTGATAGATACACCCTGAGCAATGAGTTCAGCTTACTTGTTTTGAGCTCTCCATACAGTTTAGTTCGTGTCTAGAAAGACATCAAATTAACTTTTGTGGTTTGTATGTTTTGTTTTCTTACACTTGAAGCAGGCAGGCGAACTTTGCTGACAAACTGCCGTAAGAAAACTGATTTATACTGTCTGCTTTGTTTCGTGGATTTTTTTAATGTTTTGGGTTTGTTTCGGTTTTTTTTTTTGTGAGTTTTCATTGTCGGTTTTTTTTTTTTTTTTTTTTTTTTTTTTTTGGTTGGGTTTTGGTTTGTTGGTTTTTTTTTGGGGGTTTTTTCTTTTTTTTTTTTTTTTTTTTTTTTTTTTTTTTTTTTTTTTTTTTTTTTTTTTTTTTCTTTTTTTTGTTGATTTTTTTAATTTTTTGGGTTTTTTTCGTTTTTTTTTTTTGTGAGTTTTCATTGTCGGGTTTTTTTTTTTTGTTTTTTTTTTTAATTGGTTGGGTTTGAGTTTGCTGGTTTTGTTTGGTGGCTTTTTCCGTTGTTTTTTTTTTTTGTTGTTTTGTTTTGTTTTTGTTTTTTTGTGGTTTGGTTTTGTTTTATTTTTACTGCTCCTTCTGATGGTGATTCCAGCTGTTTTTCACTATCTCTTTTCGTGGCACTTATCTTTCTCCCACAGACAATACGCAATACACAGCAGTGTCTACTAGGGAAAAAATAAAATCCTGGAACCATGAGACTTTCTAAAGGTACAGTTCGTATGCGAGCGAAAGTGTTACTTAGTAAAATATATCGGCTAGGTTTGCCGTAGTTCTGAGAAGGCGCTTCATCCCACCACTGAGAAGAGGAACTTCATCCCCGCCTCATGCAAAGATATTCTCACTATTGTTGTTAACTGAAGAGACCATATAAAGCGTTTCTTGGACAGATAATGGTAACACAGAAAATGAATTAATGATAACTAAAGTGTAGCCCCAGGCGAAGAGTAGCTTCCCTGCCAAATCTGTGCACATGAGTATGTGCTACTGACGGAAGCGGGTATGGTGGGTGCTCTTCCCGAATAATCTGCCCCTTTTGTAGGTTGAAAGAGGGGATTGGACAGTTGAAAGAACATAATGCCGGGCTGCCCCGAGCGCTGCCGAGACTCCTCCGTGCGGCAGGGAGCGAAGGGACATTAGGGACTCCGACCCACCCCTTCGCTGCGGGCTCTGCCGGAGCATCCCTCCCGCGTAGTCCGGAGAGCGTGTGAGTGCGCGGGGCTCGGAGCCGCAGTTGCAGCCGCCGTGGAGAGACGGTGGAGTTTGCAGACCTGAAGCTCGATGAAACCAATGTGAGGAAATGAAGAGAAACGGGGGACGAGAGGGGCAGTGCTGTGCAAGCAGGCTGATGGGTTACGGTGCCCTGCTGTGACTTAGCCCTGAGCCTGACCGCCGCAGGCTCTCCTCTCTGATTTCTCCGTTTGTGTCTATTTCCCGTTTGAATGAGCTCCTCCAAAGGTCTGGGCATCAGCAAATGGAGGTACCGGAGGTCTGAGGAGGAGTCTGATACTTCTATACAAAATAAAACACGGAGTTTTGTTCAGCAGTTCCCACGCTTAGAAAACTTTCACGACCAATCATTTTTACATCAACATTCAGCCAAGACAAAGTCTTAGAACCAAGAGGGGAAGCAGGGTGGGATTACTGCCGGCCCCACGTCGGTCCCTCCTGGAGAGATGGGATGCAGTGGCTCGGGAGAGGAACTGCTCTAGGAGATGACTGGAAGTGTGCAAAACCCTTCTGTTTCCGCACTTAACGCTGAAGCCCTGTGAGGGTTAATTTGGGGGCCATGAGTATGACAGCTCCGTTCAAGGGCTTCCGGTATCTGTTGGAGAAATAGAAGCTAATTGACCTGCTAACGTGAAGGTTTCCAGAAAGGAACAGTTAGATGAAATAAATACAAATTCATTAAAGTAATATATTAGTAATTATCTCAGAGCACGGAGGAACGAGCCGCGGCTTTACGCTGGGCGCATCCGCCGAACTTCTGGTCGCAACGGGCACTTCCGCAACCACCTAGTCTTACGTAGGCTGAACGCCGAGAGAGCCTGGGGCAGGGCAGGCAGCAGGGCAGCGCCGTGCTCGGCAAGCAGGAGCATGGAAATCCAGGATTAAATCCCAACGCACGGAAATCTAGGATTAAGTCCCGGCGCTGTGCTGTCGCGGTTTGCGCAAACTGGACCGACGAAACCCAAAATTAAACTGGTAAAATACGATCTACGTCAAGTGCACAACACACTCACTCACATGCCGTTAAGTAGCAGGAGAAGGAAGATCTAATGTGCCCTTCCAGTGCTCAGGGGTCCCAACACAGAATGCTTGTTACTGTGACCTTAACAGCGCACTGCTGTGTTCCAGTACACCGCTTTGTTCAGTGTACACATCCTTAACTTCTTTAATGTCGCACAATATATTTGCCCTTAAATGATATGCAGACACACAGAGTGTATCTCCAACACACACATCGCACTGTCACCGAAACGCACATCGTACTGCGCTCCTGAAAAAAGACAGTGCACCCCAAAACACACATCGCTCTGCACGTCGCCCCACAGCCCGCCCTCCGAAACAGATCACTCTCTGCCTCCACCACACATACATCGCTCCGCTCCCCAACAGACACGCGCACCGCTCAGAGTCCCGCCACGCACACGTTGCCCTGTGTATGACACAGCCATCGCTCTGTTCCCCTAAGCCACATTACCCTTACATCTCGACACACGCTACGCACTAAGCCCAACGATACACACTTCATCCTGCACCGACAAAAGCATCGCTTCTCTCCCCGCGACAACACACATTGTGTGCGCTCCGAAGACACACGACTCGGACCGCGTCGCGTGGTGCGCACACATCGCCTTGCATACGGCACGGTCATCACTCTGCGCCTCCAGAAACACACGTCGTTCTTCATGTCCCACTCACGGAACACATAGCTCTGGATCTCCTAAACCTCATTACCCTTAAATCCCACAGAAACATTGCTTTGTGCCCTCCCGAAATAAATCACTCTGAGCCTTACGACACACACAGCGCTCTGCTCCGACTAATACCGCTCCACACCTACTCTACACGCACGCGGCTTCTCTCCCCTAAGACAAGTCTGATCGCTGCGGACCGACGGATATCGCACAGCGCCACACGAAACACGCATTCCCAGGTCACACAGAGGACCGTGCGTATAGCTTTGCAGAGACGACAAAGACATTAGTCTTCTCCCCAGGAGAACACATGCCCGCCCGCAGCTCCACAATATGTATTGTCCTGTCCCGACCGGAACGTCAGGAGAAAAAAAACCTCCGCTGCCGCTTCACTGGCCTCAGTGAGTCACGCGGCCATCGAGGGTGGAGCTTTCAAAGGCTATTAACTGGAGTAGCTCTCCTATTAAAAGGGCTCCCGCCGATAGCGGTATTACCTGGTGCATCTTTTTGTTGATGCGTGAGAGATGTGCGTTTGCGGCGATGCGTGAGCCGGCCAAATCCGCCTCCGCGCCCAAGAAGGGCTCGAAGAAGGTGATAAGAGAGGGGGAAAGCTGTCACCAAGCTGTCACCAGCTCCAAGCAAGCCGCCTCTGCGCCCTGTGCCACACCTGCTCTACCCAAAGGCTCTTTTCAGAGCCACCCACTTTTTCAGTAAAACAGCCGATCCTGTGATGACTTTTTCATTTGAAGGGGTTTGCCATTGGTGTTTTCTTACAGTTATTCAGCTTCTCTGTCTCCTAAGGTTTGCTAGCATAATGTCGTTCCGGACTAGTTTTTCATCGGTTATTGCCGTTTCTCTTAAATCCCTGAGTCTGAGATCATAAACTGATGCCAAAACCCGCAAATCAGTAACTTCGAAAATACCCATCGGGGGGAAGCGGGGGCTAAGAAATCTCATTCGTTAACACACTATTAGATCTTATCTATCTGAATATTAGTCCATTCTGAAACCATTAACACTCTTGTACTACACTCTTCTATTAAGAACCTTGGAATAAAAAAAATACGCATAACTAATACTTTAAATTATACACTTTAAACAGAATTGTTTTTTTCTACTTAGGGAAGATTAAGAAAATGAAGGGCTAAAACAGATTTATTTACTAGCTATATAAATCCTCGAAGACATTTTAAAATCGTATTCCCATATTTCTATGACAGATAGATAGAAGTCTGTGGTATGAGAACAGAGAGAAGGGAAACTGGCTTGAGTCAGGAGGGGCAAGCATCAAAACAACTTTTCCGTTGCCTTATTTCAGATACGAGAAGACACACATGATATGGATGGGGCAGGGAATGTGTCTCGCAAAGGGCTGGCAATCAAAGCAACTCACAAGAGCGTATCTACGGTGGAGTTAAGAAAAGTGACCGGTAATGCTTTGGTTCAGGACAGTGAAAGCAGTAGAGAAAAGTATACAAAATGTAGAAAACAGACTAGAGACGGGGACTGTGTTCTTTATGTTGAACTATAGAACCTTTTAGATCATTGGGACTGAACATTAAGATAAACACAGAAAATACCATCAGTCAATCTGAAGTGAAAAAAAGAAGTTAACACTTTTCCTGGAGAGGTGGGTGGCTCTTAAGACCTTTGAATTAAAGTTTTTCGAAGATTATTTACTATGAGTATATCCCATGTTTGCTACAACCAAGAAAGCTTTCCCGTTATCGTTGTTTCTCAAAAAGTACCAGCGACAGCCAAGACCAAAAGATCACAGCATCAGCTCTTTTACTGAAAAAGTGGGTGGCTCTTAAAAGAGCCTTTGGGTTAAAACGGACGCGCCCAGACACTCTACTTGGAGCTGGTGTACTTGGTGACAGCCTTGGTGCCCTCCGAGACGGCGTGCTTGGCCAGCTCGCCGGGAAGCAGCAGCCGCACGGCCGTCTGGATCTCCCGCGACGTGATGGTGGAGCGCTTGTTGTAGTGCGCCAGGCGCGAGGCTTCGCCGGCGATGCGCTCGAAGATGTCATTCACGAAGGAGTTCATGATGCCCATGGCCTTGGACGAGATGCCCGTGTCGGGGTGCACCTGCTTCAGCACCTTGTACACGTAGATCGAGTAGCTCTCCTTGCGGCTCTTACGCCTCTTCTTGTCGCCCTTCTTCTGAGTCTTGGTCACGGCTTTCTTGGAGCCCTTCTTGGGCGCAGGGGCAGACTTAGCCGGCTCAGGCATCTTAAACGCTGTGCACAGCAAGAACTCACCGACTGCCAAAACAACGGCACAACTATTGAAGCACCGAGTGAGGCCGCTCCTGCCGCGGCCGCTTTTATAGCGGCACTGGGTAAAGCGGCAGCTCGACAGCGTCGCACCGCCATTGGTCGGAATTTTCTCTTCATGTCGTCACGACATTCTTTGCTCTTCTATTGGAGCGCTCTCGATTCACGTTCTCATTGGCTGCCGAAACAGCGCCTGCTTCACAGCCTATCACAGAAGGCGCCGCCGCTCCTGCCCAGCCGCATATAAGCAGGCGGGCGGGTACGGTCGGGAGCAGGTCCTTGTGACTTTCAGTTGCTTTGACCGTTTGTTTGCTGTAATCGCTGCGATGTCCGGCCGCGGGAAGCAGGGCGGGAAGGCGCGCGCCAAGGCCAAGTCGCGCTCGTCGCGGGCCGGGCTGCAGTTCCCCGTGGGCCGCGTGCACCGGCTGCTGCGCAAGGGCAACTACGCGGAGCGCGTGGGCGCCGGCGCGCCGGTGTACCTGGCGGCCGTGCTGGAGTACCTGACGGCCGAGATCCTGGAGCTGGCGGGCAACGCGGCCCGTGACAACAAGAAGACGCGCATCATCCCCCGCCACTTGCAGCTGGCCATCCGCAACGATGAGGAGCTCAACAAGCTGCTGGGCAAGGTGACCATCGCGCAGGGCGGGGTGCTGCCCAACATCCAGGCCGTTCTGCTGCCCAAGAAGACCGACAGCCACAAAGCTAAAGCCAAGTGAATGCATCTAAAACTATCCAGGACTCAGAACAGAAAAAAAAAAGGCTCNCGCAGGGGCAGACTTGGCCGGCTCAGGCATCTTAAACGCTGTGCACAGCAAGAACTCACCGACTGCCAAAACAACGGCACAACTATTGAAGCACCGAGTGAGGCCGCTCCTGCCGCGGCCGCTTTTATAGCGGCACTGGGTAAAGCGGCAGCTCGACAGCGTCGCACCGCCATTGGTCGGAATTTTCTCTTCATGTCGTCACGACATTCTTTGCTCTTCTATTGGAGAGCTCTCGATTCACGTTCTCATTGGCTGCCGAAACAGCGCCTGCTTCACAGCCTATCACAGAAGGCGCCGCCGCTCCTGCCCAGCCGCATATAAGCAGGCGGGCGGGTACGGTCAGGAGCAGGTCCTTGTGACTTCTAGTTGCTTTGACCGTTTGTTTGCTGTAATCGCTGCGATGTCAAAGGGTTGAGTTGCTCTGTACTTTTGCTTTTTCTAGAGATTGAAAACAGAAACATGTAATGTTTATTTTATTGGAAGTGTTTACCTTCAGTATGCTGTGATCTGTTCTTGCTTGCTTTAGTTGGGAGTTTTTTTGTTAGGGTTTTTTTTTTTGTTCTTAGGGAGCTTATTTTGTTAATGGTAAATGTTACTGTTTAAAAAACCTGGGCTGATCCACCGAGGTGTTCAATTTGTCTGACGCTTTCTCAGAATTATTTATTTTTAATAAAGTATTTTTATATGTTGGGGAAGTCTAGGCATTTTTTTTAATGCCATCAGTGGAAGCTACATTTTTGTGTCCTGGAGTAAACATTGTGCATCTTCGTAGTTTAAATCTGATTTTGATGTAAGTGCTCTATGCAGCATTTTCTGTAGGGTGATATTAAGTAAGACCTCGTATCCATCTCGATTATTTATTTTGTTAGAAAGTGTCAAACAAGAGCCAATCACTGCTGCAACTCAGTGTAAGGCCGAGTTTTCAAACTCATTGGGGGTGGGAGGTTCCAGCAGGGCACAGTGTTCCCTTAAAGTAATTTCTCTTTTTCGGTGCTCTCCCTCTCTTTCTCGATTTCGTTCTGGCTTTAGTGGATCTCCTCGCTGCATTTCTAGCCTCACAGTATTGCGCAGTATAGGCTCTCGGCTGCAGAGGCCACCAACTCCCTGATCTTCCTGGGGCTTTTTTGTGGCTCTGTGGAGTTGGGCGCGGCCTTAGTGATCATCTCGGTGGCACTAAAGTAACAAGTTTTTCAAGACGCTCACAGTTTCTCCATGTCTGTTCTTTGGTACAGGGAAACCAGAGATCTGGGCTAGGGTATCTGTTGATCTAGTGTCCCCTGAGTTTAGCTTCCTATCTACAAGGGAATGAAATCTCCACTCTCCTCTGTCTCTTTCTTCTACATAATAAAACTGTTGCCTGCATATCAGAACCACTGGGAACTGTAGCAGAAATAGGGAAGGGTACTGTGAAAACACCTGGCTACGTGCACCAATAGTACAGAAGATATATTATTATTATTTTTTTGTAGTTATTTCTCTTACTTCTCTGCTGCAGAATACATTTAGGCATTATATGGCTCTAGTTTCAAATAATATATCTAGGAAACAAAGCCTTAAAAAAACCGATAAGGCTACATGATATCTAAATTGTGAAGGGGCACAAGGCCTCAAATGTATGCCGTGCAGCCAGGTGGTTTCGTGAAGTTGCTTTGTAGACGTGGGATAAATGAGCAGATGGATTAAAAAAAAAAAATATATATATACAAACAAGGTGAATGTGAACAGCTGCAGCCTCCTATAAGAGGCACAGGCGGATTAATGTTATTTCTTTCACATTAACTCTGTTCTGCAACAGCAGAATGGCTGAAAAAGGTAAAAACTTAGGTGATCAAGAGACAAAGAGAAATCTGCCTCCTCGAGCCCATGTGAATGGGATTACTTAGCAACTCTGACGAGTCGGTGCCCTGGGCGGTCTGGTAAAAGGCATCAGATTCCCCGAGCACCCCGGAGCTCCTCCTGGTGGGTCTCACTTCCCCAGCTCAAGTCGGCGGGTGACGAGGCAACGGCCACTGCACATCCCTCTTCAACTCAGGCAACTTGAAGAAAGGTGGAGGGGCGCTGCTTAGGATGGCGCACAGCACAAAGGCACCCCATTTGAAGAGTTGTCTCTACGTTGAAAGTAATTAATTATGTATGAATTTGTTTCTTTCTTCGTTTTGCGTTTTATTCCTTGAGCGAGGGAAGCAGAAAAAGAATCAAAAGACTCAAAGGGTTTTTAATATCTACTAAGTAGTATTGGTTTTATATTGTGATTTAATTCCACGAATTTAATTTGACTATGTCAACAGAGAGAGCGCAGGCTGAAGTCCAGTTATTTCATCACTGCGTAAATTAAGAGGGTAGTGGATAACAGAGCGGACAGTATCCACCAGGACCCCTCATTTCCTCAGCTGCGGTCCTCAAAGTAAAGAATCACGGTAGAGTAATTGTAGNCTAACATGCTAATGTCAGACCGCCTCTGTACAATGAACTAGCCACTAATCAGGGCATGGGCAGAAGGGTATAGTTAGATAAAAGGTGACCAAGTAATGTGCAACTTTTCTTCATTTTAAACTGTCTAAACCCGTACAACTCATTTGAAGAGATGGGCTGGCTTTGCCAACTATTGCTTGACACGCCTTTTTGCACAGAACTGCATCAAGCATTGGTAGATGGATCTCTACTCTTGTGCGCTCACTGGCTCCTGCGCACCAGACACGAACCTTAACCCCGAGATTTTCCTGCTCCCTGCAAAGGTGCCAGAGACAGGGATCTAAGGACTGTTCTGCCTTCAGGAGGAGGGACCTGGGATCCACTGCGGACGAGATGAAGGAAGGAGTACGGCGTTAACACGGGTTAATTGGAGAGGAGAAGCAGAGAGGGAGGCCTGGCTGGGCGAAGAAGGATGATGCAGAGAGGATAAAGGTGTTTCGGGAGTGAGAGGCCACTCTGCTCTGCGGCATCCTCCAGAACCACTGCACTGCAAGAGGCATCTGGGAACAGCGGGGAAAAGGCTTGGTATCTCTGGGAAAGGCAGAGCCGGACCCCAGATTTTTTAACCCAGGAACACGGTATTTCTTTTTCACTTTTTCACCAGTTAGAGAATTTTTAACTCTTTCGTTGTCAATAAACTTGTAGGTTAAGTGGAACAGTCCACACTATTCAGTTCAGATAACTGCTGTGAATAAATCCCAGGTCTTATGAAGCTTCCTCATGTTCCCTGTAGTTTACACCCTGTGCCTTTTACTGCTGTGAAATACGGTCTTTCATGTAAATGTTCTCAGGTGGAAAAGAGTGAAAAAAAAACAACAAAAAAAATCCAAACAACTCATCTGCTGTCATAGTGTTATGAAAAGGGTTAATCTCTCTAAATCGTTGTTTTTTTTTAGAAACCCTTATTGGTTTATTTTTGTTCCATTAATAAATGCACAATTAGAAGCTACTAGTATAAGCCTGAAGTGCAATACCCAGTCCATGAGGCTTTGAGTGTCATTTCAGTTAAGACTAAAAGTAAAAGTAATATAGTTAACTCAAGCTAATATGAGAGTTAAACACCTTACATCAATGTCACCATTTCACTTCTTACATGGGATTTACACCATCGATTTCAGAAAGCATATTTTAAAAGCCCATATATGTAGGAATTTAGATAAACTGTCTGAGCTTCCTGAACCAGTTCAGATGAGACCAGGCACACGGGTTTGCCTGTGATGTGGTGATTTGGGTCTGCTGGTGTTATCTGCCCAGACAAACAGGGAGGCAAACACAGAGGACTTGTAAAATACTGTTTATGAATTTAGTTAGGCCTTTTGATAACTACTAGCACATATAACAAAGACAACTATCCTTGAAGTTGTTGATAGAGTTAGTCTGGGAACTTTTTATCAAGAATTAGCCATCCTTGAAGAAGAAACACCCTGGAAAACTTATAAACCAAAGGGACTTAAAGATGATATTGTTTTTATGTAGTTTTGTGCTGTCAGCTAAACAACAATTAGTGCTATCCTTAAGTCAACTAGCTTCACTATAATAATAAAAATCATGCCCATAGATTAAAAAGACCCTTGCCTTGATGAAGATCTTCTGTGAAGATTACTCTGTGAGTAATCTCCCCATCTGGAGTGGGAAGCCACTCAACAGTGAAATGCGTGATAAACAGACATTGCATGAGGTAGTAATAGGTAAAAGTATTTTTTAACTTTTGTGCACATGGTAAAGGCATCGGTAAAAGTGTTTTCTAAGCTCTGTGCATATTCGGACAGTTACAACTGGAGTGCATGAAGACATGGGTGGCAAGAATATTCTTTTTGGGTAACAGTATGGGAGCAGGACAGGGGGTAGGACAACCTGTGGAGATTTCCCCTTGCTCCCCACTAGGATGAATCCTGAAACATCAGTATAAATTTTGTGGGAATTCTAACAAGAAGGAAATTAAAGAAATATGGTACTCAATGGTGGCCAAAATATAAGTCAGATAATGGGAGAAAATGGCCAAACAGGATGCCTGTACTTGTGAAAGTTCCTTTTACAACCTCAGATTTAATGAATTGGAAGGAGTCTGCTGGATCTTGTTGGGAAAATCCATAGAAAATGTATTCGTCTGTTAAAACAATAGTTGAAAATCATAATCCAGACTGGAAAGATGTGCAGGTGTTGCTGGATACTTTGTTTCTGTCTGAGGAAAAAGAATGGTGCTGAGAAAAGTTGGGGAAGAGAATGAGAGACTAAATACAAGGGATGGTCCAGGTCATTTTATGCCAAAATGAGAGACAGCCTGAGATCCAAATACAGGGGTGGATAGTTTAATGAATAAACAATATCAGCAGTTGATATTATATAGAATAAAACACAGGGTGCTTTGACCTAAAAATCTTGCAAAATTATATCATTTGGTGCAAGGTAAAAATGCAATCTCTACCTGTTATGACAGACTGTGTGAAACAGCATAAAAACGGACAGATTTGGATCCTGAGAATGAGACTTTTACTATTTTGTTTGTGGGACAATCAGAGCCAGATATATGAATAAAGTTGCAAGAAGCAGATGGCTTATCTGGAATGTCAGTATCTCAGTTAACAAAGTATACAATAACAGGGAAGAATTGGAGAAGCAGGAGGAAACAGAAAGTGAAATTGCAGGACAGAAAGCAAAATGCTGTAATTTTGACGGCTGCTTTTGCCCAAGCACAAATGTCTTCTCAGGAAAGAGGTTTTCTGAGAGGGTGAGGGCACAGAAGGGAGTAAGAAGTAGGAGGAAATACGGGAAACAGAACTTCTCTGGAAAAGGATCAATGCACAAGTTGCAAGAAAACAGGACAATGGAAAAATGAATGTCCACAGATACAAGCAATTAAGTGGACACCCCCATCTGGGTAGCCGAGAAACCTGGAAGAGCCGAATTGGCATAATTGGTAAGAGTGGAATTGAAGGCAGGAGTGAAGCCAGTAAGGTGAAAATAATATTCCTTGAAATCACAGGCCCATGTTGGACTGGAGCTTATAATTAATAATTTTCTAAAATATGGACTGTTACAAGAATGTCAATTAGAATATAATACTCCAACTCTGCCTGTTAAATAAAACAGTAACATTCATAAGAATACCGTTCAGTACAGGACCTAAGAACTATTGATCAGATAGTGACTGATGTACATCCATTGATACCCAATCCTTACACTTTGTTAACTATAGTTGATGTGAATGTTTATTTTACAATACTGAACTTAAAGGATGGCTTCTTTTGGATTCCATTGGAAGAACAAAGCCAGAAGTTGTCTGCCTCAGAATACGAAAGTCCTAAAACAGGACAGCAAAATGCAGCTATGCTGGATGGTCCTCCCCCAAGGATTCAGACCCAGTCCTACAGTCTTTGATAACGTACTGTCAAAAGAACTAGAGTGATGGCAAGGTAAGAATACCACTACTACCTTGTCACAATATGTAGACGATATCTGGTTAGGGGAAGACACTGTTCATGAATGCAAAGAGACAACTATCAGATCATTGAACTTTCTGGGGCAAGCAGGATACAGAGTGTCACAAAAGAAAGCACAGTTTATACGGAGAAATATGTCTTATCTTGGATTTGAGATAGGCCAAGGAAAAAGAAAGCAAGGAGTTGAGAGAAAGGAGGCGATTTGCCAAATTGCCACCCCAGATCAAAGAGGGAACTCGGGATTTTTAGGAGTGGCCAGATAGTATTGTTGGTGGATACTTAGTTTTGGATTAATGGGTAAATCTTTATACGAAGCTGTTAAAGGACCAGGAGAGTTACTGAAATGGACTCCATAGTGCCAAAAAGGATTTCATTAAATAAAAACTGCTCTCATGAGTGATCCTGCTCTAGTTCTCTTTAATTTAACATAGCCTTTTGAACTTTATGTACACTTGAGAGGACACCAGGTGCTGGAAGTGCTTGTACAAACTTTGGAAGATTGGAAAAGGCTAGTAGTTTGCTTTTCAAAAAGATTAAATAAAGTAAGCTCTGGATGGCTGGGATGTCTGAGCGCAGTAGCAGCTACTGTGGTGTTGATACAAGAAGCACTAAACTGACCTTGGGACGGAAAGTTACTGTTTATAATTATCCCCAAGCAGGATGGTACTATACTAAGCAGTCCTACTTGAACAAAGAGGATATAGTAATGAAAGTGTCCAGTGCCCTGAACCCAGTATCGTTACCCTTAGATCAAAAAGAAGAATTTGCACATGATTGTTTACAAGCTAACAAGCAGGTATATTCCAGTCGTTCAGATCTGAAGGATACTGCTTTACAGGATCCCAACTGGGAGTTGTTTACTGATGGAAGTAGCTTCATCGTAAAGGGAGAACAAAAGGCTGAATACACTGTTATCACTCTAGAAGGAGAGATAGAGGCAAGACCTTCCCAGTAAACATATCTGCTTGAAAAGCCAGATTAATTACTTTAATACAAGCCCTGGAATTATCACAAGGAAGACAGGCTAATATCTATACTGATTCAAAGTATTTAGAGTAATATATGCTCATGGTGCAATTGGGAAAGAGAGTTGTTATCTTCACAAGGGAATCCCATAAAATACAGTAAAGGGATCATGAAATTACCTGAGGCTGTTAACAAATCTAAAAAAAATAGCAGTGACACACTGCAAAGTACATCACTCTGGACAAACTGATGTAATTAGAAGAAACAAAAAGGCAGATGAGGCTGCAACAAGAATTGCTCTATTAACAACTGTAGCAGCCTTAATTACAGAAATAACTTTAAAAAACAATGCTACTAAATATACAGAGAAAGAAAACAAGCTGGCTGAACTACTGAAATATGGAAAGACTGCTGAAGGATGGTGGGTAACCCTAATTGGACAATGTGTTTTAACTCCACAAATAATGAAAGAATTAATGGAACAAACCCATAATGGTATACTTCTGGGAACTGAAGCTCTAATTGAAGCAGTAAAGATGCTGTAGGAAACAATATGATGCTGATTGCTAAAAGTATTACACAATGATGTGAAATCTGCATCAGAAATAATTCTAAAATTCAAAAGAGACCCCTTCTGGAGAGGTAAAATTGGGTTTTACACCTGGGAATACTATCAAATTGATTTTTCTGAATTACCTAATTGTAATGAATATAGGTATCTGTTGGTAATTGTTTATACTTTTTCAGGATGGCCTGAAACTTTCTCATGTCACACCAATAAGGTGAGAGAAGTGCTAAAGATTTTGTTAAAAGAAATTATACCAAAGTTTGGGGTACCGGAAGGGTTCTTTACAGACAGGAGACCTCATTTCATCACAGAGGTCATTCAGGAGGTTGCAAGACTTTTACAAATTAAGTGGGATTTACATACTCCATGGAGACTGCAGTCTCGTGGGTAGAGGTTTTACCCTTAGCATTATTGCAAATTAGAATAAATAACTCCTAGGTTTAGAGAAGGAATCAGCCCATTTGAAAACTTGTGTGGAAAACCTTACACTGTAATTTTAACAGGGAAAGAAAAACAGGTGCATCTTAAGGACAATCCATTTTCGAATTATTATCTCTTGCTCATGGCAAGAGTTCTCACTTGTCTCCATAGATATGTTTAACTGAGAGCTCCTCTATCTCTGGACTCATCAGTACATTCATTTAAGCCAAGAGACCAGGTGTATCTGTGAGCCTGGAAAGAGGAGCCCCTGGTAAAAAAGTGGAACGGACCTTATCTTGTGCTGACAACAAACACTGCTGTGAATCTTTAGGAGATTGATTCCCATGTCCAAATAAAGACAGCCCATCCAGACACTTGGAAAGTTGAGCAAGTTCAACCTTTGAAGCTGAAAATTCATAAAGATGAATGAACTGTGCTAGGACAAATATTGAATCAATTTTACATTTAGATTGTATACAAGGAGAGATTTTACAAGAGGTCTCAGAAATTGCTAAAATAACCACTCAGAATAGCTTTAGACATGTTGCTGGCTTCTCAAGAAGGACTATGCACAGTAATTTATACCAGCTGCTGTGTATACCTAGATCCAAGTAAAAAAATATCAACCGACTTAAATTAAACTGGAAAACAAACCAGAATATTACTTGAGATCCAAAAGGATAATACCTCTTTTGGATTTGAAGCAGCATGGAGATGGCTAACTTCCTGGTTCCCTGAGCTGAGTTCATGAATTAAGAGTGTACTGATGTGATCGATAATAGCCTTATTAGCCTTTGTATACATATATGTGATTTCTCAATGTATTTTTTATATTTGTAAGCTTCTAAAATAAGACTAATATAAAGTATATTTATATGAATCTCAAAGAAAGGAATTGTTATCTGCCCAGACAAACAGTGAGGAAAAAAAAAACCAGAAGAGCTGAAGGACTTGTGAAATACTGCTTATGAATTTAGTTAGGTCTTTTGATAACTATTAGTACATATAACAAGGAGACTACCCTTGAAGTTGTTGATGTAGTTAGTCTGGAAACTTTTAATTAAGAATTGGCCATCCTTGAAGAAGAGACACCCTGGAAAACATATAAACCAAACGGACTTAGAGATGATAGCGGTTTTACGTAGTTTTGTACTGTCAGCTAAGCAACAATTAGTGCTAACTAACTTCATTATAATAATAAAAATCACCATAGGTCAAAAGACCTTTGTCCAGTTGAAGCCCCTTCCCCAGAGTACGCATAGTAGTGGAAGTATGGAGTCAGCAGTGTTATAACTGTATGTAAATTACTAACCTATCATCATAAAAAGAGTGGGCCTGGAAATTACTAACTTTGTAATAAATAAAGCACGGGGAGTTTTGTTTGATCTGCTTGATTTGTGGAAAACCACCGAGCACCCAGGCTTGAACAACTCTGAAATAAATAAGCAATGTCTCTCCTGTGTAAGAAGTGGATTTATTTCACATTGGGCAACAAATCCACTTTTTTTGGACAACACTGGTGCTTGGAGCACAGGAGAAAGCGAACAGCCATATTTAAAGGCGTATTTCAATATGAAGAAAGATTTGGGCTATGTCATTCCTATGATAATTCTTGTCCCCTCTTCTAAGCAGGATTATTAAAGATGCTAATCTTGCTGTGTCCTAAGCAAACAAGACAAAAAAACCCAAACAACTATCTTGTGGAGTGTTCAGATTGTTTCACATTGTAGTGGAAGCTTCTTGCTACAAAAAGATGCAGGAGTTGCATGCATGTCTTCATAGCTCTGAAGCTCCACAAGGTAGTGCAAGATGCTTTACTCCGAAGTCTAAATTTCAGCTGTAACTCCCCATGTGTGCCATTTTCTTATTTTGGAAATTATTTCTTCCATTTTCCTATGACTTAAGTGCAAAGCCTAGATGTGATACAAGTAGGACTGTAAGTACAAAAAGGCTGTTGACTTTACTGGTGATGAAAATTCCAAGTGTCCTGATACTCCTTTCACATACAAACTACATATTTTCTATTTTTAAAATGTAAGTATGTCCAGAATTGCTTCTTGAGCTTTTCAGTTTTAAAAAATGAATAGAAGAAACTTTGACAAGGAATGTTTTTGAAATGACCTTTCTACCAGGAACAGGCCATCAAATAATTTAGTTCTTTGTAACCATCAAAGAAACTCAACTCAAAACCTAAAAAGCCCTTTCCACTCCTTCGGTTCCTTGATCCCTGTCCCCACTGGAGGTGCTGCTCCTGCTCACTGTAATACTTCTTCCTTCTTTGTCATTGTGTGAGCTGGGAAGGGAGAAGGGGTGTTTCCAGCTCCATTCCCCTCTACTTCCAGGCCTCTTCTCCAGTGAAATTTATGTCATGTCTTGAGCTGTGCTGTGCTCTGTCAGAACCCTAAGACATGGGTTTTGGAGCCTAAGAACTTAGTTTTTTTCCTTAACCATCTAAACCGCACATTTTTATTACTGGCCAAAAGCATTACATCAAGGTTTATAGGAAATAAAATATTTTTCTGTGGCCGCAGTTAATACTTTCTCCTTTAATGCTAATTATTTTGAAATACATTCGTGTCTATTAAAAGTGTGAAAGAAGGTCTCTGGGAAACTAACATGACAGTAACTTGCCCTGTGTTTTGAGAAATTGTAATCTCTGGTCATTAGGAAGAAGAATTTGGTGAGCAGATACTGATCTACTCCATAAAAAAAACACCAAGCAAACAAACAAACAAACAAACAACCAAAAAACCCAACCAGTAGCAAAGACTATAAAATTATTATAATCAATGTGTGATTTGTTCAAGTTTTGGATCTGGAATATAGCATGTATTTCTTGTTTCTAATTCACTGTCCAGTCAGTTAACTAGGGAATATAGTTATTTGTTTAGCCAGCCAGAGTATTTCACTTTTGCAGAAATGAAAGCACGTTTTTTTAAAACATGATGAATAAAAAATACAGTTTTTACTATAGATATTCTAATCTACAGAAGATATACATCCTTCCAAGAATGCTACTAATTTTATTACTCTCTTAAAAATCAGATAGGAGAAATTTTTGTAACTGTTTGGCTTATTCTTCAGTATTCTTTACGGCTGGTTATTCACTATGGGACTAAACTTCAATGTAACTAATAATTCAATATACAAAGGGCTGCTGATGTGAAAAAAAAAAAGTATTTGACCAATTATTTGTATAACAAGTCAAATATGTTCTATATTTTACTGGCTGTGAATAAAAAGGTATTCTGAAGATACACATGGAGGTTAGATAAAAATACAGCACAAAGGGCTTGTTTAATGATTATATATCGTAGTACTTCCCAGCGTTGAGAATTGTTAGGATTAATAGCCTTGTTTAGCACTGGTAGCTAAAGGAGCTAGAGCCTTAGGCCACAGGAGCTGACTGAGAGTAAACTTTTTGATAAAACTAATGCTGCAAACACAGACCTAGCTGAAACTGGCAGACGTAAGCAAAATGAAGATAAGGATCAAGTAAACAATTTTAAGAGAATAGTGTAACATCAGAAGGTGGCCAGCTCCATGACCAGGAAAACTAATTGGAAATCCAGAGACCACTGACCAGAATTAAGTGATGGGACTTGAGGATCAGGTGATGGGCAGTATGAGTATAATTGGAGGTTGTGATCTGTAGCAGGGGTCCCTTTCTGGAGACACACAGCTCAAACTGCTCTGCATATTTGATAAATAAACCACTCATTTACTCAACAGATTGAAGACTAGTCTTCTTCAAATAGAAATTTAGGGCTAAACTCTGTTGACAGGTCTATTATTCCTACTGTGGTGTGGTGGGTTGACCTTGGCTGAATGCAAGGTACTCACCAAGTTGCTCTGCGGGGAATATTAACTACATGTCTAGGTGGTGATGACACAATTCCTGCTACAGAAGGATGAGTTATTTGAACATGGCCACCTTACTGTTGCTGGGTGATGTCATCGGAGTAGAATGGATTAAAGAATACAAAGAGTACTGCTTTGAACCAAATAGGAAAGAATATTAAAGATTTAAGAATATGCTGCTTGCTTTATTAATTTTAAACATTCATCCTCCTGTGGGATGAATTTTTTGTTTGCTATTCTTGTTGAATCTACTACTTTTACTTCTGGTGAAAAGAACAAGTACACAAAATTTTACACCCTACTTTTCTGTCATTTCAGAGACTTCTGTCTCAGCACAGGGAGAAAAACAACGGATATGTTAGAATTGGATCTGACAAGTTGTGTATGCACGTAGAAATGCTACTATGTTCACATTATAGCCCCCTAATATTGCATTATCATTCATACTCAGATTGGAAGAAGCAATCACAAGCAACATTTTCTGTTAAGTGTTTCATAAGCCTAGAAACAATTTCAAATACTGCAACAGCCTTTAAAAACAAACAAAACAATCCCCATAAATTTCAGTGAAAGTTATGTTAATGAAGTGTGTAGCATGGAGCATATAAAGACATGAAAGTAAAAAAGGGTGCTTATGGATTCCTAAACTGTGAGCAAAAAGGTGTCCCTCAGGCAACAAGGCTCCCCTATGGCTGTGATACCTATAGTTTGAATTGTAGCTTGAATTTATTTATTGTTTTTTAGAACAATAGAATTGAATTTGACTTTCAAATGATTCATTATCAAGAATAATAGGCACTGACAAATTATTCTGATGATCCTCACTGTCAAAATACAGACTCATGTAGGATGTGATATTTTCTAGAGTCCCTTTCTAGTGACCCACGCATCACCTCACAAAAACCTAGAAACTGGAATATACAATGGTCTACTAATCTTTTTAGGTATTGGATATATACAGAAGCCCGGAATATGCAAACTATGATTCAGAGTTTTCACTAAGGCACTCTGAAAGTAGATTTTTAAAATCCATACAAAGCTGCTGAGGAATGGAGTATGGAAGACGACTCTTCCTACTGGATATCTGAAATCCAATCTGAGCATTCCCCATCAGCCTTAAAGCCAAAATGAACAATTTGGTGGCAACTTTAAGAGAGACCTGGTGCCTATTTCTGTCCATCACTACTAGAAAGGTTTACTTTTGTGATTTTGGCATTCCTGTATGAGCTGTATTCAGAACTCAATGGAATGTGCCTGGAATTTGGGATAATTCAGAACCAGTTTGAAAGAAGATTATAATGGCTTTCATCTGCAGGAGGGAGGTAATTAGACCCAACAAAGTAACGGAGTGATTCAGAAAGCCTACTGTTTGAGCCCAGAACACTTCAGGGATGACTAGTAGCTATGTGATAAACTCTGATAACTTACGAAGTCGGGCCACAGAGGCTAGTTTCTCAGTTTCTAATAGTTAATTAAATTAATGACATATAAATACAGGAAAGGTCAGGTAAGTATGAGATGACATTCATCTCCACTTTGTGTTTTTAGTTACAAGAGGAATATTTTCTAATTAAAGCAGCCACAGGGAGAAGCTAGGAAAGTTATTATGAGTCACATGCACAATAGAATGAATAAGAAAATTGCTGAAGACAAGCAAGTTTTAGAAAGGTCTTGTGTTGTATTAACTACTGGCAACAGCTTAAGATAAACATCACTTGTTACTATATAAACTCTTTTACAGTACAGTGCACTGTAGCTACCTCTCATTTCTGCCACAAAACAAAACCACAAAAAAAAAAGGAAAGATCGAGCACCATCAAGAGGTACATGCTGTCATAGCAGTTACAAAGATGTACATGCTTGTTTTCATTAATTTGGTTTCCTTTCTGACCAGAAAACTACAGCAGCCCTTTTTTTTTTTCATTCAATTTACAAATAGAAGATGCTTAAAATTATTAGTGCCTTAGTAACACACATACCACAACCGAAAACTGTAATAAAACTTATACATGAACGACACAGAAATAAGAAACATTAAAAAAACCTTACTCACGAAACCTTGTTACCTCAAGTATACATTCCCTGACATAAAACTCGACTTTTTATCAAGTGTAATCTTAAGTAAGAGTTAAATAAGTGATCTGTTAAATTTCTTTTTCCTTATAGGAATGCACAGCCCTTTTACTGAAAAAGTGGGTGGCTCTTAAAAGAGCCTTTGGTTATAAATGATCATTCAAACAGATTTACTTGGAGCTGGTGTACTTGGTGACAGCCTTGGTGCCCTCGGAGACGGCGTGCTTGGCCAGCTCGCCGGGCAGCAGCAGCCGCACGGCCGTCTGGATCTCCCGCGACGTGATGGTGGAGCGCTTGTTGTAGTGCGCCAGGCGCGAGGCTTCGCCGGCGATGCGCTCGAAGATGTCGTTCACGAAGGAGTTCATGATGCCCATGGCCTTGGACGAGATGCCCGTGTCGGGGTGCACCTGCTTCAGCACCTTGTACACGTAGATCGAGTAACTCTCCTTGCGGCTCTTCTTGCGCTTCTTGTCGCCCTTCTTTTGGGTCTTGGTCACCGCTTTCTTGGAGCCCTTCTTGGGCGCAGGGGCAGACTTGGCCGGCTCAGGCATTGCAGCAGCCACACGTCTCTCTGACGACAAACACAGCACGCAAACGCAGCCTAAACCCGAACTAACAGAAAACCGCCGCGTACCAAGTATTTATAGCTCCTTTATGCAAATGACGAGTATTCATACTGCTTAGTTTCATTGGTCAGAACACAACTACGGCTCATAATTAGTCTATAGCCTTTTCTTATAGGTCAGAATTCGATTCACGTTCTCATTGGCTGTTCAGAGAAGACCTACTTTTCAGCCTATCAGCGAAGGGATGGGGTGGGAAAAGAAGGCTATAGCTGGGGTGAACCGAGTGTTTGCGGCGTTTTCCTGCTAGTTGCTCTTAGAAGCGAGGGAGTAAGGAAGGATGTCCGGCCGCGGGAAGCAGGGCGGGAAGGCGCGCGCCAAGGCCAAGTCGCGCTCGTCGCGGGCCGGGCTGCAGTTCCCCGTGGGCCGTGTCCATCGCCTCCTGCGCAAGGGCAACTACGCGGAGCGCGTGGGCGCCGGCGCGCCGGTGTNAGTGCACTGTAGCTACCTCTCATTTCTGCCACAAAACAAAACCACAAAAAAAAAAGGAAAGATCGAGCACCATCAAGAGGTACATGCTGTCATAGCAGTTACAAAGATGTACATGCTTGTTTTCATTAATTTGGTTTCCTTTCTGACCAGAAAACTACAGCAGCCCTTTTTTTTTTTCATTCAATTTACAAATAGAAGATGCTTAAAATTATTAGTGCCTTAGTAACACACATACCACAACCGAAAACTGTAATAAAACTTATACATGAACGACACAGAAATAAGAAACATTAAAAAAACCTTACTCACGAAACCTTGTTACCTCAAGTATACATTCCCTGACATAAAACTCGACTTTTTATCAAGTGTAATCTTAAGTAAGAGTTAAATAAGTGATCTGTTAAATTTCTTTTTCCTTATAGGAATGCACAGCCCTTTTACTGAAAAAGTGGGTGGCTCTTAAAAGAGCCTTTGGTTATAAATGATCATTCAAACAGATTTACTTGGAGCTGGTGTACTTGGTGACAGCCTTGGTGCCCTCCGAGACGGCGTGCTTGGCCAGCTCGCCGGGCAGCAGCAGCCGCACGGCCGTCTGGATCTCCCGCGACGTGATGGTGGAGCGCTTGTTGTAGTGCGCCAGGCGCGAGGCTTCGCCGGCGATGCGCTCGAAGATGTCGTTCACGAAGGAGTTCATGATGCCCATGGCCTTGGACGAGATGCCCGTGTCGGGGTGCACCTGCTTCAGCACCTTGTACACGTAGATCGAGTAGCTCTCCTTGCGGCTCTTCTTGCGCTTCTTGTCGCCCTTCTTTTGGGTCTTGGTCACGGCTTTCTTGGAGCCCTTCTTGGGCGCAGGGGCAGACTTGGCCGGCTCAGGCATTGCAGCAGCCACACGTCTCTCTGACGACAAACACAGCACGCAAACGCAGCCTAAACCCGAACTAACAGAAAACCGCCGCGTACCAAGTATTTATAGCTCCTTTATGCAAATGACGAGTATTCATACTGCTTAGTTTCATTGGTCAGAACACAACTACGGCTCATAATTAGTCTATAGCCTTTTCTTATAGGTCAGAATTCGATTCACGTTCTCATTGGCTGTTCAGAGAAGACCTACTTTTCAGCCTATCAGCGAAGGGATGGGGTGGGAAAAGAAGGCTATAGCTGGGGTGAACCGAGTGTTTGCGGCGTTTTCCTGCTAGTTGCTCTTAGAAGCGAGGGAGTAAGGAAGGATGTCCGGCCGCGGGAAGCAGGGCGGGAAGGCGCGCGCCAAGGCCAAGTCGCGCTCGTCGCGGGCCGGGCTGCAGTTCCCCGTGGGCCGTGTCCATCGCCTGCTGCGCAAGGGCAACTACGCGGAGCGCGTGGGCGCCGGCGCGCCGGTGTACCTGGCGGCCGTGCTGGAGTACCTGACGGCCGAGATCCTGGAGCTGGCGGGCAACGCGGCCCGCGACAACAAGAAGACGCGCATCATCCCCCGCCACCTGCAGCTGGCCATCCGCAACGACGAGGAGCTCAACAAGCTGCTGGGCAAGGTGACCATCGCGCAGGGCGGGGTGCTGCCCAACATCCAGGCTGTTCTGCTGCCCAAGAAGACCGACAGCCACAAAGCTAAAGCCAAGTAAACACAAGGGAAAGGCGACACATTGTCTCTTCCGAAGAAAATAATCCAAAGGCTCTTTTCAGAGCCACCCCACAAAATCATAAAGAGAGCTCACTTATCCGTACTATAGTTAAACCATTTTATATGAATTACTCAACCCTTTTTTTTTCTCATTTTCTCCATTTTTATTAACAGTATTTTTTGCTTCGTGATAGTAGCAACGCTTTCCATGTTTTTGATAACACAAAGTCGTGCCAAAACGTCCTCCCAAAGCAAGTTCTTCCTAAGATGGGATATTTTCCGTTCAGTTCTTAAGATGGAGAATATGGGAACACTATTTCGGCAAGAGCTCACGTCCCTCTCCGCTCTTCCGCGTTTTTCTTCTCCGAGAGTGACTGAAACAGCACCAGAGATACGAGGCGTTATCCTCTTCAGGGAAGGCGGGGGAAGGAGCAGCGGGCCTGTCTCACCGCTGGCCAATCCTTGGTCAGGGCGGGCTTTTTCAATATTTAAATCTTGCTTGCTTTCTCATCGGGAACAAAAGGAGTGGCGTAGCTCCGGGCTATTTTCGGGTCAGTAAGGCAACCCTCCCCTCCTCCCCCAAACAAAACCATTTAAAGGGACACTTTAAGAGAAATAATACAATAGATTAAACATGGCTCAGTAGTAGCGTGCCTGGCAATTGCATTACTTTTGTTACAAAACATATCTTTTAAAAAACCACATACATCCTACTTTTATCAAATTATTATTATAAAATATTGCTTCCTGGTAGTTAAGTNAGCCCCTTGCGCTCCTTGGAGGCGGACACGGCCTTGGTGATCAGCTCGGTGACGCTGGGGCCCGCGGGCTTGCGGGCTTTGGAGCCGCCCGCTGCTTTCTTCGGCTTCTTGGCGGCGGCCTTGGCGCCGGGCGCGGGTGCATCGGGGGCGGCGGCTGGAGCGGTCTCGGACATCACAGCAGCGTCCTCTGCGGAGCAGGCGAACACAATTGGGCTGGCGCGGGTCAGATGCTCGTATTTTNCTTTTTTTCTCATTTTCTCCATTTTTATTAACAGTATTTTTTGCTTCGTGATAGTAGCAACGCTTTCCATGTTTTTGATAACACAAAGTCGTGCCAAAACGTCCTCCCAAAGCAAGTTCTTCCTAAGATGGGATATTTTCCGTTCAGTTCTTAAGATGGAGAATATGGGAACACTATTTCGGCAAGAGCTCACGTCCCTCTCCGCTCTTCCGCGTTTTTCTTCTCCGAGAGTGACTGAAACAGCACCAGAGATACGAGGCGTTATCCTCTTCAGGGAAGGCGGGGGAAGGAGCAGCGGGCCTGTCTCACCGCTGGCCAATCCTTGGTCAGGGCGGGCTTTTTCAATATTTAAATCTTGCTTGCTTTCTCATCGGGAACAAAAGGAGTGGCGTAGCTCCGGGCTATTTTCGGGTCAGTAAGGCAACCCTCCCCTCCTCCCCCAAACAAAACCATTTAAAGGGACACTTTAAGAGAAATAATACAATAGATTAAACATGGCTCAGTAGTAGCGTGCCTGGCAATTGCATTACTTTTGTTACAAAACATATCTTTTAAAAAACCACATACATCCTACTTTTATCAAATTATTATTATAAAATATTGCTTCCTGGTAGTTAAGTCAATTACTCGGAAAAAAAAAAGAAAAAAGTTTACACTTCCCTAGAGCCGCCGCGTTATATACCATGCTCGTTATCGTGTCTCTCTGCAATCGTAGGGAAGAAAAAGACAATTGACCTCTGACGACTTACGAATTACTGGATCCTTGATGCAGGTTACTGACGACCTCGGTGCCTCAGCTCCTTTAGGGAAAGTGTGGGTGGCTCTTAAAAGAGCCGTTGGATAGCAAAATACGTAGAGCAGGATTCTTCTGGTATAATTTACTTCTTCTTGGGCGCCGCCTTCTTCGCCTTAGCTGCTTTCGGCTTAGCCGCCTTAGGTTTAGCTGCTTTTGGCTTCACTGTCTTTGCCTTGGCCGGGCTCTTCGCTGCTTTTTTGGGGCGGCCTGCCTTGGCCGCTTTCTTGGGGCTCTTAGCCGCCTTCTTGACCGCAGAGGCCGCCGGCTTCTTGGCTTTTTTGGGGCTTTTCTTCGCCGCCGCCGCCGCTTTCTTCGGCTTCTTAGCGGCGCTGGCAGGCTTCTTGGCCGCCGGCTTCTTGGGCTTGGCTGCGGCTGCCCGCTTCTTGGGGGCTTTTTCCTTCACTTCTCCTGGCTTCTTGTTGAGACGGAAGGAGCCGGAGGCGCCGGTGCCCTTGGTCTGCACCAGGGTGCCCTTGCCGACGAGACTCTTGAGCCCCAGCTTGATGCGGCTGTTATTCTTCTCCACATCGTAGCCGCCGGCGGCCAGCGCCTTCTTGAGCGCGGCGAGGGAGAGCCCCTTGCGCTCCTTGGAGGCGGACACGGCCTTGGTGATCAGCTCGGTGACGCTGGGGCCCGCGGGCTTGCGGGCTTTGGAGCCGCCCGCTGCTTTCTTCGGCTTCTTGGCGGCGGCCTTGGCGCCGGGCGCGGGTGCATCGGGGGCGGCGGCTGGAGCGGTCTCGGACATCACAGCAGCGTCCTCTGCGGAGCAGGCGAACACAATTGGGCTGGCGCGGGTCAGATGCTCGTATTTTTAGAGAGGAGCCGCGCGGTGATTGGTGCGTTGCAGAGCCCGCCCCGCTGCACGGCTGGGGAGCTCTTCGGTGTGCTCGATTTGTGTTTCTTTAGAGTAACAAAAGTGTATTTTCCTCGGAATTTCTGCTACCAAATCGCCCCATTTCCCCGGTGAGGGAGGAGAAGAGCAGGTACTTGCGTTCGGGAGAGTTTCCAGCCAAAAACACGCGGACTGAGTTAAAGGAGAAGCGATAAATCCCGTGTGCTGCTGCTGGAGAGACCTGTGAAGAGAGAAACTTTTGTTTTTCCTTGCAAATTAAAAATTTCCTTTTGACATAAATGTTACACCAACAGCTCAGTCTGATTCTTTAGAGGGTTTTCTCGTGGTCGAAGTTGAAATCTGCTAATTTAAAGCTATTTTGGCAGTTTAAATTGATTTTGAAGAGGAGGAAGTAACACAAACTCTTCTTTCAGCACTGAATATGGATTAAGAACCGGTTCCTTTGACCATGTGTTTTACCTCCTAAAACGGTGAAGTCTATTGAAATAGTGGCTCGTACAACCTCCCTTTGCATTTTTTATAGAGCCATAAGCAATTTGTTAATATCTGAAGTTTCTTGAACATACAGTTGTTTTGGTCTTCCTGGAATTTCAGTAGAAGGGAGACAAACTTCCTCTGCTACCTTGTGTTGGGTGTTTTCTTTCTTTTGTTTGTTTTCCATATGAATTTCTATAGCAATTATTAAGTAAATCAAGGTATTGGCTTTTCATATTGCATATGGCTTTCAAGGAAACAGTCATTTGGTATCTGAAGTTACAAAACAGCTTTCTGAAAGAAAGCAAGCTCCTGAACTTCTGGTGATATTTACTGAAATTATCTTTGTCTCTAGTAATTTAAGATGTGCAAGGACTAGTGTAGCAGTTTAGTATTTGTGCTCTTTCTGCTCAGAGAGCATTATCTTGTTATATATTTGCTTTAATTGTGGTAGAATTTAAAACCGTATTACTGTTGGGCTTTTTTTTTTTTTTTTTACATATCTCGGACAATATGTCTACACAAAGGTTTGTCTATTGCTGTTTCTGAATCCTCTTACCACTCTAAATAAAACCTACCTAATTCTTCCTTTTGCATTTTACAGCTATCACTGAAATGAGGAAATGCTTTCAGGGCAAAATCAGATCAGTTTGTCATAACCTGAGTTTTAAAAAGGGGAGAGGTAGGCCATAGGTCATTCCTAAAGAACCAGACGAAGAATTCAATCAATATTGATATTTGATGAAAGATGATGTAATATGCTGAATAGAACAGAGCTGTGGAATAATACTTCATTAATCTGTACCTGATTATAGACAAGTGTATTATCCATTGCCTTTTATTTAAGAATCACAAAGACTACAGTTCAGCCCTCTGAGTTCCTTTGCTATCACTAGATATAACATATAATGTGAATTCAGTATTTAAGAACTTATTAGCAAGTACAATTTCAGATTGTATGAATAGGTAGTTTTGGGTAAGTGTAATCCTCTTTCCGCCTCATTGTTTCATTTGCAATAGCTATTTTGTAAATACCGAATGTGTATATAACATGCAAACATTTTAGTTTGCTGTAAAATTGTGTTTCAGTGAATATGAAATTATGAATAAACTCAATGATGGGAAAAATTGTAATATCTCAAAATAAAAAGAATAGGAGAAAAAATGTTGCAGGAAAAGTGCACCTGAGCTCTGTAATGCTTCAACAAGAAAATAATAGAGAGAAGGGCTAACCAAATTGGGATATTCAGGGTCTCATTTATAAAAATTATCGAACATAAAATAAGGATACAGGAATGAAATAAATTGGCATGGATGTGAGTATTGAAGATGTATCTTCACAAATTACCAAAACCAAAGTAGAATAAATATATACATTTTTTTAATCTTGTATCCTGTATGCATTTGTAAATCAATAACTGAAACTTTTCATTGACTAGACTACATAGTGAAATAGAGTAGCAGTGCTGGGAGGTGGCATTTAGCAACTACCAACACACTTCACAGCGCATAGAGGAAAAGTGTAGGCCATGAGTGATGTGAGCAAAATTAAAACTCATGTTGCCTACTTTTGTTATTTTGAACTCACATACATTTACTTCAGTAATCTTCACTGGAGAAGCTTTAAATATTCTAGCCTTCACTTGTGGCTTCAAAGAGTGTTGATCACATTTATTGGTGGCTGAAGGGTGGCTAAAACAGTCACCATCCCAGTCGTCTGCCTGGCTTTTCTCCCAGCAGTTGCTACCCTCTCCCTGCTCCCAACAGGGGACAGCTAATAATGTGTGTAGCAGCTTCTGACCTCCAACAGTGACGATTTACTTTCTTAAAATAAACTGAAGTAACTTCAGAAATTTCATGACACAGAGAGAAGCTCCAATCTTTCTTTCTTTTTTTATAACAGCTTTGCAGCAAAGACATTAAATTTAGTGATGTAGGATTGATGCTTGGAATATGTAATCTTTCTCTAGATGAAAAAAAAATAGATGCAGGAGCAACATTTTGGAATGTTAAGGTGCATATGGCAATTTTTGAAAGAGTTTGCTCCACAGTCAGAGATGACAGTTTAGGTCCATTTCAATGGACAGATGTACTCAGGCAAAGAAAAGAATGCTGAGAAAGGTTATATAAAAGGCAGGAATGGTAATTTCACAGCCAGATGAGTAAATGAGAAACTGAAATAATCCTGGTTTAGGTATGAAACATTGTAGAAAGACTTCATGAAAAAAGGTACCATATGAACTCTGATATGCCATTTGGCTTTACCCATGAGACTAGAGGGAGGTAGATTTCATTATTCATTCATTAAAAGAGGAGGAGAGTGATATCAGGATCCTCAGAGATACTTTTGGGGAAAGCGTTGCTGTAATGTCTGCTTCATCTAAATTACTTCAATCATTCTCATCTTGTGGGCACCCTAGCAGGTCACACTACATCACAAACGTGCACAAGATTGCAATCTGAACCTTGCAAGTCACTTCCCTTCAGATATCCAAGTCTGCCCAACTTTTGCAGTTAGCTATTAAGAACTCTTGGCATAAGCAAGGAGACACAAGAATCACAGCCAAGGGCTGGCATTGCACCTGAGAGCTATCAAACATTCCTATCTCCAGTTTAGGACCTGTCAGTACTTGTTCCTAAGAAAATGAGCTCTCAGTTATATTTAGAAATATTTGCAGGTAGCATGGTAGTTGTTCTTCTCAGAATCTAGGTTAGAAAAGACCTTCAAGATCATCAAGTCCAACCATTTACCCTACTCTACCACTATACCATGCCCCCAAGGACCACATCCATACAGCTTTTAAAGACATCCAGGGATGGCGATTCAACGACCTCCCTGGGCAGCCTGTTCCAATGCCTGACAACTCTTTCCATGAAAAAAATTTTCCTAATGTCTAATCTAAACCTCCCGTGGTGCAGTTTGAGGCTATTCCCTCTTGTTCTGTCACTAGTTACTGGTGAGAAGAGGCCAGTGCCAGATCTCTACAGCGTCCTTTCAGGTAGTTGTAGAAAGCAATGAGGTCTCCCCTCAGCCTCCTTTTCTTCAGGCTAAATAGCCCCAATTTCCTCAGCTGCTCCTCACAGGACTTGTTCTCCGGGCCCTGCACCAGCCTTGTTGCCCTTCTCTGGATCCGCTCGAGCACCTCAATGTCTTTCCTGTGTTGAGGTGCCTAAAACTGAACACAGTACTTGAGGTGTGGCCTCACCAATGCCGAGTACAGGGGGACAACCACTTCTTTGGTCCTGCTGGCCACGCCATTTCTAATACAGGCAAGGATGCCATTGGCCTTCTTGGCCACCTGGGCACACTGCCGGTTCATATTTATCCACCTATCGATCAGCACCCCCAGGTCCTTTTCTTCTGGACAGCTTTCCAACCATTCTTCCCCAAGCCTGTAGTGTTGCAAGGGGTTGTTGTGGCCAAAGTGCAGGACCCGGCACTTGGCTTTGTTGAAGCTCATACAGTTGACCTCAGCCCATCGGTCCAACCTATCCAGATCCCTCTGTCGAGCCTCCCTACCCTCAAGCAGATCAACACTCCCACCTAATTTCGTGTTGTCTGCAAACTTACTGAGGGTGCATTCGATCCCCTCATCTCAAGCAATTTTGTTAGGAAGCATTAGCATGAGAGCTCACCACACAAATGTGGCTCATAGGCTGCTCTACATGCTGTAGATGAGTCCTATGGTCAGTCATTCGTAGGCAACTGGAGGAAGTATAGCTGATACACCTGTGCACCACAGCCTCTCTCCTTCCTTCAAGTGACAACTTCCAGAGAAATTTAGGTGAGGACCTTTGCATTATGTACTGTACTCCGGTATAAATGTTCCACAGGAAAGACGTGTAAATACTCCCTGCAACCCTGATTACACTCCCATTACATTGTTACACCCATGCCTTACTTGCCCTCATCCTTCATCTGAGTTACAAATGTGGTAACTCATGTGATCCAACCAGCCAGCACAGTTTAACAGCTTTTAACCCTTACCTGAACAATTTTGTAGTGGTACCTACCAAACTGCAGACTTATTGCAGCTCAACAAACAAGTCTCTGTCTGCATAATTCTAATGTTGCTGCTGTTGTTAAGACTTTTAAGTGTACTGAGGCCACACAGGGCCTTTTAAATTTAGTGTATGGCTGACCTTCTCTAGCACCCAGAACAAAGAGGGTAGGGCAATAAATGACTGTCCCTGCAGACTCAGCTTCTTGGAATGTTGCACACTCCTCCCTGTACTCTTCGTTAAGGGTTGGGGCACCTACTGTGGCCTTCCTACATCATTGCCATGGCATGTCATTTGGGAATTGAAAACCTATAGTCCAAAACGTGGATATGTCCATAGTTAAGAGGCACTGGGAAAGGTACCCTTCCTGTGAAAACAAACAAACAAAAAAACTCACAACAAAATGGCAAAAACTCAGGGAAACAAAACTCTTCCCAGAACAGCTAATAAGGATAAAAGATACACTTTGTTCTCTGCTGTATGGGGGTTTATCAGGTTAACGTATCTGTACTTTTCTCACACATAGGCGAAGAAAAGATCCTCACTGTCAGTCAGATATCAAAGAACAGAATTATTTATGTCTTCAAGTACTTAGGTCTTCTAAAATTAACATAAGGCACTTGACAAACTGTCATCTGGACCACCCTTGCATATTTTGAGTGTAGTCATCAACAAGAGATTGAGGACCTCAGACTCTGAGGCAAACTGCTGAGGCAAGTTAAGCAACATTAGGAGAAGCTTCATCTGCAATGGCTTCCCAAAGAAATCATCTCCTTCTAAACCAACAGTGCCTCTTTTTCACCTGCATTTAATATGGAATTTCACTAAGTAAGGGTGCCACCACACTGCCTTTTTAGTTCTTTCAGTCCTTTCAGTCCCTTTTCACTGTCTCTCCATCAACATTTACCCTGGTTTGAGTTAGAGCACAACTAATTCTGTTCAGTGATTTTACTTTTCAGCTCAGTCTTTTCTAACTAACTGCACTTTCTGAAGTTAATGGCATGTTTTTGCAGACAGTGTCTGCTTCTGGCAGTGATAATGCTTCATGTTTAGAGTTACTACCAAAGATTGGTATGCGGACCAAGGCCACTGCTAGATCTTGTGTACCACATTGGGAGTGCAGAAGGTAAAAGGCTGCATTTGCAGTGAAGAGAGGCTAGGGCAAGTGACCCTAAATTGACCAACAGTGTTCCATTTCATATATGTCATATTCAGTATAAATCTGAGGGTCAAGCTCTTTTCTTCAATGGGATATCTGAGGAGGATTCTGTTCATTCTGCCTTTGGTCCCAATCTGTGTGTCCCTGAATCCAGTTCCAGAATCTAGATCCTGACTCCATTCCCTGTTTGCTGCTGAGTCCAGTCTGAGACTTCTCCAGTGCCTACTTCACAGCATCAGTGGTGTCTATGATGTAATTGCCATCGGTGAGGGGCGTAGGGTGGAGTTGGATTCGATACCGGGTTTGTATATATTTCATTTTTATTAATATTGTTTTCATTAAAGCTGTTCTAGGTTGCTTGGTTTGTTGTTTGGTTGTTCATTTTCTAATCAATAAGTCTCTCTGCCTTATTCCCTTTCTCTTCCCCTTTGGGAAGGGAGTGGGGTAACAGAGAGCATCTATTGCAGATCTAGTGGATGGCCCCGACCCTAAACCTTGATAGCACTGAAGCCTGGCTGCTCAGAGAAGTGAACAGCCCACACAGAGCAATGTTGAGCAACTCACTCTTCCGTCCCACAACACACCAGTACTTCTGTGTGCTTTCTACCCTCCACTCTTTCTTAGTTGTGTGGTAGTGCTCCTTGTGAATGCTGGTAAGAGGGAGGGAACAGTGTAACCAATCCACACTCACCCTCCAGCCAGAGCCATGTTTGGTACCTATGAAGGGACAAAGTGTCCCTGGGCATATAGTGCTTGCACACCTGGTCTGCAACCCACCATCTCCCTGTCTGGTGATAACACAGGTGCTGATGTGACAGAATCATGGAATTGTTGGAGTTGGAAGGGACCTCTAGAGATGACCTAGTCCAAACCCCCCACCAACGCAGGCTCACCTAGAGCAGGTTGCACAGGACCGTCTCCAGGCAGGATTTGAATTATCTTCAGAGAAGGAGACTCCACAACCTCCCTGGGCAGCCTGTTCCAGTGCTCCATCACCCTCACAGTAAAGAAGTTCCTCCTCATGTTTAGATGGAACTTCCTATGTTTCAGCTTGTGCCCATTGCCCTTTGTCCTATTACCAGACACCAATGAAGAGTCCAGTTCCATCCTCCTTGCAAGGTACAGGCTTCAAGGTACATTTGTGTTAGCAGCTAACCCTTTTTTTTTTGCCACACAGGCAGTGATGGTAATACCTAGACACTACGAAGGCCAGACTTCCGCCACTGATGAGAGCCAAAGCACTGTGTCACATAAATATAATGGTGCTCTCATTAAGTGATGGTGCCTTGCCAGTTCTCCTCAGAGGTGTGGAGGTGAAGCAGGTGTTGACATCATATAGGCTGTTTGTGCCATCTTTCTAGAGCAGGACTATCACAAGGTAGTACCTGGACACCAGCAATATAGGCTGTCTCCCTATAAAAGTGAGCACAAAGGTTTTGAAGAATTGTTTAGTGTGTTAAAGTGCTGTGCTCTAGCTTATGTATTTTACAGTACATGCTTTGTAGCTGTGCAGTCTGTGAGCTTGTGTGAGAGTGACATTCTGGTTAGGATGTTGTCCAGACTGCCAGGGGCACTGGAAGGGCTGGCTGATGCATGGATTCTCCCACAACATAGAAATTAGGCCAGTCACTCAGCATTCCTATTATGAGACAGTTAGGAAGTCAGGAATCTAGCTTCACAGGCTCATGAGCATGTATGTACACAGTGTGGGCACATTCAAGAAGTGTATATTTCATCTATTTTGCCTACAACTTGCCCTGTATGATCTGGTCCCAGAAAGAAGGACTTCCATAATACGTATTAAGCCTAAATCTTGGTCTTTCTGACTTTTTTTTTTTTTTGACACTGAAAATACAATCACCTTTTGGTTGATTCATGGATGAAATGAGTAGAATATCAAGTTTAACTTTTGTGTGCTGTTTGAGGTTATTTTGCAACATCTTTAATTTAGTTATATGATTAACAAAACTAGCACCCAAGGCCAGCACCGAGCAGCTAGGAGCAGAGATCAGCCTGTGTCCAGCTATGCAGAGGCGTAAGTAAAGAGAAACCAGGTGAGGTTTTGAGTTTACCCAAATTGCAATAGGAGATGGTGATGAGAAAGCTGATGAGAAAAAGACCTGCTGATTAATAAGGTAAACATGTGAGTAATTCTGATATTAACTGGCCAGATGTAATGTACATTCATTTATAGAAATATCTTCCCTCGGGAAAAAAAAAAAAAGGAAAAGAAAAGAAAGAGAAAATAAAAAAGAACAAAAAGATAAGTGGAGGTAAAAGTGTAATCTGTGCTTATTTTATTAACTCTTGAGATGAAAACAGGCCTTGATGTGCTTGAGTACATGGAAAGACTTCCAAGGTTTACTACAGTCAGCCACATCATTGAGTAAGTCCAGGAATGTTTATTTGCATTTGACACTAATGAAATAAAAAGGGTTCATACACTTGAAAACTGTTCAGTTTTAGGTTTTCCCTTCTTTTCATTTTATAACATGTCTTTATTCTCCTAACATGGTTAATCGTCTTAGCTCTGGATTTTGTTTGATGGGGCTTTTTTACCATGTTCTTCTCCCTCGAGTAACAGGGTCACCTGGTTATGGTCTTTTCAGTCTTGCAGAAGACACTAACTCTATCGGGCTAGTATCTGGGACAAACAAGCTGTAAGTCTGGAAGAGGACAGAGTGTAGTAGTAGTACATGATTCTGGTTAGGAATATCAGCATGGATACATGGTAGGGAGAAAATAATGGGTAATATGAGTGGGACAGCCTTGAGATTGTACTGCCCTTTGAATTGCATCCTGGACAGAAACTTGTAACACTGGAAGAACTGACTAATTCACAGATAACTTCTACTTGGGCCAATATCTCATCTGTGACAGAGGCAAGTAAAATAAGAGTGTTAGAACAATAGCTGATACCTCATCCAAAGGATGCCTTAGATCCCAGTGATTTCTAGGCCAGGACTCACCAAGTTGGGAGAGATGTCTTTGAATTGGAGAGCTTTGAATTGATTTCTCTCCTGTGTGTTTATCGATTGCTTTCTCTGGACATAGCATCTCCCAGTTGTCATGCTTTAGGATGTGGCTTTAGAATGACAAATGATAAAAGGTTGAGAAATAGGTTTGTGACTGATTTTCATACCAAAATAACAAAGAGAAATATTGTCACTGGCAATGTACACTGGTGAGAGGAAAACATATTACATGAAAGAAAGAGTATCCATCCACTCAGAATAATGTCAGACCTTTGAAAACAGCGAAGTACACATGCACATAGCTGATGTAACCGTTCTTGTCATGCATTTGACATGCGTGACTGGTTTTCATCCAGTTAGCAGTGGTGATCAAAATGGATATGTAATGTCAGGGATGTCTGGACCTTATTGTGAAGAAACATTTCAGACAAAGGATAGAAAATAAACAGCCTTCTCCAGTATTGAGCTGAAAAAGCTCTTTGGAAGCCACCACTATATCTACATTCTGAGTCGGGGATAGCCAGCTTCTAAAAAAACAAGTATGTTTATTTCTGGTTTGAGGTGAAGGCCTGATAATATTTCTCCCTACGTTTCACAACATAAGCCAAATAGTAGCATGAGGCCACAGAGGTGACCTGTCAATTCTTACATTTAGGAGCGGATTCTCAACCATACCATTAAGTACTCTCAATATGAACTTCGAACTATTGAGATATGGCCATCATGACTTTAAAGTGTTCGCAGAGGCCGCAAGGCCACCGTCTCCCCGCTCACGGGCGCGGGTCGGCCCCATAGAGAGGAAAGGTCTGTGCGGTGTCGCCTATGCCCGGAGGAGAAAACGCCGGGGAAAGGCGTTTCAGGGACACCGGGACTGGGGAACGGCCACCGAAGCCGAGGCGGGGACGGGCGCGGAGAGGCCGCCCGGGACACAGGAGAAGTGCCCGAGAGCAGCAGAGGGGGAAGGCCCCGCCGCTGCCACGGACCGGGCGGAGGCGCAGGCCCCGCCCCCGCCCGCCGTGCCCGCTCCTGCTTCCAATCAGGTCGGCTCCCAACACATAAACGCCGCGGCACCGGCGGCAGCGGCTCACAGCTGGGAGCAGACGTTCAGCAGCAGGAGCAGCATGTCTGGCAGAGGCAAAGGCGGGAAGGGGCTCGGCAAGGGCGGCGCCAAGCGCCACCGCAAGGTGCTGCGCGACAACATCCAGGGCATCACCAAGCCGGCCATCCGCCGCCTGGCTCGGCGCGGCGGCGTCAAGCGCATCTCGGGGCTCATCTACGAGGAGACGCGCGGCGTGCTCAAGGTCTTCCTGGAGAACGTGATCCGCGACGCCGTCACCTACACGGAGCACGCCAAGAGGAAGACGGTCACGGCCATGGACGTGGTTTACGCGCTCAAACGCCAGGGACGCACCCTCTACGGCTTCGGCGGTTAAAGCTGTTCGTTTCCAGATCTTCTCGAGAACCCAAAGGCTCTTCTAAGAGCCACCCATACAATCTTTTAAAAGAGCTGTGTCCGTTTGATCTGTTGTTGTTGTCACGTTTCGTTTTCACCTTCCACGTCTCTGCTTTCTCTGTTCCGTTTTCCCTTCTCGAGTTTCCGAGCTGCAGCCGGATTGCCCTCCCCTGCACTTCGGCTCCGGTTTCCTCTACTGCCCTGCTGCTCCACTGTTACCCATCGCAGCACTTCTGTCCCTTCTTTCCTTCCCAGGTAGCTGCTTTCGGGGGAGAGCTTAGTGGGAAAGCCAGTAGTGTGCTAGGTCCTGACTTCTTTCGAGCTATTTACCGATACCACGAACTCATGAAAACTGCCGGTGCCTAAAGGGAGAGCGTATACTGCCTTCTCCAGCACCTTCGTTTACACAAAAAACAAGCGTAAAAACAAAACAGTGCGCAAAGAGCACAGCGGCTAAGGGAACAGTGGCCGTGCCCCCATAAAAAATAAAGGGAAAAAGCGAAACCTGACTCGTCGGTTTCTCTACTACACGGTAGGAGCTCCTTGGTTTCTTCTTGCCTGCTCGTGCTCGAAACGCGAACTTGAGGCAACTCCAGGCGTTGCTTCAGCCGGCAGAGCATGGAGGTTAGAANAAGCCGGGCTCCGTCTTGGGTGGAGAGCGGGTTAATCTTACTCTGGAAAGCGCGCTCGGGCGATTGGCTCTGGGTGATACGGCGCTCGGCAGAGCCCGCGCTCCGCACGCCCAGCACAGCACCGGCGCCTGCCCCCACACTAGGAGAGTAGCACAGGACACCGCTAGTCGGCCAGTCGAGGGGGCAGATGCGGGGCTCACAAGAAGCACGCAGGCTTCCCGCCCGCGCCTGTATTCTCCAGCATAACCGGTATGGAACCTACTTCAGCGGGGAGACCACCACCACCCCCGACCCCCCCCCTCCCCCTTCAGCGCGCTAACCGTCCCGCGAGAAATGCACACCACCCACTCAACAGCATGTCAAGCTCTTTCTCGAGACTGTGGGTGGCTCTGAAAAGAGCCTTTGGGTTTGGCTTCTGGGCTCGGGACGCTCTTCGGCGCCCGGTTTACTTGCTCTTGGCTTTGTGGCTCTCAGTCTTCTTGGGCAGCAGAACGGCCTGGATGTTGGGCAGCACCCCGCCCTGCGCGATGGTCACCTTGCCCAGCAGCTTGTTGAGCTCCTCGTCGTTGCGGATGGCCAGCTGCAGGTGGCGGGGGATGATGCGCGTCTTCTTGTTGTCGCGGGCCGCGTTGCCCGCCAGCTCCAGGATCTCGGCCGTCAGGTACTCCAGCACGGCCGCCAGGTACACCGGCGCGCCGGCGCCCACGCGCTCCGCGTAGTTGCCCTTGCGCAGCAGCCGGTGCACGCGGCCCACGGGGAACTGCAGCCCGGCCCGCGACGAGCGCGACTTGGCCTTGGCGCGCGCCTTCCCGCCCTGCTTCCCGCGGCC
>VWZK01015285.1:0-26978 GCA_013396935.1 Baryphthengus martii | reverse complement strand
ATTCAAACCTAATAAGCTGATTAAGCTCTATCTTGCAGCTTGTTAAAGGAATTATGATGAAGCAGTTGACTGCTGTAGCAGCTGGGGCTGGTCTTCATGCATCATGAGAGCCCTTCCAGTTGTAAATTCTTCATCTTAAATCTAATTTTAAAGTAAGAATATGTAGTGGCTGATATACTTCCTTTAACAGTATGTACCTATATGCCATATAATAAAAATCTGTATACTCTGCCACACCTCAGCACTTCCCTGGGAGTGCAGTCAGGGTTCAGACTTCTGACATGTCATAGATTGCAAGAGATAACATCTCCTCCTGAAGGGAACACAACCCCTTGGCACCTCACCACCACCCCACACCGATTTCAGTAGCCTTGAGTAGCAAGGTGCCGAGCTCTGGGCGCCTATGAATTCCTTCCCATCCAAATCCCAACATTAGTTGCTCTGCATCAGTTTGCATGTCCTGACGTCAGCACTTCTGATCACTTGTGCTCCCTGGGCATGAGTTAAATAGGTAGCCAGACACAAATCTAAGGCTTACCTGTGAGGAGGTTTCCTGCTCAGTAGGAGCTTCTTACATTGTTTTGGTGCTACTGGCATCAGACTGCTTTTGATAAGCAGGATAGACAGATTTAAGGTGAGGAAGTGAGGGCATGTTATATAGAAAGCTGCTTATTGATAATGTGGTTTAAACTTCTCAGTTAAAATCTTTGCTGTGTAATTAGCTGAACATTTGAGAATGTTGGAACAAGCACTGCTGTTGCAATTAAGGAAGAGCTCCTTCAGCTGTTCCTTAAGCTCAAAAATTTACACTCATGTTTTTGGTGTTAGGTTTTTTTTGGTTTTGGGGTTTTTTTATGTGGTTTTGGTTGGTTTTATTTTCCAGGAAGGAAATGAATATTTTTTTGTATTTTCAGTCATAAGAGACATTAGAAAGTATCAGGATAGGTGACACTTTTCTGAAGTTTAAGAACTTTCTGAACATTAATGAATAATTAGTTTCTCAATTAATATACATTTTACACAATTCCTAAGCCTACCTGTGAGTGTCAAAAGTGTTGCTGAAGTTGAGGTAGACAACCTCCACTCTTCCTGCCTCATCCACCTAGCTAGTCACACCATCACAGAAGGCTATCAGATTAGTAAAGCATGATTTCCCCTTGGTGAATCCATGCTGACTACTGTTGATAGCTGCCTTTCTTTCACATGCTTAGAGATAACCTCCAGAATGAGCTGCTCTATCATCTTTCCAGAGACAGAGGTGAGGCTGACCTGGCCTGTGATTTCCTGAGTCCTTCTTCTTGCCCTTTTTGAAGACTGGATTGACATTGGCTTTCCACCAGTCCTCAGGCAACTTTCCTGGCTTCCATGATCTTTCAAAAATTATGGAGAATGGTTTAGCAATGACATTAACCAGCTCCCTCAGCACTCATGGGTGGACTCCATCAGGGCCCATGGATTTGTGGGTGTCCAGCTTGCCTAAATAATCTCTAACTCAAACCTCCTTGACCAAAGGAGAGTCTGTCTTCCTCCAGACTTTCTTAACTCCATGGAGTGGGATTCCTGAGGGCTGGTCTTAGCAGTAAAGACTGAAGTAAAGAAGGCATTCTCTGCATCCTCCACCTGGTGATGACACCCACCCCACTGAGCAGTGGGCTCACGTTTTCCCTATTCTCCTTTTCCTACTGATATACCTGCAAATGTAATGAGAAGAGAGGACAGACTGAAGTGATCAGTTCTAGGAAATGGTCAGACAACTGTGCTGACCAGCCCACTGCACAGATGACTGATCTTTTTTATCTTCTTTTCCCTTTGTTTTCCCTTACTCGTTCCTTGTCAACCCTCCTTGATCCCTCCCTTTCCTTGCTTTTAATCATTCCCCTGGGATCTGTTATTATTTCCTTGGGCTCCTTTGAGTTCATGGAGTATTCCATCACATAAACTAACCCTTACATGACCGTCTCTAACCTCTGATATATACCCTTCGGTTTTCAACATGAAGAACTACTTAAAGGATTCTCTGATTACAAGTATTTCTCTTTAGAACAACAAATTTTGAAAGAAATTGAAAGTTAAGTAAGACAGTATTATGAGGGACAGTAATAGATGAGAAAGATATATTGGAAAACGGTGTTATATCAAAAGTTACAAGCAAAATTCGTGTCAATAACCAAAAAGAAGAGGGATACAGAGTGTATCAAAATGTAGTATCCCTAAATAAATAGATAAAATTTAGTTAAGGTAGTGAACCTGTGTGAATAATGCAAATGTTATATGGAGGAAAGAGGACAAGGGAGACTATAAAAGGAAGCAACAAGGATGGATAAAAAATGGGAAGAAAAGTGAGCGAAAAGGACAAAAATCAGCACACTTGGAAGATATTTCAAATAAATACATTAAAGACAAAAAATAAAAGAACACACAAGTAAGTTAAAATTATTTCATTGATGTATTCACATTGTACTAGACTCTGACAATGAAATCAAAAAGAACTTCAATGTGAAAGGTACTAAAATAGATGTATAGCCAAATATAGATACATCAAAGCTCACTGTTTATGTTAAAGTACAACAGGGATAACACTGCTGAGGGAGGATTACTAGAACCAAGCTTATAACTACCAAGGAGTTACCATAAGTGAGAATAATTCCTGAGTAGGAATGGTATCATAGAAACAAGTAATTAAAAGTAAGTCCTGTAGGGTAGGTTCACAGATCAGGTGCCTATAAGGAGTAGATACCGATACTGAATATGAGCAAACTTCGTCTGAAGACAACTGAAATCTTCAACAGCTGCCACCAGTCAATCCTGAAGCCTTCATTGTGGACATGTGGGAATTTATCAATGGAGAAGACAGTTAAATCCCTGCTTCCTGAGTTTCTGTCCTAAAAGGTTGGTGTCATCGAGCATGACTGTGCCCCAAGGTGGTGCTGTGTGCTGTAGCCACATAGCTAAGGTGTGACCACCTGCTATGTCGAGCCTGGGCTGTAATAAACCAGGGACAAAGACACTTTGGCCAAGAGACAAACAGGCAGCAATGGGAATCACAAAGCTTCTGGCAACTTGTGGCAGGCAGTTAGATATTCAGCTGTGACCTGGTAGCTGAACCAAATCTCATAGAAATCCTGCTGTAAAAATAAGCTATTTTGGGAAATAAAACATGCAGTTTAGAAAGAAGCTGCAACTGTGTGTGCTTCCTGGTGCTTGTCTTTTCCTTTTTCTTTGTATAATCCACACTTTTCTCTCCAAGTTTTGTGTATGTTGCTAGATTAGTTTTCCTGCAGATGACAAGCTGCTACTATACTCAGTAACAGAGACACTTACTTCAACAGATAAAGTTGCAGAAATGGGTATGATAGATGAGAAGCTTTAAAAACCAGTCTGGTATAGTTCCATTACTTTCACTATGAAAGCAGAGTACTAAAAAGCTACAAAACAAATTGCCAGGAACAAAAATACTGAACAGAAAATGCAGGGGAAAAAGGACAACAGGTTTACAAGATAAAATCTATCCAAAGTTATTCCACAGCACTTTACAAATTATTTACACAGTGATAAGTGTGCTTTGGACTACAGCAGGTATATTTCCAGCTATAATGGGGAGGATGTATTTTGTAGACTGCAAAAAGACAGTAAGCCTCCCGGAATATTATTGATATGGGACAGATAGTACCTGACTGCTTGACTTCAAATGCACTGAAGATCAGCAGAGGAAATAATACAGAAGGGATTGTCTTGGATTGTATTTTTTTAAAAAAGTTGAGTTGCTCTAGTCAGCTGTTTTATCACTGCATATAACCAATATCTTCACAATGGGGACACGTATCCGATAGTATAATTGTATAACCATTTTCTGTGGCAGATCTAAAATTCCAACTTTATTCCCTTCCCTGTTTTTGGAAGGTAAAACCGATTCTCAATAATGGAGGAGATAAAATTGACTTTTGAATAAAAGGAAAATTCAATTAAAGATGCAAAACTGCTAAAAATCAATAGAACACTGCACATGGACATTTCACACACGAAAATGAAATACAAACAATGAACTGATTTGCGCTTACTGCAGCAGGGACTGATGAAGAAAACTAGCTTAGAAACATCTTTAAACAAATCATAGAGATTAAGGTATAGCTGTAAGGGAGTTTCTAGTACTGAGTATGTTCATTTAAATATAATTTTAAAAGCAAATTGAAAACTAAATTAATTAAAATTACAGCAGTATTAATTCTGAAATGGCCACATTAGAAAAACCTTGAAACATTCTGTCACTGGCAGCAGCACTCCAGCTCAAACTCCACTGACTTACTCTTTATTAATATTCTTTTTGGATTACATTAGTATTTCTGCAGCTTCAGACTTCATAAGACTGAGATTTAGCCTGCCAGTGGAGGAGATTTAAATAGCTCTATTTAGCTATTTGTCACTTTGATTTGTTAATTGGCAAAATATTAAATTTTTGAGATTTCAAGCACTTTTGTGGCATCTTAATTTTAGAACGTAAAATTTAGTAGACAGACTAAAGCTTCAGTTGCTCTTCTTAATTGTATTATTTTTTCTACACTGTGCAGCTGTACAAGAGGCTTTCAAATGAGTTCTTGAACACGCAGTTGAAACTGCTTAGCATAACATTTGTCCATTCTACCTTTGAAGCATCATTACTGCGCTTAAACACTAATAGGCAGAATATGCATTTTCATAACTTCTGGGGGACTCTTTTCCAGTCTGAAATGGTTATACAACACTGGAACATTTTCATAAGTTCGTTTGAGGTAAATATTGGAGCTGTTGTTACAGTTCTGCCCTTACTAACTCAGCGCATGTCTGCAACGCTGTTGCAATATTCTGTGCAGTGACCTGATTAGTCCAGCATTGGCAGAACAATGAGGGGAAACTGTAGGGGGAGGAGATAATTTCTACTAGGTTTTTTAAGTGCACAAGAGATGTTACCAGTTCTGGACATGGTGAGAACAAGGAAAACTACTTTTTTGCCATGCTGTCAACTTGATTCAAGAGCAAATACAAAACAGTTCAAGTACTTTCAATGATAGATGAATTTCCTTTTTGAGAAGCTTTGCAAAGCTATGTGCTGAGGGTTATGTTTGAGAGGCTTTTATGAACATCATGTGGAATTGGTTGTTTTGTTGTGATATGACACAGGGTCGATTTTTATTTAAGAGTTTACAAATGTTTTTGTGGAGTTCACCTTCTGAAGAATGCAAACCTCTCAGATACCATGATTCTGAGGCCATCCTGAATGTTGCCTAGGAATAAATCAAAATGTCTGAAAAATAAGGGAGGAGTTTAAGGTCTCAACAGAGTTGAAACACTCTTTAAATAAAGAGGATATGTGAAGGTGTTTTAAACAATTCACTTTTTTTATCTGCAAGTGAAAGTTACCAATACAAGGGTTAAGAGTCAGATGTTACCTTCATGTCTGACAATAATTGCTTCTGAAGCACTTTCTCTGAAATGCATTTATATTTATAGGAGTAGAACCCAGGACACCTTCCCTGGTATCCTAATCTCTGGGCTATGCAGCATATCTTTCCTGCTTGACCCATCATTCTTCAATGTGCCAACATGCTGGAATAGCCTGCTAAGACACCAGCTCTTCCTGTGTAGCAGGTGTTCCTTGCTGCAGTGGCACAGATTCAGCAGGATTGTTTAAAGAGTAGCAGTCTGACAGAGAGTGCATTTCCTCAACAAATGAGATAGAAGTTTGAATACCTAAAAAGCAAATATGCTACGAGACCTCTGTTTCAACAATAATGCAAAAGGTGAGATGATTGCATTTTCCTCACATTAGGATCTCTCTCATTTTTTACAGGTTCCCAGACTTAGAATTTGTGGACACTAGACCTCAAGATTACAGAGGCACTCCAAATCTTTCCAGAAAAAAAAAAACAAACCACAATTCTAAGCATTTCCTCTGGGGAATCTCTAGACAGTTCCTCATCAGCAAGCTGATGCTCTCAGACATCATTAAGAGACACCCAACTCTGCATATGCACTAGAGAGAGGAAATTTTGGTACTTAATTTAGTATTTCTAGGTGTCTACTTCAGAAGCCCTTTGGCCATGATACACAAGTATTTGGAAAACTATGTATACCACTAGTTCCTCTTGAAAGGATTAGTAGTTAAGCTCAGCAATGTTTATAGATCTTAAAAATAGTAACATGAAGCCTCCCACAATCTAATAGATAAGAACCTTGACACTTCCAAAACTTCTAACTCTTGCTTACAAGCAAACTTGTAATGCTGTTGATACTTCATTCTCTCATTTCCATCCAACCTTTTGGTCCTGCACGGAAGCTTATGCCATTGGCTATTATTTGTTGTCCCCATTCACATCTAGCCTTGAAATTTTTTATGCCACTCTTTATGCTAGCAAAAGATTTTTGACAAACCTATCTCAAGGCTTTATTCAACAAATTCTAATAAATATTTCAGATATAGAGACTACACACTATTTTGTTATTATTATGTGAAATTACCATCTACGAATATGCTCATCTACTAAATCTAATAGGAAATGTAGAGGAGTATAACTGGGTTTGTTTTCCTCACTGAAATTTTGAAAATGTCTGCTGAACTAGTAGTTTAAAGATTAATTCAAAGCAACACTTCAGGATTTTTTTCATTAACTTACTTATTTATTTTAGTTAGTCACTAGGCAAATAAGAAATGTGAAAAGTCCAATAATCTGAAAAAATAGTATCTTCTTGTCTTCCTAGAGAGCTATGGAATCACAAGTTCAAGAATACAAAAGGAGTGATAATATAATTTGGAACAATTGTCAGATTTGGAAAAATATCTGCAAAAGTTTTGAGTGCTCAGTGACCTATTGTGATGATTGTCAATGACATTGAAGAAAATGATTTTATCAACAGGTTGTGCACCAGCAGTTTTGAGAGCCCCTGAATTCCAAAGTTCTATTTTAAGAGTATCTATCAAACATGCAAAGTTAAAGGGGTTTCAATATATATTTGAGCATCCTCCATCAGTCCTGGCAATTATGTTCCTTTAACATTATGAGATTTGAACAGTGCTGGTACTGCTGCAAAATCGTATCAGCTCTTCACTATCAGGACTGTAATTTTCCGCCACTATGCACTGGTTCAATTAGATCCCCACTACATATAATGACAGCCTCTACACAACTGAGAAGCATCAGGGAAAGTAAGTGTAGGGACCATATCTTTTGATGGTTGCATTGCAATTTACTGATTGTTGAGCAGGGCTTGCTTTAGCACTTAGCATTTGGAATTAGATTTAGCTAGTGAGGGAGTATTATACTTGGTGAAATCTGAGTGGAGAAGCAATCAGCCATATTTTAATATAGAAAGTCACAGAGTTTTGCAAGAAACAAAAACCAGCAGGCACTTTTGTTTCCCTATCAAACTAAAATGAAGCAAACGCCACTATGTTTCAGACACACTTCTGAGTCAGATAATATTTTATGAAGGGATATTCTTTACACTTTTCCATGTTGAAGAAAAGATTTTTTAAGTCTTTATGGTACCATAAATGAAAGAACTGTGAATTGGAAATAAAAGGCAGCAACACACAGTGCCTGTGGTCCCCTGTATCTCTGTTCACTCATAGGCCCTGCAATGGACACTGGACAATAAAATTCTGCAAATATTAGTCCATGAATCATTGAAATGCTGCTGATTTCAATGGCTCATAGACTAAGACATCTTGCTATGGAGTTACTTTAGCACTACTCTGAAGCCTCTGACTGAAGCAATACAGGTCAGCTCCTCTGAAGATAGATTTATCATGTTAAATTTTGGGTAAATGTAACAGTTCTCTTGCAATTTGAAATTTTTATGAATTCACCATTTCTGTCATCTCATATGCTTCCTACTCCGTCTCCTCTCTCTTACTTATTTCATCCTGTTCTGTTCCCTCCCATTATGACTCTTCATGCCTGATATTTGATAATCAGTTACTGAATGGGCACTTACCTTTACAGCTGGTTCCAGTTAGTTTTAATGGACACACTACAGGACACATCTGAGCCCACTTGCCAAGCTGGAGGCACCACTATAAAACCATATTTAGGAAAGGTGATAAAACACCTAGCAAAAAGAGTAATGTGGCCAGAGTAGCAGGAGGTGTTCCACAGTGGAAGTGGTAACACTCCAGGAGGAGCGGTGGCCCATGGATAAGCCCATGCCAGAGCAAGTACACTCCCAGAGGCGCTGTGGCCCACGAATAAGCCCTAAAGGAACTACAGCCTCTGGAGGACTAATGGTAGAGTAAAGAAAACAGGTATGGATGAAGGAGCAGTGGAAGAACAGGATGTGAAATGACAAGCAACAGAAAGAAACCACCACACACTGACCCAACCTCCTGCACTTCAAAAAATGGACTGAGTGTAAACTGAAATGATAACAGAGGGAGCAGAGACTAGGAAAGGGGAAGGAGAAGTGTCTGAGTGAAATTTAGCCTTGGGAAAGGGAGAGAAAATGTGTTTTCCCTAAGTGTTTAAAAGTTTGTCTTTGTTTCCATTATATGAATCAATGACTACATGTATATGTTAATTCATAGTAAATTAAGTCAAATTCCCCAATTTAAGTTTGTTTTGCCTGTGACAGTGATAAGTGATTTCTCTGTCTTTGTCTTAACCCATGAGCTTCCTTCCTTCTGTTCTTCCTACTTTGCCCTCATCATGCAGGGCTGGGGGAAGTCAGAGGGGAGAGAGCAAGCAGCTGTGTGGGTTCTTGGCTGCCAGCCAGCAATAACCCATCAAGTAAATCATGCATTTGCAAATACTGAGATGCTTTCTTCTCTTAAACCATTGTCTGGTTTAATTATGTTCATTATAAGAGTCAGTTTTAAGTATCCTCAGTCTTTAAAAAAACAGCCATGAATACTACATAAAATAAGTCAAAAATAAAACCGTTTAAGAAGTTCCTGCTTTACTCAACCCCATGTCTTTTCTTCACAGCAAACTTATGAGTGCAGTTTTTAATAACTTAAACCTTCTATTTAGCTTTACCACTGTCACTAGGCAAGTAAATCCAACCCCACAAAAAGAGAAAGAATGTAAATGAATTTGAGGAATTAATTTTGAGTTCTTTTAAGTTACAATTATAAAGAAAGTAAAACCAAAAATCTTTAAGATTTCAGTTTTCAGAATGTACACTGAAATTATTCAGCTGCCTACCTGTTGCGTGAAGAGTGTGTGTGTGTGGGGGGGGCTCAATTTAGGAAGAGAAAAGCCCTCTTGCGTTCTAGCCAGTAATCAGAGATTAGAGTGGCTAGGGGTGGCTGGACTGATCTCTTAAAAGGTACACCAATTAAGATATGTCGCTATAGGTCTGACTCNAACCTTTAAGTGTGCTTATCAGATGCACAGAACACCTCTTGATGAGCTTTCTAGCCTTGATCGCTTCTGCTTGAACAGGCCATTGTCACATTCCCTTCTGCTGGGAACAGTCAACTACTGAGATAAGCCAGAGAATGGGAGGTCTGCACCACACCTGGTTTCAATCCACATTCAGTGTCAGCACGACATGGGCCACCAGATCTCCGCCCCACCTCAGAGTCTGCTTTAGACACTAGATGCTTATTAACAGTGATGAGTTTCAATGTTTTGTGCTTTCTGCTTTCAAATGTTTCTGTGTTTTCTGATTCCAACACTACCAAGTAAAGGCACCATCATAAAGTAGAAATAGTGGTATGATTATGACTGGAAACGTATTGTGTTGAGGGATAAACATTTCACTGAAGATTTGTGTGGAAAAGGACCAGATCTAAAGAAAAGGTCCAAGCTGTTCTTGTCTATTTTTCTGCCCAAATAGAAATGCCTGGCTATAATAGCAATGAAAAGCATATTTTTGAACAAGGGAGTAAAATGCAATGAAAAATGTAACCTGACTTCTGGTCATTTTCAGTGCATATATTTTAAATCCAGGTATGTTTCTTACTTAACCAAATCAAGAATGTTCATACAATTTAAAATAGCAAGTGAATGCTATGTTATTCTGGAGATGTTTCTGTCTTTTTCTCTTTTCGCAATGTCAGTCATTCTGCTCTTGATATCATATACAATCTGAGTCAGAGAGATTCAATTTATAGAGAGTTACTCTCTGAGAATTACTCTTTCTCTCAGTCAGACTCTCTGCCCTTCTCTTTTTCTGTGAAGTTCAATCTTTATTAGAAAACTAGGGGAAGGAAAAAGGCCAAATGTCCTGTAAAAATGTATTTATGCAGATGAAAGAACATCAGACTAATATTTCTGAACTTAAACCCTGGCAGCTTGGTCCTTAATGAGACAACTATGCTCAAAGATTTTCTTTCATTCACCATTCAGGCTTTGAAGAAAGTTTTCTGGTTTAGATCCAAAAAAAGGACCTGAAGTGGAGTTGGGTTAGATTTAACAATGAAATCTAAAACAGCAACTGAAAAGCCCCTTTCTGGCTGCTGTATGACCTCCATGGGCTTGTATATTTTCTCAGGGGTCCCTCTGGCCACAGGAGCAAGGGACTCCTTCCAAAAGTGTGTCAGAACTCTTACAGTTAATCATCCACTCTGAATTAACTCTGAAGAAAATTATCTTTCCATTGATTGTGTCAGAAATCTACACAGGTCAGGTCCAGTGAATTGAGGTTAGCTTTTGTGCCTACACAGTGTCGCTTTGTGCATGCCCTGGCCTCTTTACATCACCGCAGTTCAGCTTTGGTTCAAAGATAAATTTGCTCTATCCACCATCCCTAAAAGTCGGTGCCTATAGCTGGAATCAAAGAATCATGGAATCATTTAGACTGCAATGCACCTCTTAAGACCACCCAGTCCAACCCCCTGCCCAAGAGGGGTCATCTAGAGCAGATTGACCAGTACTATGTTCTGTTAGTTTTTGAATATCTCCATGAATGGAGACTCCACAACCTCAAATCTATGTCCAATTTGTTTAAGTACTTGCTAATCTTGTCCTTTTCCACTGAGGGTAAGGCCGCCTTGCTCCAGACTTTTCCTCTCATCTCAGGTGCTTGGAATTCCTGAAATGCAGCTCTTATCAGTAAAGAATAAGGCAAAAAAAACCCCACACTAAGTACCTTGGTATTTCCCTTGTAATGCTAACAAATTTCCTGCCCTATTCATCGGGGAGGGGGTGGGGGGGTGGTATGAGATGCAGGACACAGACAGATTGGTGGGTGGTGGGAGTGTGGGGGTGGAGTACATTTATCCTAGTTTTCGTTTTGGTCTTTATCTACCTGTAGAATCCTTTCTTGTTGGCTTTGCCAGATTCAGCTCCAGGTTATCTTCGGCTTTCCTAACGCTGTCCCTGCAAGACTGGACAGCAACAGTATACTCTTTCTGGGTCACCTGTCCCTCTGTTCACCTCTAATATAATTCCTTTCTTTTTTAAAATCTAAGTTCAGTTAAAACTCCTTGCTGACCCATGCAGTCCATGTGCTGCCTTCGCTTTATTTCCTACTTCTCTTCCTTGAGCTTGGAGGAAGTGATCCTTGAATATCAATCAGCTCTCCTGCACTCCTCACTGAGGCTGTATCCCATGGGATTCTTGCAAGCAGGTCCCTGAAGAGAAGAAAGCCTGCTATCGTGAAAGCCAGTCCTGCTTTTTGCCCTCCTCCCTCCTTTCAGGGTCTTTAACATCACCAGTGTAATCAAGGCTATCTCTGACTTTCACACCCCAATCAGTTCTTCCTTGCTGTAAGTATCAGGTCCAGGAGAAATCCTTTGCTTGTTGGCTCCTCAATCACTTGTGTCCAGAGTAAGAATGGGGAAATGTATACTAAACAGCTTAGCCTGTTTGCTGCTCTTCTCTTCCCGTCTAGGAAGCAGTGATACCCACCTGTTACAGAACAGCCTAATACTTTGAGCATATGGATTCAATTTTCTTTTTAATTTAAGCACTTTGATAGAACTCAACCAGTATAACAAGCTAAGTAACTAACTGTTAGACTATTTTTAAAAAGGTGACGTCATCACAATATAATTTCTTTCTCTCTTCAAAGCGCATGCTTTATTCCAGTCTTCAAAAGGATAGCTGGAAGTCACTATCCCACAAAAAGGAGCAGTCTCAGGAGAGGGCAGTCAAAGAACATTTGTAAATTCACACTCTAATTTATATCCATTTATGTCACTAATTAGACTTTGAAATTGCCTATTGAAACTCTTCTGTATCAACTCTGGAGCTAAAACAGTGACCAATCTTAAACAGACAGTCAGCAAATTAAATGTAATTAATGAACACTATTGTGGAAAGTAAAGATAAAATAAAAGTTATTAAAAATAACATTGATGTTAAAAAATAAGATCCATAATATTTTTTTCTTGAAAAGAGTGAGACAAATAAGCTTTGACAAATTTGGAAAGAGAAGGCTGCTTAGCATTTATTGCCGAACCCATCACTCAGCATGCTTAACAGAAAACAGAGAGGTAGAGCAATTTTTAAGATATGATTCATCTGACCTAATTTAGGAATCCACATTAAGAGATGGTGAGCTGCACTCTAGAAGTGCTTATTTCTCTCTATTGTCTACAAAGGGAAGATACACTGCTGGCTCAGGCACAGACGACTGTATTGCAGATTCCTACATCAGATCCCATGAATCCCATGCTGGATATGAATGAGGTACTTTCATCAGGACCAGAAACTCTTAAAATAACTGGAAAATGAAATCTATGTCTTTTTGTGCTGTTGTGATCTAATGAAGGTTGGTAAGATTTGATGATAGCGCTTCTACCATATAATGGTAGAATAAACAGTTATAGGAACTATAATATGAGTTACAATAAAAGATGTTGTTTAGGTTTCCATGAAAGATGGAGCTAAACAATGGCACTAGTTTTCTCAAGAGTATTCTGTCTGTTTGTGCAAAAAGAACAGAAGTACAAAAAACCACTCAAATCATCTGGTGAATTTGGTTTCCTGGAAGAGTCTAAATAAGACAAAGTATAAAATGACCACTTTTAAGTAGCTGTAACAGATAAATGAATGTTGTAAAAACAGCATTAGGTCACCTCCTTTACTAACTGCAGGAAAAAATCCCGGAACATATGAAATAATTTCTTTAATCAAGATTGTTCCTACCAGCCCTTTCCATACCAAACACATACTACATGGGAATTTAAAAACTGTGTAAAGGACAGAGGAAAAAGAACAGAATAAATTACTCTGTTATATTAGGAATACTGAACTCAAATAAAGCCTCAAAATTGTCTTGCTCTCAGTTAATCTCTTTTCAATTATTTTCCTTATTCAGACGTTGTAATATCCAAACACTTCATTATTTAAGTATTTGTTATTCTTCTCTGTCATTTCTGCAGCACTTGGTTGTCTGTAAAACTGTATAATTTCATAGAAAAGGCAGCTTTGTGATATTAGCAAGAGCTCACTCAAGTTTTTCACTGTGTCTATAACATTTTTTCAAGCTTTCCGAGAAGAGATAGTAGAAGAGTAAGAAGATCTGCATCCTAACAAAATGTTGTATTCAGATGAAAGGATTTTTTTGGTGTTGGTTGGGTTTGGGGTTTGTTTTTCCAGTGTTATATAACTTACTGCTACAGAAGAACTTAATCTGGAACACTGAGTACTCCAACTAGAGTACAAGAAACTTTTACAGTGACCACTGGGAGCTTGAGAAGTAATCTCAAGCGACAGTGTAAAATCATGACTACTACAAACTCTAGCAAGCCATAGCAAATTCTCATTTAAATAAACAATCTCTTCTTTATTATCCTATGCACACTTGTGTTACTAAACCATATTTTACAGACATGTAGAGAAAGAGTCTAAAAATCACAACTGGTATAATACCACCAATCTGGTTGATTTGCAGTAAGAATATTCTTGGAGGGATCAATCAACAATATCATGTTGAAAACTTGCATCAGAGACAAAAATAATAGTTTCCACAGACTGAGTTTTAAATCAAACATCATAGCTTCCTTCCATGTCATGATTATTTCTTTGTTTTTACAGCACACCTAGCTGTTGACCTATACCTATACCCTTAACAAATGAATCATGAACATTGCCTGAGGACATGAAAAAAAGACTATCTGTACCTTCAGCCCTTTTACCACTTACAGAAATGTGTTGCATTTATTTTGAGACTAGTATTGTTTACTGCTTAACTACAAAGTATTACTTATATTTTGTTTGTGGTACTTGTGCTTACAGTGAGTTAAAGTTAATCATGTTGACTCATAGTTTTCTACATTATAACTGCAATGATAGCAGATCAAGTGTTCAGAATACTTTGAACTTAGAATGGAATCACCATTTTAAATTTAAATTTAATTTAAATATTTGTTGCGATATTTCTAAAGGAGACTATTAATTTTTATGTGAGGGTTGGTGGTTTGTTTTTTGGGGTTTTTTTCAATATTAATGTTTCCTAAGATGCAGATGCCTGGACTTCTTTTAAGGAATGATTATAGAGATCTAAAATTAGCTTCTCAGTTCTTCATATTTTACCAGCTAAGTACTGCAGCTCCTCACATACATATTCTACAGGCATGATGTATATATCAAGAAAAGATCTTGGGCACAGAAAGAGTTAAAAATGTGTATGCATCATGAAGGATCTACAATAGCACTGAGTAGAGGAAGAATGGCCAGTTATTATTCTTTCTTTATGTGGGACATGGGTGGTAGGATTCCTGGAGCAGCTTCTCTGCACTTACACCCATGCCTTGTGGACTGTGAGGTACTTTCTTCTGTGAACCAGATAAAAAACACCTCATTTACTTGGACTGGGGAAAACAAATACCTATTTTGAGAATGTGTCTGACAGTCTGTTGTTTAAGAACTGTTGTTTCCCATCCAAGATTTTGTGAGCACTCCTCATTTACAAGCAAGAAAATTTTTGCCTTTCATCTGCTCCTCCCCCCTGCCCATCTATACTGTTTCTTTCCCCCACCAAAGCATTCATCCTTTCTTCTCCTTCCAATGTGCTGGAGATGGCAGAAGACATGCATTTTAGACTATACATTCTACATTTAAATACATATTTCACATATACACGTGTTTTAATCACAGTAGTGTATATATGCTGTTAATTATAGATATATGTACACAAGGAAATCCACATACAGAGACAAGGTGATTTTACAGTTTGCTCATTTAAAATCAGTGAAAAAATAAGTGCTCTAGTGTTTTGGGATTTTTGAGATCTCTTCAATTGCTTCTATCTGAGGAAGTCTATAATGGTATGATAGTGGCTAGAGTAAGCCGAAAGGCATTTGTGTAGTTAACAGATAGTTAGAAGCTTTGTATAGGAAAATGGTGAAAATCTGGGAGTCTCAGGGAGATCTTATCTTAGCTTTTGTCCTGAAGACAAGAAGGCACCACAGCTGCAGCTGGTTTGGGTACTACACACACACACACACCAGAGATGTCAGAAGTTTACTGGTGAGGAAGACTTCGGGCCTTCGTGAGGAAGACTACCAGCCTTCATCCAATGACCCCCAGAGGGGACCCAGCGACCACCGAAGCGTCATACAGCGCGTGTGCAGGGAGGCGGGACGAAATGTAAACTATCTGTTGAACATTCTGATGAGTTCATGGAAGTATAATGAATATGCATGCTTTGTAACTATAAAAGCAAACAAGTTTGAGTCCCTGGTGTGCATATTTGGAGGAATGATCCCCTATGCACCCGGCGCTGTAATAAAGAATACCGACTTAATAGCCTCATCGATTATTGAGTGAAATTTCTTCGAATCAGGTATGTAAATATTTCTTTAAAATATAGAAGCTATATTTGTGAATAAAAAGTAATAACATCTGCCATAAAATATTTGTGTAAAGGAGAAAGACAGAATCCTTCTTGCATGAGACTAGTAAACATGAGCACAATAGTTTAGACCTTGAGCTAACATATATTCAATAAGTGCAAACAGCTAGCAGTGGGACAACACATCGCTTAAAGAAATATCAAGGAAGCTCATCAGCAGCATTTAGCTAAGGATAAAAGGCCCCATGGGCTGCTCTGCAGTCTCCTAGTCCTTTCATGTGAATACAAAGTCCCACTGTAATTATGGCTAGTAACTTAAGTTCCAAAGCATTCTCACATTTTGTTAATTTATTCTACATTGTAAGCACTCTAACAAACAGATATTCAAAATTATTAAAAATGAACAAGTAATTTGATTTATCAACTGTTGATCCCAAAAGTCTAATCATAACTGTTTGTTATGTTTCTTTCCCTGAGATTGCCTGAAATAGAATTTATCAGAGATTCATCACAGCTGAAGAAGAAAGGAAGAAAAAACAATAAAAGTATTTTTGTGGAAAAATCACGCATGACAATGGGTAGCACAAATACACTTTCTTTTGTGATTCAAAGAATGAACATTTGTTGCAGGTGATATTTTGGTTCAAAAAATATCTAAATCAGAGAAGAAAAATTAGATTAATTCAATATTTAGACTATGCGCAAGTTGAAAATAATAGATCAAAAGTGCTAAGTGTACCAACAAAATGCTTATAAGGCAAAATCTGTAAATACAGAAATTGGAGATTTGTATTATAATAAATGCTACAAAGCAGAACAAAAAATTGTACCTCAGAAATAACCACTTCATTATTAGGTGCTGTCAGTGCATTCCTCAGCAAAGGAACAAGAACAATCTGGGAAAAGGAACTTCTGATTTCTTGATGCAGGCAATCAGTTGGCTTATCAGCCAGGTACCAAAACACAGGCCCATCCTCCTATTGAAAGTATGAATGGTTCTCACTGTATAGCATCACTGGAGAAAGACTGGAACAGCGGGTCTCTAAGTAGGTCCATGGTCAGACAGAGCTGGTAGGTGTACAGCTGTGTATTCACAAACCTAACCTTTACCAGAAAAGTTTTGCCGAGATGCCCTCCACAGTCAATGAAAAATGTTGAATTCTTCCAGGAGAAAGTTCAGGGCAAGTATTTCACTAGTATAAGTGTTGTGAGTCATGTGCCAAATTTCATCTTTTGCCATTTTCTATGTAAGGAGCCTAGGCAACATATATGTTATATAGACAGGATATGTTTTTGTTCACCTACTTGCAGTTTACCTTCTTCTCTATTATTTCACAAAGATTGTGGGCAGCTGAAGAGAAGCATAGTTTTATTCTGCCTTATGCATAATTGGCTAATCATGATCTCTTTGGAGGGACTTGAGTTTTCTTGGCTGGAGAGTATCAGGTAGGGTGAAGGGATATGGCTCAAAGACTGCTCTCAGTAGTCAAGAAAAGAAGTGATCTAATGATTTGAGAGGACTGAATAGAGTTTGATTGACTTGGGAAGTTACTGAAAACTGCCAATTAGAAAGTGAGGCTGGAAGAAAAGTCCTGACTTTGCAGCCATAGCAGGCAGGAGATAGACTTTCCCAGAAGATATGAGTTTTCTCATTGAGAGTGATTACTTCGCTCTTTGATCACAGCTTTAGAGACTGCTGCAGTGGTCTCCTGCATTATGGAGCAGGTCTAACAGTTCATCTTTAAAGTCCTGCCCGGCTTGAGACCCATTACAGCTCCCTGAGCACCTAACTTTTTCACTGAAGCCTAAAGTTATGGAGCACCAAGTCATGACCTTGACATTTTGTAAATTTTAGCTTGTTCTCGCACAAATCATTTTCCTACATGAATATTCATTGTATATGGCTCTATATAGTTCCAATCTTTGCTAATATTATATAGATGTACAAGTAGTTCTGCTGTCAAGTATGTCCTGTGCCCTAAGGAAAGCAGCAAAACATGAAATCCCAATTTGCATACAAGTTTAACATCTTTTGTTTATTTCAGGACACTCATATAAAATACAATTATGTTTCTTCAAACTTGCATTCTGATCCCCAAACTATAATTCTCAGTCAGTATTGTAGACTTTAAGTACCTAGGGGAAGAAGGTCAAACAATCATTGAAAGTCTACTGACTACACTAAATAGTATGTGTCCTGAAATATTTAGTGGATATAGTGAATATGAACTACTCTTACCTTCTACATCCTTACAAGTAAATGGGAGTTCTAAATGCTCAGGCATATAGTAAATTATAATGTTCTTCATACATACTGTGATCCTGAAACTGTTCTTATTAAGGTAAATAAAAATAGTATTATTCTTCAAACATTTTAAAATGGACATAACATTTCTTATAACATACATAAAAAAATCCAACCAAACCATAAAACTGAAAAACCAAACATGAGTGAGATTGAAAGAAAGAAAGAAAGAATATTCCTAATGGTGGTCTTCTTAGCCTTTATACTGTGATCTTTCTTTTGCCATGTGTTGTGGTTTAAGAGTTAACAAATTGGGGAGGGCACACGAACACCTGGTATTCCTTCCCCTTCCCTTCCACACTCTATAAAAGGACAGCAAGGTAGGTGCTTGCACCTTTTTTTCTCTCTCCTTCAGACTATGCTGCTGTGGGACTGCAATCTAGCTCAGCTAGGCCTGGCTCCAGGTTCTCTGCACAATCCATTGGCATCCCAGGACTGCTTTTGTATATTTGTGTATATCGCCCTTCCCTTAATATTTCCTTCTCCTTGTTTATCTGTTACCTATTCAATTTTGTTCATAGTCTTAACTTCCAATTTGGTGTGAGGTGCTTCCTTCCTCTTTTCCCTTTGTATCCTCCCTTGGGAGGGAAGGGGGGGGGCCCACAACAATTCTGCTCTGTGGAGTTCTGTACTGAACCCTAAACGGAGACAGAAAATTGGTGCCCAATGTGGGGCACGAACATTAAGAGATTTCTTTGTTCAGGAAATTGGAAGTTAAGGTAAAGATGTTCTTTCTGTGGTATATACTACCCCATGCTTTTATGTACTTATCCTTTACTTTCCTCTATTCCATGTTGTCCTACCATGTCTGCTGGATGGTGATTGATGCTGGGGTGGAATGGATTAAGACTCTGCTTGTACGCCTGGGGTAATACTTTATGGACAGTATGGGAAATTACTCTGCCCCTTTCTTTAACAAGTATTCCTCTCCCGAACTGGAATATCCTGGGAGTGGTTGGTACTATGCAGCATTGGTGTCTTTTTGTCTTTATGATGTTTCAGTACTGGTTTTCTCACGGCGTGGTATTGTCAGGGCGCTGAGGGTAATTGCTATCACTTTAAGCGCCCCTTACCCTCAACTTGTCCTTTACCGGGACAACACCATACCACAGGCACTGAATTTGGAAAGATGAGCAAAAATAGTAAATAAGAGTTTAAATTATTATATAAACAGAGGTGTCTTCTAAATATTGCAACATAATTAGCTTGTTTCCCTAGAATTAGCTTTCATCAATTTATGACCCATACTGCTGGTGGGGACCAATGTATAAGTATAAGAAGATGATAATAAAGTGTCTCAGTTCCCAGCTAAAAGGGGTTTTTAGGTTAAAGACTTGAAAGGAAAAGTATGCTCTGCGTAGCCCACACCATCTGTATACTAAGAGACGAGGGAATGTAAATCCAAGATTGATCCAAGGGAACTGATTGTCTTAAATGACAAGTTTTTTGAGTAGGATCTGTAAGAGACATTGCTATCAAATAGTGCAGTTATTGTATGAAATCCCAGCCACTCAGTAAAGAGCTAAAATAGTCTCATACATGTATCTATCTGGGAGACAAAACACTGCTGCATAGTTGAACACAGCATATGTTTTTAGGCAGTGAAAAAAAACAGTTCAGTCTTGATTTGCCGTGTTTTGCTTGGTTTTGGTTTTTCTCTTATCCTTGCAAGGAATGCAATAGATTCACTCATCTCTAAGAGCAATCATGCTATCTGACCTAACATCACACTCTCTCCTCTCACAAATCAATGACAAATGGAGTTCAAATTAGGACTGCATGAATGGAAAAACTTGAACAGTGTATCTCTGTACCTTGGCTCCTTCCCAAAATAACATTTGTCGCTTTGCTCATACATAGGGTCTTGCATCTAAAAGTCACAACATAATTTCCAAACTTTAAAATGGCCTTGAATCTTCCCAACAAGGAATCTTCCTGTGAACTGATCCTTCTATGATTGAACAAGAAAGGCTATGATGTTAGAGTCAGAGTTACAGCACTGCCATTATCCAGAGTGAGTCAAACAAAGGTACTGTAGAACAACTTTTTAGAAAAGTTCCCTTTCCTATGATTTTATCCTTTCTTTCTCTCCATTACACATCGACATCTCATCAAGGATATGTCCCTCTTTTCCTGCCTTTCAGGTATTCAAGCCTTACTCTTAACTCTACAGTTCCAAATGAGAAAGTACTCAGTCCCCAGGTACTGTCCCCCTTTTTAGCTCTTTCTTCTCCTTTCACTTCAACACTTTGATAGCTCAGAGATTTTTGATTGACTAGTTGTAAGCTGGAGGCAATGATAGAACTTCCACAACTAAAGTACCATGCTTTTTCTCATCCAAGTTTTCAAAAAAAAAAAGAAGTAATATTTTTGATCACTAAGACAGTCAGGAATTTTCAAGCTAAAAAATGTTCCCCAAACTGGAAATACTTTGTTCAAGTTTTTGTTTCAATTGTGTGAAACCATTCCTAAATTAAAAAAATCACTCACTTTTGTGACACAAATATAAGACAATTTTTACAGAGACTTCCTTAGACAGCTAGAGAGGAATTAGGTAGATCTAACTTCACTCATTTAGCTGAGCTGCCTAAGTTGGGAGCCTGTTCACCTTAGGCTCCCTCTGTCATTAGTGCAAAAAGATACTAATTTACAAAATATGAGTCAGCTTGTGTAAGATATGAATCATTCTGTCAAGATGTCTATAAGTCACCATAAGAGAACCTTTCAGTAACTAGGCTTCTAATTTAATTGCCTCTGTTAAGTAGCTAAGAGAAGGTGGGATGAACTCAGATCATTGGTTTTAGACCTTTAGAGAAACAGAGGGAAGATAACATCCCACTCTCTACACATCTAGGCCTTGAGATTGAATTCTCACACCTGTAACATACATATCTGCATAGTTATATACCTATAATATATAAAATTCATTTTATAACCTCAAGCAAAGCGGACCAAAATGCGATCACCATTGCACTGCTGCTACATTTAACAACTCTAGCAGTAAACAGGGCAATCACAAAACATTTACAATGCAAAGATGTGTAGAAATAATGTGGATAAACAGGGATGATGCAGAGCTGGTTGAAAATCTGAGTGTACATGTGTGAAGGAGTCCTGTCTGACAGGTAAAATCACCTGCTTTTAAGAAATCTTCCTAGTAACAAGAGCCAAACTTAAAAGATCTTTTAATAAATCGTTGGTCAATATAATGGAACTTATGATTTCAGGCAACAGTAACAATATCATGAGTCACCTGGGGGCTGTATAAATAGAACAGAGACAATCAGCCAGGCTGGGAGCACTGTATATAATCACGTCTCAGTCAAGTTCTCCTGAGGAATTCGACTTGTCTCAGGGAGAGACTTCTGTGCTGAGCTGCTGCTTCGCATTCTGCAAAGAATGTGGAATTCTTGTGGCTACTGATGCAACTAATTACCAGTATAATTAAAGAGAAAAATCTCAATCTCCCAGACAGTTGCTTCAAGATACCAGTTCCTTGCAACAGTCTTCACCCTCCTTTCACTAGGTATTGTATTTCACTGGTTTAGGGTATTGAATTTATTCCACAGCAGCCGATTAGAACTGAAAAGGGTAAAATCATTTAATTCATCCCATTAGTGATGGCTTTTAGCACAAAAACAAATGAAGTCTAGTGGAGGTACAGAGTCATCTTTTAAAAGAATGGCAGCTTGCAAGTTCCTTGAATTTTCTTCCATAGGAGAAATATCTTTGAATGATTAATGAATTAATGAATAAATTTTCAAGTCAAATGTGTTATGTCCCCTATAAAAAAAAATAGGTAATATAATCGTATGCCTACTCATCCTAGAAATCAAGCATAGCTTTTATGTAGCAGTTATTAGAAGTTTTCTCTGAAGACAGCTGTGATATGCATTGAAATTTTGATTCAGTATTATAGGAAATATATTCTTATTCACAATTCAAACGCAGAGTGCTGCAAATTATTAAGAAATCAAAGACTGTTAAGATTTTTCCTGTTTTAGAGCATTTGGCTTCTTTCCAATAAGATTCAGGTTTTTCTCTATAGGCCTTAATGCTTGACTGCTATTTTTTTATCTAGTGTACTAATGTTTGGAAATGTCCTGAGATGAAATTTAAAATTGAAACACCCATAAGCACATAATGAAAAAAAATGATATGTTGTCCTGTAGGACAAAACCTGGTCTTCAAGTTCTGGCACTGGAAGAGTAAGACAGATATTCATTTAGTCTGCATGGGTCTCACTTAGGGGGTATCAGACTGCAGAAAATCTACTGTAGAATGAAATGAAGCCAAAAGAGGGGGAAATCTAAAGTATCCATATGCTTTATCTCAATGTCTATTAAGTCTGAGGTGAATTACCAGAGAGCCCTTTTGCTCTTGAAGCTCTTATATAGTCCTAAAGAGCAGACTTTTCCTCTTGCATTGTACTCAGTGTAAATAATTTTCTAACTATTTTCTGGAGAAAAACAACCACAAAAAAATCCTTTTTACTGTTACTCATTTTTTTAACCTGTTCTTTCGCTTCAAATGTCTCTTAGTTTGTCATTTGAGCTGCATAAACTGCATGCTGTGCAGCTTATGTAGGTCTGTCTTTACTCAGGATATTTTGCAGCATCAAAGTTGCTGTATTTTCAAAAATTATACTAAGTTGAATTCTGTTTTTTCTGTTTCTTTGGTTTTGGAGACAAAAACATTTTCATCTTAATCATAAAGAAACAACATTTTCCTGGCCCTTCACCAGCCCTGTTGATATGTATTTAAATAAGTGCAAGAGAGTTTGTCATTAGATAACTGGTACAGAACGCATCTTTTTTACAGGGCTAGCAGCAAATCAATGAAACTGTTGCTTTTTACATGATATAGAAATATGTTTCTAGTAGCTGAGAAAAAAGGAAAATAAAATCCCAAAGAGACACTGAATTTTTCTAGAGAGTATATAGGCAGAGATTGTGTTGGGGTTATGTTTCAAGGGTCAATACCCTGTTATATTCAGAATTTCTTGCAGCCCTAGGATCACGTTAGAGCTGGCATTGCTCAAGGACTCACCAATACAAATCTTGAAATATCTATTCATTTTCACTCTATGCCAGACATGTAAATGATACAAAGTCGATATTACAGTATCTAAGATTTTAGATGTCATTTGTAATTGAAAAATGAAAGTAATCTGCTTGTGATGACTTTACAACTGTCACTTTATGTTTTAAGTATTAAACTGTTTTCTGTATTACACTCACATTAGAACTATCTTAGAATAGCACCAAAGATTTATTTTAATGCAGCATAAAATTGCTAATATTTTGAAAGATGTGGGTTGCAGTGAGCACACATATCCAGATCTATGCTCACTTTAGGCGTTGATGCTGCAGTCATTGATCTGGATGGGCAAATAAGAGCAGTCACTGATGCTCCAAAATCTGAATGACTAGACTAATTATTGACATTTTAGTAATTTCTGCAAATTTTCAGTCTTCAGGTATCCACAATATTGCCATGTCAGCTTTCTCTCCAATCTGCAAGAGCTCAGAATACAGCATCAGGACCATTGCGCTGGTTTTGGTTGAGATAGATTTAATTTTCTTCATAGTAGCTGGTATGGGCTATGTTTTGGATTTGTCCTGAAAACAGTGTTGGTAACACGGGGATGTTTTAGTTCTTGCTGAGCAGTGGCTTACACAATGTCAAGGCCTTTTCTCCTTCTCACTCTACCCCACCGTTGAGAAGGCTGAGGGTACACAAGAAGGCACATCTGGGACAGCAGAACCCAGCTGACCTAAGGGATATTCCATGCCATATGATGTCTTGGTCAGCATATAAATCTGAAGGAAGAAGGAAGGGGGGATGTTTGGATTGTCTTCCAAAGTAAACCATTCCCTGTGATGGAGCTCTGCTGTCCCGGAGATGGCTGAACACCTGCCTGCAAATGAGAAGTGGTGAATGAATTCCTTATTTTGCTTTGCACACAGCTTATGCTCTACCTGTTAAACTGCCTTTATCTCAATGCACATGTTTTCCTACATTTACTCTTCCAATTCTCACTCCATCCCACCAGGGGAGAGTAAGCGAGTGACTGGGTGGTGCTTAGTTGCCAGCAGGGGTTAAACCATGGCAACCATTAATTTTGTGTTGATTATGAATATCTGTTTGTGCCTGCTACTTGATTTAATCACTGCCCTGAATCACGATTGCCTTCAGAAAGATGCCATGGAAATGAGTCAATTAATATAAATGACCACGGACTTTGTAGGTGTTCTAGAATATTAAATGAGCAAGCTGGTACAAAATACCAACTGGCAGCTTTCTTAAAGCTTCACTAAGGCTATTTTGAACTCTCCTTGATGTTTATTTTTTTTAGTTGATAGATTACGCTGTTGTCCATTGCAGTGAGTAATGATGGATGTGGGGCTAACTACTTGAGTGTGGTGCCTGGTAATTTGTCACAGTATTACGAATTTTGGAGTTCTATTGCTTTCAAAATTCTCTCATCTCATTTGAACAGGAAAATAGATAAATTCTAGGATAATTTTTTGGAGAAAATATGGCTCTCTAATTGGCTGATTTTCAGTAGCTTAAACTGCTGCATCAGTCTGACACAAGTGAAGGTGCTGTTACTTTTACTGTTTAATGCTTGTTAAATGTGTGTCATTTAGTCCTATTTTGCATAAAAGCAGTGGTTTAGGGGTCTGATTGTTTAATCTCTGCATAAGACAGGAAAAAGGAGGGTCTATCAGCTCTCTGTGAAACTCTAATTCTGTACTGATATGGATATCAACATTAATAGCAACATAGAAACTCTATTCTATACTCTGAGTCAGTCAAAGTATAACTTTGGCTTCATAATACAGAAAAGACTGGGTAGGTCTGGCTGCTGACAGACCTCTTCTACCACTGTACCAGCAGTCAGTAACCCTAGCTCTGCGTCATCAGGGAGTTCCTCTGTGAAAGACAGATTTACGTGGGATGCTGGAAAATAAACGGGCTTTTGCTAGCAAGGCTCTGGAAGCACAATCTGCTCAAAACGCAGCTCAGCACACAGTAATCAAGAAGCAATATGCCCAACTCATTTTCTGTCCTTCTCCTGTAGTATAGCAGGCCCTGCTCTTTGCAAATAATTAAAGACCTGTGTCATCAGGGGATTTTAACCTGTGCGTTCTCTCTGGGAATTGTGGCACTTTCAGCAGATCAGATTTTGCCAAAGAAAATGACCCACCTTGTTATAGTGAATAGACTCGTGGAAGGTGGGCTCCTGAGCCACACATTAACAGTTATAAGAGGTTTAAACATCAAAACAGAGATGGGATGGATTTAAGTGTCAATTCTATCATTTGCTTTGATGTGTTATGAACCCGAGGAAGATAACCTAGGATATTTATGAAGGGTATTTTAAGTGGGATAGCTGGGATACTAAATTTTCTGGATTGTCAGAATTTCTTAAGGTAAACAATCTAGAAGCACCCAAACTATCCTGAAAATTCATTGTGAATCTCTGAAATTAATTTTCTATATCCTGAGGAGAATTTTACTCAGTTTCTTTGAAATTAAATTGTAAAGATTAATCCTTTTTCTCCTTTTAAAGTTCTCTATGTAGGATTATTCCATTACAATTTCAAGCTTTTCTGTAAGCAGATCATTTTTAATTTGCACAGCGAAGAATAATTTACATATTTTGCAGATTATGTGGGTTTTTTTATCCAGGAAAATGAATTAATATCTGAAATGATTTTATGTATTGAAAAGAATGCTGTCACTCATACGTAACTGTCTACTCGTATTATTTCTGTGTGCTTCAGAACATTTCTGCTTATTAGAGTATCATATTAAATCACTGTGGTAAAGTCAAGGAAAAGAAAGTTTGACTTAACACAGAAAACTTGTTCTTAGCTGTGCTCAAACATCCATCACAAAAGAGTTTGTTTTAATACTGAGGTTCACGTTAAAGTAACCTTTTTTTTTCCTCTCACGTGATTTATTCATCCTTATAAAAGGCAGAAAACCATGGACAGAAACTAATATTCCATTTTGCATTTCTTTCAGAGCTATCATACTGAATATAGCTTGTCTCTGAAGCAAGCGTGAATGCCTAGGAAATAAAACCTTGTAAAAATGCTAATATTCAAATAAATGATCCATGAAATAATTCTTCCAGCAAACAATAAAAACTGAACAGAAGACAAATAGGGTTTCCTTGTCTCTTATCCTTCCTGTTACTTCAGATTTCTGCTGTTTTCATTGAAATCTTGCAGTAAATTCAGATTCTCTCTCAGCTAGGTAGAATCATTGAACCATTTAGACTGGAAAAGACCTTTAATATCATCAGGATGAATGGCAAACCTAACACTGCCAAGTCCGCCACTAAACCATGGCCCTAGAGTAACATGTTTTTAAAATACCTCTGGGGATGGGGATTCAACCACCTCCTTGGGCAGCCTGTTCCAATGCTTGACAACATTTCCACTGAAAAAAAACCATAAAAAACCCCATAAATCCCAATATCTAATCTAAACATTCCCTGGTGCAACTTGAGGCTGTCTTGTTCTGTCACTTGGGAGATTGATCTCCACCTCACTACAACTTCCTTTCAGGTTGTTGTAGAGAGTCATAAGGTCTCCCCTCAGCCTCCTTTTCTCCAGGTTAAACAACTCCTGTTCCCTCAGCTGGTCCTCATTAAGACTTGTGCTCTGGACCCTTCATCAGCTTTACTGCCCTTCTTTGGACATGCTCCAGCACCTCACTGTCTTTTCTGTAGTGAGAGGCCAAAAACTGAACACTGTACTCAAGTTGCAGCCTCACCAGTGCTGAGTGCAGGGGCACAATCACTTCTGTAGTTCTGCTGGCCACACTACTTCTGATACAGGCCAGGATGCTATTGGTCTTATCCACCTGAGCACACTGCTGACTCATATTCATGTTGACCAACAGCTTCTGGTCCTTTTCTGCCAGGCAGCTTTCCAAC
>VWZK01015284.1:61868-88919 GCA_013396935.1 Baryphthengus martii | reverse complement strand
GGGAGCCGCGAGGAGCTCGGGCAGGAGGAGAGGGCGGCCCTGAGGGTTACGTGGGTCTGGGGGCGCTACCCCGAGCACCCCGCCCAGCGGGAGCCCCTCGGCCCCGGGGCTCGCAGCATTGGCCGCCCACCCCCACCCCGGGACACGGCATCCACTGCCCCTCCTGCGCGGCTGCTCTGGGCGGGGGGAGGGCGTCGGATGTGTAATGTATAGATGCGTGTGCGTGCGTGAACATGCAAACATATACATGTGTAGCACGAATGCTGTACCACAATGGAAACCGATGGCCACGCTGGCTGGGTGTTGTGGTTGTGTAGGGGGAGGGTGTATGTCCTATGTGCATTAGATCTGTGTCTTGTGGAACAGTTAGTTACTATTTGTTATACTGGCTAGATGTGAATTTAAAAGAAATGTCAGTGTGCGCATATACACAAAGGCCTAGGTATGTATTTTTTAAATATTGACAGGAATATATAAATATTTCAATAAAATCTCGGTGGGTGGGGGGGTACAGTCACATACCCCTATGTGGCTGTGAGCATGGACACACACACACACACACATTCCCTATATGTACATATATAGACACAGAAAGCGAGTCTTGTTCACATACACACCTCTTCCTCTCTCATATACATATATACATATATACGAGAGCTTTTCACATATACACACATGCTTCTCTGTATATGCTTATATAAACACATAGTGTATATACACAATTACTCTTGCTATATATACACATATATAGGTATACACGCATACATATACAAAGAGACACTTCTCAGACAGACTTCTATCTTGGTATATATATATATATATATGCATATAAATTTATATACAGAGAGAGTATGAATGGTTCACACACAGTTCTCTGTCACTAAATATGTTTATATACATATATGTAGAAATTGGGGGATGAGAGCGAGCGTACTGTTCAAACACGCAAACAATAATCTCACTATACACACACACGCACACATATGTATATGCGTGCATAATATATGCTCCTTCATACTGATACAGGGCGTGAGAGACCTGTTCTCTCACACAAGCTCTTCTCTGTTTTGACCTCCCTCTGTATGCGCACAGATAGACAGACAGATAGATAGGTAGGTGGCTGGACAGACAGAGCTGTCTGCACACATTATTCTCCCTTGCTGTCTCTCTATAGGTATCTGCACATACACACTGGAGAAGAAGAGCCAGAGCTGTTCTCTCACACACGTGTTTTCTGCCAGCCTGTCTCTCCCCACCCCATATACATGGATAATCTCTGGGGTGCATAAATGTCTGCGTATATGTGCCTGTGTTCTCACACACACACTACTGTCTTTTATATAGAGGCATATATACATTTATATTTGCATATATACAGACTATTCACACATAACTATACATATATATAAAATCAGAGAGCTTGCTGCTTACAGAAACACACTATTGTCTCTCCATATGCATGCCTATGTAACTATACGCTGAGCTGTTCTCACACACACAGAGTACTCCTTTCCCAAGCTATATATACACATACATATATATATAGATGTCTATATACATATATGCTCTCTATACAGCGTTCTTTTACACACACAATTCTCTCACTGCATATATAGATTTTGGGAGAGAGCTGTTCACACACGTGTCATTCACTCTACACATATATACATACACATAGGGAGAGACTGAGAGCTGTTCAGACAAATTCTGTTGTGCCATATACACACCTATACATGTGTGTATATACGGGAAGAGAGAGCAAGCTGTTCTTTCACACATACACACTCCCACTCTCCCGATATGCATATATACATATATATACAGACTCATGGATGCGTCTATACTGTGTATATATACACAGAAAGCTGTAGTTCTCTCACTACATATGTATACATACATGTCTACTTATGGAGAGAGCTGTTCACACACAATTCTCTCATTATGTAGGCATGTATGCGTACGTGCTTATATATAGATACAGACACACAAAGCCTTTCGTACACACCCATAATTCCCTCGCTATATTAAGATATATACATATATAATGAAAGATAGACCTGTTCAATATGCACATATGTAATATGTCATATAATATGCATGTATACAGACAGCACAAGAGCATGTATGTGTTGTTCACACACAGAGGCAAATTCCCCCCTATAGAAAACTGCATCTCTCAGAGCGAGCTGTTCACACACCACTGCATGCACAGTATATTCTCTCCCCATATAGATACATATAGACAGTGAGACCTGTCCCCACACATTCTCTTTCTTGCTATATCTATATATTTAGACATGTATGCATAACAAAATGAGTGAGAGTGATTCATACGCACAAACGCATTTCCCATCATTCTCCCTCACCCCGTATATAATCTCTGGGGTACATATATATGCATATTTAAGTATATATCTCCATATAGTCTCTCTCTGTATGTATATGCTTAAGGAAAAGCTGTGTGTATAGGTCTCTGTGTGTGTATAGGTCTCCGTGTGTGTGTATATGCATAAGCAAAAGCCATTCTCACACACTACTCTCTCTTGCTCTATATATGGATTTATAACTGTGTGTATATGTATATATACACAGAGAGACTATTCACACACAGGTCTAACTATACACATATAAATATAAAAAGATATACATATATATATATGTAATTAGCGTGCATAGTGTTTGCACAGAAAACCACTATTGTTGCTATACATGGTGAGCTGTTCTCACACATGATACTCCACTCTCTGGCTATATGTGTGTACATATATATATATATATGCATATTCACGTGTGCTCTGTAGAGACTGCTGTTCTCACACTTCTCACTCCGTATATACCTATGTACTTAGCTGTTAACACAATATATACGATGTAGATGTACTAGATCTGTGATTAAACAGCTGGTTCTCTGTATGTGTGTATATACAATGTGTATATATAGATAGAGATATACAGAGAAACAGCTGTTCACTCATGCACTTACACAATTGTCTCTTGCTGTACCCACACCTATGTATATACACGTACATACTTAGATTGGGGGGAGGTAGAGGTACAGGACTCTCACTCTCTCTTTAACCCTCACATATTTACATACATACTGAGAAAGCTGTTCAGAGAACCCTTCTCACACACACAGTGCTGTCTTGCTATATATACATACACACACACACTCTCTCTATATATATATAAATATACACACACACAGAGGAATATATAGTTCAGGAGCCCCGTTCACATCCCATGCCTCCCACACCCACCATCTTTGTCTATATGCGCATACATACACATGTAGATGCAGAGTGCAAGAAAGATGGCCTTTTTTTCTCTCTCTGTCTCTCTCTCACACACACACATATTCTATCATTTGCTTTCCTCCCCTTCTCTCATATGTAATCTTTGGGCTCCATAAATATACATCTGTGTATCTGTTTGTCTCTTGATATGTATTCTCTATGTATATACATACGTAGAGAGTGCTAGTTGCATTCACGCACGCTCTCTTGTTGTAGACATGTCTAATTTGCTCAGTACCTTTATACACATACGTATGTACTTAGAAAGGGTTACAGAGCTCTTCACACAAACACACAGAGCTGTTCTTACACACACACACTTACTTCTCTCATGCTATAAATGTACACACATACATATTCATATGCTGATATACTTACATGTGAAGAGGAGAGTGACTTGTTCACTTACCTCTCTCTTTGCACAGACACACACAAAAGCCCTGTTCACACAAACACACAATGCTCTTTTTATATATATATTTTTATATATATATAGAGAGAGAGATGTACATGCACACATAAATAGGAATATATAATTTTATAGCATCTATAACTAATATTCTCACACACACGGTACCTCCCAAAGACACACAATACCCTCTTTGTCTTTATGCATATATACATAGAGAGTGTGAGAGCACTAGTCACACAGATTTTTCTCACACACACACAGCGCGTTCCCTATACTCCTTGACACATATACTTTATTTCAATGGTTCCTTATAGATGTAACTGTGTGGGTGCCTCTATTTTCTATCATTGTCTCTCTAGCTTCCCCTCCTTTCCTTGAGGGGGAGAGAAAGACTGACCCAGAGACAGGGGGAAAAAAAAAAATTACCCTTCTCACATCAACAGCCCCGTCCACCTCACTCCCCCGCTCCCACCCCGTGTGTGGGATATCTCTGTATGTGAGGTTGAGACCTCTCCCACCTTCTTTCACCCTCATTTATAGTATCTATGATACATACATCTCCGTGTGTGTGCATTGAACTATATATATATTTTTTATGTATACTATGCCTTGTGTGTGTGTATATGGAGACAGTGTGAAGAAGCCAGTCATGTTCCCTCCCCACAACTCACGCACAGATATCCCCATATCCACTTTTACACCCAATTTATGTGTATATTTATTTGTGTCCATATATTCTTTCATTTTCTCCCTCCTTCTCAAAGAAATATAAAAACAGTTAAACTACACACTCAGACACACATGTAGCTGCATGTATAAGACCCGTTTTATATATAAAACATATAGAAATAGTATATAAATGTCTCAAAAGATGTGACTAATATATTAAAAATATATATACTACACAGAGAAGTGTAAAAATATTTTAAAAAATAAAATATGGAGGCTATCTGTGTGTAGCTACGGAAAGAGAAAACCCATCCGTGCACACCATACAAATACAAGCACGTAAGGCTAAAATAATTTTAAATGTGTCTCTTTGTGTATGATCTTCTCTGTCTCCATATATGAGGGTGATAGCTACTGTACAGACATATCCCCTTCCCGTTTGTATAGATCTGTACCCATACACTTATATTTACATGCTTTCATATAAATAATACGTATAAGGAAGCTAGATCTATATGTGAGAGCTTTTTTTTCTCTTTGTCAGAATATATATGAATATAAAGAACTAAATACTTGATGTTACACGTGTGTACATCAGTAATCCTGCAACCACGTATGGCTCGTAGAATGAACCCCACACACCCCCTTCGTGTCCACGCTGCCGTGCTGGTGTGCTCCTTTGCTCCCTGTCTCACAGAAGCTGTGTCTGGGTGAACATGTCCAGGTACACATGACTGTTTGGGTATGTAAACCACAGAGACACAGATGTTTAGCTAAAAATATTTCTGTGTACCTACAGACTCCTGAACGTGGCTGTGTGCTTATCTCTCACATTTCCTTACAAGCACCGCGGGGTCTGTGCGCACCTGGGTGCTGGGGCGAGGGCGGCAGCGCACGCTGGTGGCAGTGCCAGCCGTTTGGGGCTCCAGGTGTGCGAGGACAGGGCCGGCACCCTGCCCGCTCACGGTGGCAGTGGCTGTGGCAGGGGGCTGGCAGGAGAGCTCCAGCTGTGGGGTCCGGGCAGGTTGCGATGCAGGACGCATCCAGCCCCAAATCCAACCCGGGTGCTGCTGCCAAGGCAGTTGCCAAGCTCTCTCACTCCAGGCTTCACAGCTTGGCCTCTCCCTGCTGCTCTCCATGTGCCAGTGACAGCTGTCAGTCTTTATGTGTCACCACTCCCCTCACCCCAGCCCCCTCAGCACTGATGTGGTTGCACGATTGCCCAGCTTTTGTATTTGCACCAGCACCTCACAAAACACAGCTGCCTTTGCAAACGGTTCCAGCCCTGGGCAGGAGCAGCTGCAGCTGGGGCTTTTTACCCACTGCCAGGGAGCCAGGATCACACTGCTTTGCAGATTCGGGGCGCTGGTTGTGGCTGCTGCCTGTTATGCTTGAAGAACAGACCCTCTCCTCTCGCCCCACTCCGACTCCTTCTTTGGATGTCTCCTTCCTACTTGGCCAGGACCCAGGCAAAGGGCAAAACCAGCCCTGGAGTTTGGCTGCCTCTTTCAGGGCCACATCTCCGTGATTTGCTCAGCCTTTTGTCACCTTTGCACACAATCATCATTGCACCAGCAACTTGTCAGACAAAACCAACAGCTCAGAAGTAAAAGCCCTGAGGTCTCATTGCTGCCTAGGAGAGGGTTTGAACAGTGGTTTTAAGCATCTTGGCAGCCTGCAGGGACAAGCAGTCCAGCTTCTCCAGACCACAACAGTGATGAGTGGTTATTGTAGGAACGTGAGTCCCCCATCTGTGACATCATCAGCCCCAAGTTTAACAGCAGGGCACAAATTCCCACTCTGCTTGCCTCCTGGACTGGTTTTTGTACACTTGTGTGCAAACAGATCACATTCCTATCTGCAAAAGCATTGGTTTGTACATGGTAAGAGGAATCCTTCCCTTTGGCATCCACATCATCATCATCTAGCAGGGAGCTCCACTGCTGTCCTACCCTTGTGGAGCACTCACCCTGTGCTTGTGTCATGGCCAGAGTAGTGGATGAGGAAAGAGATTAAACACAGGGACTCTTCAGGGCTCACCCACAGTTGCACCACACAGCCCTTCCAGCCTCAGCTCCAGCACACAAGGCCAAAGCAGCAGGAGCAGGGGCAGAGTTAAGATCAGTCCTTACCCCAAAACATCACTTTAGTTATTGCTCCCTCCTCCTTAAGCTTGGCTTTCTCCACGCTAGAATTGTGCCAAAAACAACTGCAGAGTGATGCTTTAAATGGAGATGAGCAGAAAGTCTGAATCTTTCAAACAGATGCATACAGGAAAGTGGCCCCAACAGGACCCACTGTAGAGTAGGTATTTGATAGTGAAGTTGGCAGGGGGAAACCTAGTCAAGTGAGAGAAGTGTGAGAGGAGAAAGCCATGAACTAAGATATAGAACACAGACTGTTAAGAAGGCTCTTGAAATAACTGGCCTCATTTCTCTATACTTTGTTTTCCATCTTCCTGTGAGCACAGGAGTAGTGAGCTCAGCCTTGCTGAGTGCAAGCAGAGGGTCATGTCCTGCACCTAGAAATGAAAGGCTTAACCTTGACTAGGTTGGACGAAGGAAGGGTCCTTATCTCACTCTACACCCAGCCTTGCTTTTCCTCCAGCTGAAGCACCTAACCAGGGAGCTGGCAAGGGCTGAGCTCACTCTTCTCACCCATCCCTCCCAGAGGAAAGTAGCAGGAGCTTTAATAGCATTGCCTTCCTCTTCACCCTTTCACAAAAGCTTCCATATGCCCAGGAGAGTGCTTATAGAAGAAGGACCAGATTCCAGTACCATTCCCACCAGTGCAAGTAGCTTCAAGAACAGCAGAGTGGCAGCTGCCCTACAAGTTTCAGGTCAGCCAAGCAAGTAGAGCCTGCTCAACACATCCTTGGAAACCAATCTGGAAGGCATAGACTTCAAGGAGGAAGGACAAACATCCTTCAGTTAGCAGGCACCAGCTTGCTAAAATGGTGACTAGACAGAGGAAAGAAAGCGTGTTAGTGAAGGGAAAAAAAGAGAGCCAGAAACAGGAGTAAACAAGAAGGTTTGTTCTTGTTAAGTTTATTGGCATCATGTTTGTCTCTTTACATAAGAGCTCAGCCTACGTACTAGAATGTAGACCTCTGGAAAACAGGTAGAAGGGCTCCATTTAAGCAAGCTACAAACGCAAGAACAAATACCAGGAAGAAAGGAAGAGAGGAAAGGGACTAGATTGCCAGGTTTTTCCATACCAAAAATCCAGATTAGCAGTCAGTAAGAAGAAAGGGAAGATTCATAGTCCAGGTCATTCATCAGGAAACAGCTACACAACCCAGGTGAGAGAGAAGCTCCTTCCACAGCACAAAGAGCCCCCAGGACACCTCAGCTCTGGCTCCTTCTCACACTCGCTCCAGGATGTTAGGAGTTAAGCAGTAGGGGAGGTGAACAAACGAGGTCATTTCATAGCTGTATTTAATTTTAAATCCAATAATCCAGTGTGCATATCAATGCTGTTATGCAAATCTGAGAATTTAGATACAAGGAAGCCAGACAGATTTTCCAGAAGATGAAGCCTTTTTGGCCTCAAAACAAGAAGGCTTACACAGTTCATCTCTACTGTACAGAATACTGCCTCTAGCTGGACTCTGTGTTGCTAGCACGCTGCAGTTCACAAGTGTCCTCCTCACTTTCTACATAATCTGTGTTTCAGTACTTGAACATGTAATTCAGGAATTTTACACTAATTTATACATTTTTAATTGGTTGCATATATTAACATGTACTATAAGATTTTTCCTAAAGAAGCATTACATAATACATGGATACTGTAAAAAGATCTGATTAGTTAAAAGTAACAAGCATTAACAGAGATACATACAAAACTCAACCTAGTCGGACTGAGTGCTGAGCTTGCAATGAACTATGGGTGATCAGCCTTTCCAGTTGCAGCCTTCACAGGGGAAAACACCGGACAGTTAAAAATGTATGGAACTTGTTACACAGATTACCTGTAAACAGTTTCTCTCCATTGGACACCTGGAATTAAGACTCAGTTCCAAACATACATAAGAGTTTCCATTTTAAACTAAGAGAAAGGTCTGTCACCATGAAGTGTGATGTGGATGGTGTGGGGAACGTGAGCTCTGAAGTGCGGGACTCAGATGCTCATGGGAGATGGGTGGATTTTGGCAGCTGGAGATGGAGATTTTTTTAAATTTCGTTTTAAACACAGAAGAGGGGCTGTGTGTTTGAAGGCCTAAGTGTGATATTCATTTGTGAAGGACTGTGCTCGACCCCTCCCTCTCCCCTCAGCAGCTGCAGCTCTCCGCAGAAGCCTTCACTCGGTCATTCTTGTCTAGTTTGATGGGTTCGGGGAATTCATTGTAAAGCTCCACTTCGGTTTCCTAGTGGGAGAGGAGGGAGGAGTTAGCGCCACAGCTCTGCAGACAGCTCCGAGCGTGCCAGGAGCCATTCTGGGCCGGGGAGAGCTGTCAGAGAGCCCAGGGCTGCCCACAGCGGCTGAGCTCAGCAGGCAGGACCAGCACAGGGCACCCACCAGCTCCCTCCCTACCTGTTTAAGTGCGTTTCGTGCAATCGTCTGGAAAGCTTGTTCCACATTAATGGCCTCCTTGGCACTGGTTTCAAAGTAGGGGATGTTGTTTTTACTGTAGCACCAGGCTTGCGCCCGTTTTGTGGTAACCTGGGTGGACAGAGAGCAGCATCACCACTTTCAGCTACACAGGATGCTGATTTTATTCCCAGACCAGAGACCCCTCATACCCAACCGGAGCTAAGACAGCAGCTCTGACCTCATCAAAACTACGACCTTGATAGAAAGCACAGGAGGCTGCTGCCCACCACCAGATACACTCAGCCCCACACCTTTGGAAGACGGGACCATAAAGCATTGTTCAGGCATCCGCAGAGCAGGGACTTGCTCCCATAGCAGTTTCTCAACGATTCTGGAGGAGAGTCAGCTCCTCTCCTCACATCTCCCCAGGAAGGTGCTGCAATCCTTCCACCAGTGGGCAGGAGCATGCTGCACACAGGGGTTTGACCTCTCCAGGCAGGAGAGGCTCTTTCCCAGCGGCACACAACAGTTGAGCCACACACAGGCACCTCCCACTCCTGTGTCTCAGATAACCCTCCCCTGTTCCTACAAGGTCTCCCACTCCAGCAGCTCCCTAAGAAGAGGCTAGCAAGTCCCGGTACTCACTTGTCTGTTTTCTAGGTCAATCTTGTTTCCCAGCACAACAAAAGGGAAGTTCTCAGGATCCCTTGGACTGGCCTGAATGAGGAATTCGTCCCTCCAGCTGTCTAGGGTTTTGAATGTGTTGGGGGCCGTGACATCAAACACCAGCACACAGCAGTCTGCTCCCCTGTAGAAGGCAACTCCCAGAGACTGAAATCGTTCCTGTCCTGCTGTATCCCATATCTGGAGGAAAAGACAGGGCAGATAAGCCACCTGTACTCTGACAGAGTCAGGCCACAATTAGGACATTCATTTCAAAACTCCCTACCAGGCATCTAACAGCCCCCAGGTAGCCAGAGAAGAGCACCTTAAGGACCAGGAATTTCTGTAGGCACTAAGCATCAAGAACCAGAAATACCCTTCTAAAGATAGTTAACCCTTTTTGTGTTCAGGCTTAGCAAGGGATACATCCTTCTTCTGGGCAAGCAGGACTTAGGTATTAAGGTCAGCAGGTGACCTGCCTGCAGCACTTCGGAGCACTTGGGTACCAGCAGAGTCCAAACACTCCTCTGATGGCTGCAGCAGGTTTTGCTGATCACCTCACCATGGAGAGATGAAAGCTTCAGATACTACAGACATAGGCAGACCGGCAGTTTAACATTATACCCACAGGACTTGGGGCAGCACACATAGCTGACCTGACTAAGGAGTCTTTTCCCAGTCCTTTCCATTACCTGAACACTAGGGAGTATCTCATGGAAGCGCATCCTTAGGAAGACCTAGTTTACTGACAGTACCAAATGCTGGGTTTTAAACTGGGTCTGGCAAAGACGCCCTTAGCTGAGCCCAAACTGATCTTTGCCTTCCTTTGTTCAGCCCACGCACAGGTCTGTGGAGAAGCCCAGCAACACCTATGGCCAAGAGCAGCTCAGTGCAAACAGGATTCACTCCCAGCAGAGCGGCCCCTGCACCACTCTGGGCTGCTCTGGAACAGACACTTCCAGGCAGCCAGGCACCCCTTGTGGCAGGGAGCAGCGTCACTCCTTACCTGCATTGTCACTAGCCTGTCATCCACCATGACCTCTTTTGTCAGGAAGTCTGCACCTATCGTAGCCTTGTACTGGTTACTGAATTTCTTGTTCACATACTGGTTCATGAGCGATGTCTTCCCCACCCTGCACAGAAAGACAAAAAAACAAAACCAAAAAGGACTAGGCAGGCTGTTCCTACAACAGTGTTTGAACTAACCACCCTGAACACAACCGCCCAGTGCCCTCTGCCTTCCCCCATTGCCTCCTGGCCTTTCAACCACGGGGAAAAAAACAACAAAACACACCCACCTCTGCAAGAAGGGGCTTTTTACAGCAATAGATGCTGATTAAGAATCAGTAGCTACTAAGGATAGGAAGGATTACAATCTTGAGAAACTTCGTTTCCCTATGAGTAATCTGACCTCTGGTAAGAAGGATGCATCACATTACGATCATGAGGGCAACTGTAGAAGATTAAGCGCCCCAGAGAAACTCACCAGAAAAATAGCTTCTGCAGAAGGAGGTGGAGGAAGAACAGGGAATCTCAGCTGGCAACAGCTTGCATGCACGTCTGCCAGGCACCCAGAGGTGGAGACTTCCCCAGAGAGCCATCTTAGAGGCTCACATGCCCTCTCTGGCTGAGAAACACTGCCTGGAACAACAGCTTGCTGGGCACAGCGGTATAAATAAGCCTTGTGTCACGGGAGTCAGGTTCCAGCCTGCACAGCAAGCAGCCTCCAGCAGCGGAGCAGGCTCCTTGCTCAACAGCAGAGCAAAGCCTTGTACTGTAAGCGTCCCGTGCTGGCCTGATCAGACACAAGCTGAGCAGGTGGCTCACTATAAACGATGTCTCTGACAAAGGCACAGTTTTAAGAAGTCACCTTAGATTGCTTACTAGCAGTTTGGGTTTGTGGTTTTGTTGTTTCATTTTAAAACTCAAGTGAAATGTTCATTTCAACCCCACATGCCCTCCCTGCAGAAAGGCTGTCCAGTTCTGCTACAGGAGTGGTCTGCCTGCCACATTTTTCCTGTTTAATACTGTGGCAGGACTTTGAGATTTTAAACTGTGGGGACACACTGAGAATAGAGGGTGGTGAAGAGTTCTCAATGCTATAAGGTAACACAGCTATCTGGGGCTGTAAAATCTCGCTTTGCAGCACTGCTGGTTTCTTACAGCACATCCAGGCTCCCACTAGTCAAGAACACTGCTCCAGGCACCTGCAGATTGACATCAGAAAGGCTCCTCCACTTACCCAGAGTCTCCAAGGATGATGACTTTCAGTAACACTTTCTTCCTAGAAGTCATCTTTTACACTAGAAAGGAAGAGAACAATCCCATCAGACACCATTAGCATGTCATTCCTCTGGCAGAAAGCAGCAAGTTTGGAGTCTGAGAAAACTGACTCCCATCAAGGAAGCAGCAATGGGCAGGGCCCAGCACTGCTGAAACCAGACTCCTTCCATCCAAAGCTACGCTTCAGCACCAAGCAGTGTCTGCCCACATCAGACCAGTAGCAGCAACTTCACACTGACAGGTATACAAGTCTGTCCTTTACAGACCCCAGTCCATCCTGGACCCTCTTTCCAGGCCATTTTGTGGGCACACTAGTCCAGGCCACTCCCCTCAGCCCCACCGGAGGCAGTGCGGTAAACCAGACCGGCTCCCAACACAGGCCAATCCTTAAATACACTAAGTGAGAGGCAGAGTTGAGTGTTGTAGTGGGCACAAGTTCATTACTTTTCCAATAGAATAATAAAACCAGAAGAAAACAAATGGGTTTCCTCCACCTTTCAGGTTCAGCTTGGAAAAGCGATGGCTTTCTCTAGCAGCTGTGAAAGTGTGGAGTCCCAAGGACATGCTGTGGCTGAAAGAGTTACGACACAACACGCAGGCCAGGCCAGGCGAACAGCTGCATTACAAGGCAAACTGCTACCGGACGCCCCAGCTTTGTTGAGAGCTTATGAAGCCATCTACTGCCACCTCACCTTCGGTGGAAGGACAAGTAAGGCTACAGTGACCAACCTCACCAGATTCAGTCTATGGCTCTGTTAGATGAGTTGTCTGTTCAGCTGCATCCTGCTGTGACTCCAGTCCACTTTATAGGCTCTAAGTGGGCTGCTAATGGTCCACGCAATCAGCAAGAGTGAGTTTAGCACTTCAGAGCCACACTCTTACCTGCTTGCTCCCACATCTCCTTCAGATTAGTGAAGTAGTAAGTTAGCTGCAGCAGGCCTAAATACACTTCTGGATGTGCTTCAGCACAGTGAGAGCAAGTACAAAGTCTTGCCATGAGTGGTTGAGCACGCTTGTCCTACCATGAGGCTCTTCTCCCCACCTCTGGGGAGGGGAATGGGACAGACCATTCATTCTTCAGTGCTGAGGCTTGATCAGATCACAGACCCTGGTTTGGTACTGACCTGATCACAAGGACTCCTTGGTTTTCCCTGAGGAGCCCTGCAAGTTCTGTACAGCAAGAAGAGCCAGAAGATGGTGACAGCTGTGCTGCTTGAGTTCAAAGACCCCTGACAACAGGCTTCATGCATTAAGCCCCTATATCAGGGCTTGGTTACGCTAAAATTGCCATCCTGCTACACCACATTCATTGCACCACACAACTCCTACTCTTCAGGAGCTCTTCCTGACCTTCACAGCTAAGGAGGCCTTCACTTCAACAACATGGACATATGCATCTTCTGAGCAGCTCAGTCCTAGGCATTTCCTGGGATATGTCACAGCCTAAGATGCTAAGTAACTGCAAGCTACTTCATCCCACTACTACACGGTAACTTGCTCCAACAGGTAGGATCCTCTTACTAGAAACAGAGCCCAGTTGCAAAAGGTCTTAATCATCTCAAGCTTTAAGTGTTAAGAGAAGTGGAGTCTTTCAACCTTCGCCATCAGTGGATGCTGCAGAAGCTGAGGAAGCCCTCCTGCGGCCACCATAGGTAGTGGTGCACTCACAGCTACACCCCGTTGGACTGCACCCACCTCATGCATCAGTAGATGCACCTAGATGGGAAACACTGTTGAGAAGATAACAACCGGAGGCTGTTGAGTAAACAGCAGTGAAAGGCCACCCACAGAGCTAATGCTCTCCTTAGATGGGTGTTAGGGACGCCAGCGAGCCTGCATGGGACAGTTTCTCCAAGCGTAAACACCTCTCCCTTCCAAGGCTGTCTATGCTGGACTGCATTGCTCAATGACCCAACTGGCAGCCCAGCTCTCCCAGCCAGCTGAAAGTTGTCAACAACCTCAGCATTTAGTCCCACTTCTGCTCTTGCCAAGATCCGCACTCTGTAGCTTGTTTTCTCTGTAGCCATGGGGAGAACAGACCACGGAAGCTGCTCCAAGCAGACTACACCTCTGGTGTTTCCAAAGCACACAGCACAAGTGACACTTGTGCCAACCACACCAGAGATTTCTGCAGCACCATCAGGAAGCAAGCGAGCAGGACTCAGAAGCAACATAGAGACAGCTGTGTACACTGAACTGTCATGGAAAAGATCCAGTGTACAAGTCACCTGCTTTCCTCAGGACAGAGGAAAACAACTCTCCCCACAGCAGCCGTGCCAGACCCCAGCGTGTACCGCTTCTATCCTACCAAGTGTTCTCGGTATCACTTGCCCCTGGCCGCTGCAGCTCTCTGCTTCCTGGTATTCCAAGCCGGCCTGAGTTCTCATGCGCAGGGAGGGATTTACAGAGCTCTAAACCACAACACTAAACCGCACTGGATGCTGAGCACCCCAGTCTGACACAGCCTGAAGTCCCAGTGCAAAGGGAGGGGAGGCTGCTCTGTCAGGTCTCACTACCCTGGAAGTAGCTCAGCTGAGGAGTCACCTGCAGATGTGGGAAGGAAGTTGGAGTCAGAGCTGACACTGCCTTCTTGTCATAGCTGACAGGCTACCCCACCAGTGTGCAGGGCTATTACTGCCTCATGAACACCAGTCAGGTGAGACACTCAGCTTCTATCCCAGGTGATGTAACGGATGTGAGCCATAGCACAGAGGAACTGCCCTGGATTGCTGTTTGGTTTGGCCCATGAGACACGAGGACCTCCAGTCCTGCCAGAAGCCAGCAGTGGACACAGCCCAGAGTCTCCCTCTCTGGTTCTACTAGGCTTGATCAATGCTGCTGTGAAGCCCAGTCAATTGATGGGTCACACCCTCTCATTAGTCTTCTCATTAGAGGTGTAACTTCAGAGTTATTCCTTGCCCAGTACAAGAAAAGACCTTGCCTTTGGAGAAGTGACCACATCCCCAGGTCTTGGAGGAAGTACAGGTGTTTGATCTCCTGGAGCCTTCCTAAGCTTAGAAATGTTTCCTTCACTAAGTAACATCAAGTTGCTCTCTACAGCACCACCCTTGCTACTTTCCTTATCCTTACCATGTTCTGTGGGGTTGAGTAGATCTCCAGCATTAAAGCAGCTATTTGTGCTAATCAAGAGGTCTGACTGGTCCAAGTGAGATCTTCAGCCTAGATGGATTGAAGACATCCCTGTTATCTTAACTGGGGTTTCTTATGAAGCAACCCAAAGGGTGACACTACTCCAAGGACAGGATACCATGCCTCCTCCAACATTTGCCTCCAGCCAGAGTGTTTAACAACCTGAGGTACTGCAAGTGAAAGACACCAGTGCTCTGAACAGCCTGTAAACTAAGCCTTGCTACAGTCCCAACACCATGCAGAGGATTTTGGTGACTCAAGCTCAAACTAAAAGAACAGCAGCTACAATATCTTCATGGCAGAAGATGCTTCCACACACTGCAGTTCAAGCAAACTCAGAAAGACCGCAGTTGATCCTGGTTACAGCATGCCACTTGCTGTGTCAGCAGAACAAGGCGCAACCAACCAACCCAGGGCCGTGTTTGGTCCTCAAGAGATTTGCTTGCCTGAAATCCGAGGCTATTTATGATTATTCCCTTGTTAACACAGGCTGCTTCTCATATTGCGTGGCATAGAGTAGGTTCATTACTGCCTTGTGTCCCAGAAATGGAACCCACATACATGCTCTAAGCTACACAGACCTCATTTCTAGAGAACCTTGCTAGTACAAAATCAGTTAAGCAAGACCGAGAAGATGACAGCATTAGCTCAGCCAAAGCAGGTTTGCATACCTGAAGGAGCAGTTAGTTAACATGAGGAGTTTCTCCAGTCACACCTGCAAGAAATACTAGATTACTGAGCTAAGCTGTAGGCTGTGCAGAGTTTCCCCTACATTCTTGCAAAGAGCAAGCTCAGCTTCAGTCAAGATCAAAACCGTGATAGTGCTGAGTCAGTGGTGTCCAAGTCTAAGACTATTTTGCAGGATATAAGCAGCTTGTCTTGCTTTATGATACTTGGTATCATCACTCCAGAGCAGCATCCTGCAAGAGTCACAAGAGCCCTTCAGATGGCAGTGTGCGAGCTCACACCGGGCTCCCAGCCAGTCCCAGGAGCATTTCTGAGCAAACACTTCCCCTTTCAGAGATACCATGAAGAAAAACCTGTTTGTTAAGATTTGATCCAAGACATCAGTTCTGTTTTACACTGTGTGAAGTCTCTTGGAGCGAGGTCACCTGCATGACTGCTCAGAACACGGCCTACCCGCACGCTCAGCTAGCCCTGCTCAAGAGCCACCAGAAACTTCCCACCAATCAGGAGTCCAGCCCACATCATTCCTCCTCCAGTCTTAAATGGTGCCAAAGGAATGACACAGATGATTCTAATACGGGAGAAAAGTCCTGTCACTCAATTTTTAATGCCCATCCCCCCAATCAAACAAGTCATTGGCAGTATGTTGGCCCTTATGAGGTTAAGCCTGGTATAGCATGTTCTCTTCCACAGTAGTGTAACCACCTTTGTAAGGCTGGCCTGCTGGTACAGCAAGGGAGAACCTCCAATATCTGACCTGGGTTTGCTGATCCGAAAGGAAGCCTCAAAAAAAACCCACCACAACCACCTTTCCCATGAAGCTCTATAGTGCTACAGTTCCTCAGATGCAAGAGCAAATAAAGCCTTCAGCAAACCTAACTAGGCTTCCATTGTTGCTTCAGAGTTCATTACTACTGTCCTTTCACTTGCTGTATTAATAGAGCTATTTTAACTCAAAGCAGAAATGGACGATTAAGGATTCCTTAGAGGTGTTCCTGCGTATCCAATCCCATTGCAGGCATTTTAATATTAGGTTGGTAGAAGCAAAGAGCAGTAGGACCTTGCATCAACGGCCCACCAGACCTCAGGCTAGCTAGCCTTTAACAGAAGTAGGCCTTGCAACAACCCTGTTCAGTTGTTCATGGACAGTTTTAGCAGGAAAGTAGCTAGCCTTGAGGGGGAATCTCACCTTCCTGGAAGAGAACAACTCTCTAAGCAGCAGCATACCCCTACCAGTTCTGAGCCTGCTGACAAGCTGCTGGAGCAGTCCTTACTGTTGCAGCTTTGCCACTGAACAATTCAAATCACAATCCTAACCAAGAACCAAAGCACGTGATTGCAGAGGCTAGAAGAACTGGCACATCTGACCATGAATTCTCTGCTCCTACATCTACCAGCTTGCCACCTGCACCTTCCAGTAGAAACCAGCTGAACGCTGAGGCAAGACTGCTGGACTGCACCTCTCGCCTTGTGTCCTGTGCCAGGGATATTTAACATTGTGCTGACAAGGCACAGAGTGGTCGGTAAGTGAGCATCAAGCAGAGATAAACTTACTGCAGCACTTAAACATCTACTTCTGCTCCCTCGTCCCAGGAGACAGCACAAGGGTAAGTAGGATGTTCCACAAAAGGGCACATTTGAACCTGGAGCACTGCGGGTCTGTTCTGGGTACGGTGGCAGATAAGCAGAGTGTTCACATCTCCAGTGTATCACAGGACCTTTAGCAAGAACACCCAACCCTGAGAAAGCCTGGACAGAGCAGTGCTGCATTAGGGGACACTGCACACTGCAGTGGGCTCACCACAGCAACCAGACTGAGCAGAAGTCAGCCACATTTGAACACTGGAAGAACGTTCTGTCCTAAAATGCAGGAAAAGGTCCCAAAACGCAGTTAAGTGTTTCCGACACAGAAACACCACCTCTGCTCACTGTTCTCTCACATGGGGGAGGCTGCAAAGCATTAAGTATCTGTACTACACCAAAGAGCTATTTTTATTCTCCCCCTCCAATGGTTCTGTATTTCTTCAAGGAAACTGAAGCTGTAAGAATGATTCAGGACCAGCAGTCAGATGGAACCAGTTCCTTCCCAGAAGCAGCAAGTTCTCCAGCACACTTGGGACCTTAGGAGGTTATGTTTGCTTAGACTTCAGCCACTGAAATGAGATGCTCACTGGATGTTTGTTCTATTTGTACAGGATCAAGCACACCAACAGACCGGTACACATCACTTGCCCCATGGCCACACTGCACCCAAAGCTGAGGCTTTAGCAGTTGCATGAATTTATTCCAATCCAGCTACCCTGAAAATGCAAGGCCTCATCTAAGGAACAGCAGATAGCCTGCAATTGTCATGAGTTGGCCAGGACCACAGTTCCCACCTGAAGGGCGCCCAAGTGGTCCTGACACCCTTTGTATCAAAGCCTCAATCTCCAATCACAGCAGGAGCTCAAAGTGGAGCTGAAGGAGTTTTATCAGTATCGTTTAGTAACAACAGCTTGAGTTGCAACTCCCTGGTCAGAGAGCCATGGCTAACAAGGCGTCTGCTAATGCAAAGCTGCCAGCGACAGCCTGAGCAACGCAACACGAATGCCCGAGACCTGCGGAGAGCAGCCTTTAACATCTCTCACTTGCAATCTCCCAAGTGGCACAACAGCCCACAAGCAGAGCAGAAGTTCCATACCTTTAACTAAGAAAAAGCTAAGCAAGGACAATCAGCAGGGGCTGTTACCTTCATATGAACTTGGCTCAGGAGGTTCTAACCTGCCTTTAAGGAAGAAACTAGAAATAAGCCTTTGATTTCTTTGACTGCTACAGGGGCTGCGTGTTTTCCTTACCCAATCTGAGTGCTCCACAAGTGGAACAAGTGCCATCCTCACACTGAGGACTGCTACAGCAGCACATGAAGAAGCACAAGAGCCACACAAGCAGAACAGTGCCCTCTTCTACTCCCATGAGGGAGCAGCTCAGCTTCCCCAGCTGGCTGAAAGATCCCACCTAGGAAAGCCTCGCATTTGGAAGTGACATGCACTGGCTTTGTGCCTAAAATCAAGTTAGGAACATCTTGCCATTTGGGCTGGCAACTTGCAGGAACTGCTCTCTGTAAATAGGCTGCTTTAGGGCAGTGGGCTCCTGCAGGTCCTACAGTCTGAGGTGCTTTAGAAGTACCTTCAGGCCTCCCCAATGCACAACAGAACAGCAGTCAAAGTGAAGCCCACACCAAAAGCAGCTGCCAAGATATTCCCGTGACAGCCTCATAGAAGGGTACACTCTAGCTGCTGCTGCTGCATCAGTAGCATCTTAAAACTGCTTTCCACCTCCTTCCTCCCCACACATTTATGTTGCTGTTCTAACCAACATATTCTCTCCCATTGGTATCCAGCCAAGAGCTCAAGCACAGCTCATCATTCCTTCCTCAGGAGGGGCATCAGACAGGCTGCCTGGTACCTACTGCAGCTTCACCGAGAGCAGGCGTCTGTCCAGTTGGTGCCTTTCCCAGCCAGCCCTGAGAGGCAGGAATTACCTCTGTTCAGGGAGCTGGAAGCCTCAGCTACAAATTAGTTTTTGATACCCTGTGTAAAACATTATACTGCAAGTTGTCAGGGGTAGCTATGCTGTCCAGTGCCTCCAACCCCCACCTGAGAGCCCTAAGCCAAAAGCTTCACCTTCCTGAATGGCCTAGAGCTTTAGATGCTTGCCAGCACACTGACATGGCTCAGATCAAAATAGAATCTTAAAACATGTTTCAGTATGCCAGGGGAATTGGCTTTTTAGACTACAGCTGTCTGCAGTAAGTTTCCACCTCATTTTGAGGGTGGAGTTACAGCCTTCAGTGCTCGAGGAGCTCAGGAACCAGCCAGCAGCAGGCACCTACAGCTCAGCCACATGGCCCCTAGTTCAGTCCGTTGGCTGCTTCAATGTGAGCACCAAAGTGGTGTGACATGGTGCTAACAGCCAACTGACCTACTCCAGGAACTGGCTACCATACAGTTATGACACCAGGCAGCCCACACGCACACTCTGCTGCATCCTGCTCCTGGGTAATATGTTCCTAAAACAGCTCAGTGCTAAAGGGAGAGAACAACAGGGCAAAATGCAGCCTGGGGAAACATGCAGGACACTCATCTAGAAGGTAAAAGCTCTGGAAGAGTTGTGAAGAGAACAGGCTCTTGGTGTGACCAAGGAACCTCCAAGAGCCAGTGCCCTTTTAGTGGCAGTAAGGGTTTAGCTTGCCTCAGACATATCCCCAACGTCTATCTGGAGGCTCTAGGACTCATCCCTGCTGCAGACAAGGGCTCAAAGGGCTCCCTAGAAGAGGACGTGCCCATGGCCAGTTGGCCAGAGCGTTCAGATAGCACAGGAAAGGCAGAAGCAATGCTACTGGTAGGAGCCATGTCCGCAGTGGAATCACAGGACCTGCACATGAGAAGGGGTCTGTGCTGCCTGAGGTCTCAGCTCAGCTGTGGCTGTGAGTGCTGAGATTTAGAGAGCACTGCATTCCTAAGAGGCACCAATGCATATCCTTAGCCAGGCTCAAAGCTTGAGTTCTCAAAGCCAAGTTCTCCAGTCCAAGCCTCACTAATTCACAGCCCTGTTACACCTCCTGGCATTTCTCCAGGTCAGGGTTGTTTTATGTCTGCACAGTGTTTAAATACTAGATGTGGAACTGAACAAGTTCCCTGCTCTAAAGTTGCCACAATAAATTGCAACTCTACCCTAGAAAAGTCCAAACTAGGTAGGACTAGCCCCCACCCCCACATCCAGGAAAGTATAAAGCTTAGAAACTTATCTCTACTGGTTTAGGTATCACAGCAGCCACCTTCTCTTGAGGAGATATCATGTTGATCCACCTACATGGTTTCTAAGTGGGAGCAAAACCAGCACCGAAATGCATTCGCTCACAGTACCAAGGCAGCTGTGCCTCTGCGTGTTTAGTCAGTCCACCTGTGAGATTAGGAGCAGTGGGAAAGGTCTGGAGGTCATTTCTTGCTGTCTACAGCAACACTGCTTTACCCAGACTGCTGCCTAGCCTAAGATTACAGCAGCGCATCTAGGCTCTTTCAGGTGATAAACACCCTGAGCCGAAGGGAGTGTAGAAAGTGTCCTCAGCAACGCAGCCAGCTATGCTGGACAGCCATTCTGGACAGATCGCTCTGCTTCTCAACAGCCCGAGCATGGTCACCATCATCTCCACAGCAAGTAGGAGGTATTTGGAGACTGCAGCTGTGCACAGGACAGGAGTGCAGGAAGGCCCTGTTAGAGCTAATGCCACACAGTGACAAGACCAGGATTCCCAGATAGGAAGCAAGGCTGCCACAGTGGTAGGCTTCAAATTATAGGAAGAGAGCTCTCTCAAAGTCGTACCCAGAAGCTTCACTGAAAGCTGATGTTTCCAGTCATGGAGTTTTAGTCCACCAGTTCCTCCAGCAGCTGAAAGGCCCTTAAACCACAGGATATTTTTTTCTTGCAGGAACTGACAGACACATATAGAGCCCTAACAGGCTGATCCAAAGTGTTGAAGATCTTCAGCTACCCTTCTTTCGGAGGCTCAAGTTTTGTTGTCATTGAAGAACCAGTATTGCTGTGACACTGTAAAGCTGTCCCTTCAAAGTCCCTCAGGATTTCAGGTGGTTCCCAGTTGATTTTCCCCAAGGATCAAGAGTTACAATAACAGGCAAGCTTGCTTTAACACCCCTCCCCCTTTATCAGAGCAAGCTCAACTTCCCCTATTCTGCCCTGGGGGAGACAATCTCAGGATGTGGGAGGAGAGTTGAGCACATTGCTGGCTGCTGGGAGACACTAGGCAACCAGCCATGTGTCTTGACTAAGGGCCTTGCCTACGCAAAGCGTTTCAGCTACACCAGTATAGCTTCCATGTTACCATGCCTCTACCAGAACTATCTCCTTGGTGGAGAGCTTCCAAATCAAGCAAGACAAATCTTACACTACTAACTGAAGCACAGCCACGGTGCCCACATAGCCTGGTTTATCCAGCCTGCCTGTCAGTCTTTGGGCACGCAGCCACCCAACAGTTCCAGTAACTCCTGTATGACTACCAGTAGCCCAGCACAGTCCTCACTTCAGGCCATCTCACTGAACACAATTCTCCCACTACTTTCCATGGAAGAAGCCCAGTGCCAGGGACAGCTGGGTTTTAATCTTCACATCCAGAAGATAAGGCTGACCGACTCAAAACACTGCAAGTTAGCCAGTCCACTAGGAAACAGCAAAGTTCTTAGATCTTTACCATATTGGACAGTGTTTCTCAAGTACTCAGATTATTTTCTAGTCTTGTCTACAGCTCCCTGAAGTTTCACACATTCCTGTCATGCTTTCAGTTTTAGATACACACATGGGAGGTGTTAGATAACCTTTGCAGTGGTAAGCAAAGCACGGATCTTAGACCTTGTCAGTGGTAAACAAGCCTTGTTTATCCAGTCCCAGCTGCTTCCACCGGTTCCTAGAAGCTGGACAGGAAACAAACGACTGAAGGGAGACTTCAACCAAGGTTCAGGTCTTCAAACCAAACAATGGCACTTGGGAGGCCTGGCAGACCCCGTAGCTTACTTACACCTAAGATTCAGATCCAAGAGTGAACATCGTCTCTCCTTCAGCACCAGGAGCTTGACAGAAGAGACAGAACAAATACTGGTGGGAGATTCTACCAGCAGACAAGTAGATGGGGATAAGTACAAGACCAACACTAATGGCAAAGAGCTTCCTCTCGTACATCTATTCCAGGAGGTCTTGTTCTCAGTAATGAGTCTTCTAGAGAGCAGGCTTCCTCTAGAGACAATCTGCAATCTAAGAACTAAACCTCGATCTGCAAGCAGAGCTCCTGATCCTACACACACTCAATACCTCTTCCTATGCTAACGCAATCTGTGGAGCAAGAAGGACAAGTACTTCAGCACCAGTCCCAGGATGGGAGTGTAACAGGTACCTTGCCATGACAGCTGACTCAGTGCCTAACAAGGCATTCCTACTGTGAAGAGTGCTTCAGACTCATGCTTCATACCCTCACACCTCTTACACAGATCCCGCACCAATACTTTACCAGCTCGGCTTTCTCCTGATGAAGTTTCACAAGGGATCGAAAAAAATAAAAACCTCACTGATGTGACCTGCACAGTGAGATGAAAGGAGCAGTGCTGGTAAACTGCATCTTCTTGAGGCTGGGGGGTGGGTGGGGTGTGGCAGGGAGAGGCAGAAATAAGGCCTAGCCATGCCTCAGTTACAACCATCTCACTGCTCATGCCTGAGACACTTATCATAGTGTCAGTTTGGACTTCAGATATCATCATCCCTGTGTGGAAGCCAAGAGGAAGAGAGAGCTACAGAGCCAAGTGACTCAGCCCACTTGAGGGAGACAAGCACCAGGCAGGTTTCTCTCAAGAGGATGCTGCTTCCCAGCTGGAGAGACATCAAGGTCTCAGCACAGCCTCATTAGACTGGTAGCCCCAGCAACCAAGGTCCAGGTACTCCAGCCAGGCAGCCTCTGAAGGCAGCTCCAGCTGCCTGCCTTCACTTTCGTCCACCACTTCACACGTCCAGCTTGTCTGCCAAGTGACCAAAGTTACAGTATGCAGTGATACAGGGCAGACACCAGAAAAATGCTGGTTCCCTATTGACAATATAAAGATCTACCCAATTAATTTGGGAATTTCTTCTTTAAATTCATGCAAGTACAGTTAGATACAATTAAGTCACCTTAAGTTGGCATTTAAAGTAGTTGCGGAGAGGCACGAGCCAATCACTCACTACAAATGCCTTTCAGTTATCCTAACAGGAATCTGTGCCACAATTTTGCACTTCAATCCCATCTCAAAGGCAGCGCATCCCTCGTGAAGTTTCACTGCCCTGTGAAAACAGCCATGGCCTCACGAATAGGTTCCCAAGCAAGAGAAGTCAAGGCTATTTGACATCAGCTGTAAATGAACACTCCAGTGGCCTTGACAAGCTTGCCTCCCTCCCTGTCGCGGATGGCAAGTTAGCAACAGCAGTGTTGACACAGCTTCCCCCATGGACAGAGCTCCGCTCAGCGCTGGCACCGGAGAGGAGGAGCAAGTCTCCCAGAACAGCGCTACCACCAACAATGACATCACCACGGCAGATCGCCGCCGAGCAGAAAATGCAGCAGCACGCCGGGTTTGCGCGCTGCATCCCCCCCGACGGAACACAAAAGCAACAAGCAGGCTGGAAGCCAGAGAGCAGCCGTATGACAGAGGGGTATCCCTTCACTGCCTGCTATTTCTGAACAGCACATGGCGAGTCACTGACCTTGGGCACTCACTTGGAAGCTTTATTGAAGGTGCATTTAAAGGGAAACGTGATCTTCAGTAGAGTGGCTAACTGCAGAACTGAAAATGGTGTATTAACTATTGTCATTCAATTAATTAGCCATGCCTAATTGAGCTTTGAGATGCACAGCTCACGTTTGGATTGCCGCTGCTGAAAGTGACCCTTTTATCCTCACAGCGTACCGTCACAACTTAACTATGGCTGAAGGCAGACTGTTACCCTGCAACTACAGCAGATCATTTTAGGAAGCTGCAGGGGGAAGCCAACGGAACTCTAACTCATCAGGCAATTAAACTGCAATTATCAAAACAATGCTGTGCAAGGATAAAGTCTTTCGGCATCTGAAGGACGCAAGACTGCTGTCAGACAAGCAGCATGTGAGCACACTGCTGCCCAGCCAAGTCCACCATTTAGGTAAGGTCTTACCTGCATCCCCTTCCAACAAGGCCACAAGCTTTAAGTCATTCTAAAGTTCTGCAAGTGAATCTTTGGTCCAATAGTCCCTAGTAATAAGGGCTTAAGAGTGGTTCAGGCCACAGCTGAGAAGCTGAGATTTTAGGGAACACCGGCAGCACGCAAGGTGAGGGCTCTGCGCTTGTTTATGACAAACGTTCAGTTCACTTCAGTCACTGACTAAACTGCTATATTATAACAGCAGGGACAGCTACCAGTACATATCCGTGTGCCCACACAGGCACCAGTTTTAGAGAATGCCAACATCCAAATGCCCTATTCCACAGCCCTTATTTCCAAGCCAGGGCTTGCCAGACACCTATCTCACGACGCGGCATTTAAAAATGTACCCTAATCAAGCACAGGAAATTTTGTTTACAGCCAAATGCTAAGTTCTGCATAAACTACTCTCATTTTCACAGAGAAGTCAGACCAAAATCCCATACATGTTAGAGATAAAGCTATTTATAACTTCGCACAGATGGTTTGATTGCAATTGTCATGTTTCCTCAAGGACAAGCTTTGCCAGGGATTTGCTCCAACAGGTAATTCACATCACCTTCCAACACAAATGTCTTCAAACTTGCAGGGCTTTAAGAAGGCGCTGCAGAAACTGAAGCTGGTAGCCCTCTTGCCCACAGGCATTCGTTTAGGGTAGCAAACCAAGCTAAGCGGTATTTTCCCCAGGTGGTTTCAGATTGGAGCCTATAGCAGCACGCGCACATTTTGCGCTTTCAGTGAAGGATCCATCAATGCTGACACACGCCTGTGACACTCAGCACGGAGTTCGACTCGCTGCCTGGGCCAGGGGGGTGAGGATGCCCTTAGCGCAGTCTCTGCAACATGGTTATTTAAATTCTTAACGTGGCACCTTTGCCTTTTAAGGCACAACTCTTAGTGTGCCATCTTGAACTGTCAGCAGAGTATCTGGGGGTGTGGACCACTGCAGGACACCACAGGGAAGACGAAAGTTTAACGCAGCTATTGTCGGCATCTTATCCGTTATGCTCTCCTAATCTGCAGCGAGAAGTAAGAAACTGCTATTGGATTTTAAAAGCCTTCCTTATTGAGGGGTCAGATTAACCTCATCTTACAGCTTTTCTACACCACAAGTAGAGTATTAACACAATAACACACACAAAAAAAAGGGGTAGGCAGCACTTGAAAGTAACAGTATTAGAGCTGCTTTGGATTTTGAGGGCTCAGGCCAGGCATGGTGGATCTACTCATTAGTCCATGGAGGGCAAGTCATGTGTTCAGTCAGCTGTTGGGAGTCACAAGGGGGAGGAGGGGGAAAGAAAGACAAGTATACTTGTTCTTCCTGAGTAAGTACAGCAACCAAACCCAGATGATTTAACGAGGAATATTCAAATGACTCCACCCACTTTAACCTCAAATACAGCTACTGAGAGAACAGAGTACACCGACTCCAGCAGCCCAGCTCCACTGGGAGCACCGCAAGGCTGCGGCTTCTACCAACTGCGACAGCCCATGAACATGGTAGAGCCAAACACTGTGGCACAGCTGCTTATGTATCAGTCCTTTAAAAAAGGGAACTCTCCACTTCCCCCAGCTCCAATTCCCACATGGATACACAGAGTTCTAGGCACAGGCCAGAGCTGGCCAGCCAGCAGCAAGTACTGGAAGTTTTAAAGCTCCAGTACTGGCAATTACCAAAGAACCGCTTGCTTACAGCTGGGAGGACTTTGTTCTGTCATGTGTTCTCCGTTTACATATAAAAAAACTTCATACACACATATCACAATAGCTCTGCCTATCAGCAAGTATTTTTTTTGTTTTCAGGGAGATAACGACAATTCCAGCTTTAACTCAAAGGGTTTGGAATTACTGAGTAAGATATGCTCATTTTGATGCTGAGGTTACGTATCTTCAGACAGCCCTTTTACTGCTAAAATAATCCCTCTATTTACAGGGAAGACAGTGCTTTTGTCTTCAGTACAACAATTAGGTATTTCCATATTTATTAGTCTGTATATACCTGGAGACTAATAATGTATCTATCATTTAATTTACCTATTATACAGTCACAACCAAAAGCACTTCTAACATCCACTCTAATACTTCTCAGAACTGACTCAGGCTTTACACACGCCGAGAGCTACTTTCGCAATAACTGCCAGTCTCTTCAGCCGCCTGTTTTGTCACATTAATTGCTCCCAGGGCAACCTGCTCATCTTAGAAGCGAGATACACCGACCACCCAGAGCAGCGTTTCCCCACCCCGACCCAGCGCTTCCCCAACGACCAGTGCTCAGGCCGCCTTCGGCCACCAACTACCCCAAAGCCTTTTCACGCTTTAGGAGACTACAGCGGAGACGGCACATGTCACGGACAATGCGCTCTTCCCCCTGGGAGGTACCACTTCGGGCCTCTTCAAGCCTCGCAAGAGAAGAGGTTCCTACAAAGGCCTCGAGAAACGCGCATCTGGAGAAAGGCCTGCGGGTCTCCACTCCCGCAGCGCTCCGCAGAGGAGCCCTTTCCCGGGGAGATCTCCACGGCCCAGGTCTATTGTTCTAGTGGAAGCGACGGGCCCAGCCCGGCCCGGCTCCGGGGAAGCTCGGCTGCCGGCGCAGCCGACCGCCTG
>VWZK01015284.1:47741-61774 GCA_013396935.1 Baryphthengus martii | reverse complement strand
GGGCTGCCGCTGAAACCGGGGCGGCGGGAGAAGACGGGCCCGGTCGAGCGCGCCCCTCGGGACTCCAGGCTTGCGGTGGCACGCAGGGGTCTGAAGGGCGCAGCCCGCTCCGCGGCCTGCCATCGCCTCTACCGCCGCCACGCCCGCCCTCCCTCAGCAGTCTGAGCAGAGAAGAAGAAGGCTGGCGAAATTTTCCCACTTCACGCTTTCAGAAATCAAGGATGGAGACACAGGGGCATAAATCTGTTCTTTGGGTTCTTTTTTATTTTGCAGCTGCGATCTGGGGTGAAGTAGGAGCACCAGCAGTTGTCAGGAAAAAAGTAAAATAGGATAACTAAGGCACATTCAGGTTGACTGATCAGGCCCATAAGCAGTTCCAAGATGCATACTGCAGGCAAATAGGATCATGTAAACTCTCCAGCACCTTAATCTATGGGACAATACCCACCCTGGTGATAAAAGATACATCCATATTTTCTACTCTGCATATTGGTAGCAAGTTCATTTTATTATTCAGCAATTACTCAAATACTTGGTTCATCCAAGTCACATGACTATCGTGGGTTTCATTAACCTGTGAACTCAGGAAAGCAAAAACTGAAGCAACCAAGGAAAAAAAATGTCATTTTAGAGCTAATTAAAGAGATAAAAGGACCAAAGCTACTTAAAGTTACATTAAAAAGAAAATTGCTTCGGAGCAGTGTGCAGCAGAGTGCTGCCAGCTCTCAGAGAGAGGGGCTGATTTGCAGAGGGATGGCAGAACTGGCAGTCAGACCTTTGCTCTTCCTTCTGTCACTTGAGCACTAAATGTTGATAACTAGCAACAAAACCCAGCATGAGCAGGGATAAATTTTTCACCGGCTTAGTGCACTGAACCGGCTTCATGCACGGCACACCTCGTGCAAGGGAAGGGGCGGGCGAGGCAGGACACGGCTGCTGCTTCTCGGGCTGGTTTATGTTGTAGAAGCGCAGGCTAAGAGAAGGGGAGCGGGAGCCAGGGACGCTGGGCTCTCCTCATGTGATGCGAGTTCTATACCAGCTTTGTGCCTTCGTTTCTCCACCTGCATCACCGTTGCCAAGAGAGGGGAGCCTGTGACATCTAGTTTATTGGTGCTTTTAAGGTGCTCCATTAGATGCAAATTGCTGCAGAAGAACCTGGTACCAGTTAAAACACAAAGTGGAGAAATGAGGAAAAGCTTTGATTAGTGAAATGGTGGAGAAAATGCTCCCAGATGTGCATGATTTTCTCTGGATGGGGAGGAAAGCATCCTCTCAGCTCAGCCCCAGGACTGTGGGGCCTGGGCACGTCAGCAGCTGGTGGGGCAGAGCACTTAATGTCGCTTTGATAATATCAAAACCCAATGAAAATCCATAAAAAAGGATCCATTTGAAACCAAATGCCAGTTGTTCCCAATCACTAACACTGCCCTGACAACACTTGTTCTCTTCACACAGGTGTGTGGATCCCTAAGGTTACACTGACAGCTCTTAAGACATTTACCAGTGCAGGAACCTCAGCCTATTTCATGCACTCATCCCTCTAGACCCGGAAGCAAAAATGTCTCCAGCTTTGATTTTTCTTCCCTTTGTGACATCTCATCTGTATTTACTAACCTTTCTGATCCAATTAGAGACAACAAAACATGGTGTATCTTACACCATCTCTTTGCTTTTGTCCTTGGACCAAAAGGGACACTCCCTTTCTCATCTTAACCTGCGAGATGGCAGAGAACAGAAGTAGCAGGAATACAAACACACCTGCTGGTTGCTGGTTTTGGAAGGGCCTGCAGAGAGGTCCAGGGAGCGCATCGCCTTAGCTGTAGCACCTACAAATCCCCGAGACTAGCTGTGAATGTCAGACATTCCCCACAGTGCCTAATGCATTCCCAGCCTTCCATGGACACGCAGCTACCCCACCCACCTCTGGCCATCTGTGACATTAAAAGCTTGGAGAGAGCCTGCTCATTCCTCTGACACTTGTTTCAGCTCATCAGGGTCCTGCAGTCCCTGCTCCTCATCGCTGGGCACAGCCCTAGGACCCTTCTGTGTCTCTGCGCCCAGAAGGATCTGATCTAGCACCAGGCCGCAAGTCCGCACTGCTCAGTGAAAACTGACCGTCCAGAGACCGCTACGTAGAGCTGTCTGCTCTCAGCCAGCTGTGCAACCTTTTCCTCTTGTTACCTTGGGCTTTCCAGAGCAGCTCCCTCAAATTATCATTATACTGATTTTACTAAAAGAAAATTTACAAAAAGGGGAACTAAAACGCGCTAAACACACAATATCTTGCTTTCACACTCCAAGCTTCGTTGCCCTTTGATTTATCTTGTCTAAAGCAAGATTCTCCTGGCATTTTGTTTATTATAGAAATCTGCTATCTATTGGACGACCACGTGGACATTTCCACCGGCAAGGGCACGGCCGTAGTCTTTTGCCTGCCCTCTTCCCTAATCCCCGCCTGCAGTACAAATACCGCTGCGGTAATCTACTAATGCTTTCACCTTTGCAATCCTCAGCCGATTTCGAAGTCATACGGCAGCAACACACGAAAGCAAAAAGCTAGCTCTGGACAAGACTCGATCACCACACATCAACCATAGGAAGCAACTGCAATCACTTTATCTCATGGCAGACCTCCAATCCGAGCTTCTGCCGAAGCTCAGAGGCCATTGCACACAGCGCGAGGGATCGCCAGCATCTCTACTCGCCGATAAAATCCAGCTGCTGGAGGCTGAACGTCTGAAAAAGCCAAAGCACTGGTAAAGGGTCTAAATGCAGCCCTTGAAGGCTGAGCCCCAGGCAGCGGGCAGGGGCCGACCTGCAGTGCTGCCTCGGCCACGTCTCCACTCACCGCACAACGAAGCGCCTAAAAGAAATGGCTTTGGACAGCTTGCCCCTGCTCAACAGCAGGAGCCTCAAAACCACTGCAGAGCTGCCATCCCTTTGATGCTGGGAGGCAGCAATCTGCCACCGCACTCCCTGGGACGTGAAGGTCCAAATCTCTCCCAGCTTCCTGCAGGGGCTATGGATGACAGGCTGAGCGCGGGGGACATCCTCTCAGGCAAGCGCCTGCACTGGCCCTGGCAGGACAGACAGGGAGAAACAACCACATGCTGCTGGGCCACGGCATAAGATGGGATGGGCACCACGCAGCTTTGCGCTTACCATTTTGGCCACCATAGTTACCTGGAGCCTGGACTGGTAGAAGACAAAGCCCATGGAAAGACCAAGCGTCACATGGCAATGGGGTGTTTTGATGGTCCAGACTTTGGGCTTGAGGGCAGAGAGGTGTCTCCATCCTATTTATGATGGTAATCGCAAGAGGCTGTCACACAAAGAGTGGCATTTGCCTGAACCCTCTCCAGAACTCTCAGCTGGTCTCCTCAGCTACAGAGGTTCTCCAACACCTTCCTACTTTTGCAGTCGGTGCTGAAATACCAGCTAATTAATTTTTGACAGCTGTGTTGGAGGGTAATTCCATATGATTGTGCTCAGTACTCAAGTGGAGATGATCCAGGGAGTGAAGTAACTTCCCTGAGGCCAGAGTGAGTCACTTACTTTGTCAGATCTGGGTCCCTCTAAACATGGACATTTCTGAAAGGTTTTTTAAACTGTAGGAATGTTATAAAAATAGGTACAGAGAGAGGTGCACGGAGCCAGCACAGAACTGCACAGGCCTTTGCAGAACTGGCCTTTCTACAGGAATCAAGGTTTTGTTAGAGCAGTGTGACCAAAGCAGCAGGTTCTGCAAGCAGTGACTTACCAAGCTCTGAAGCCTTCACAGTGAAGGTCTGGTGTGCCTGAGACCTCTCAGCTTGCGACACTAATGGCTTTGAAGCCATGGGGACAGGCAGGACAGGCCGATGGCTGGCAGTGCCTGGAATGCTCTGCAGGACGCACAGGTTGCCTGCCACCGCTCCTCTCTGCACGGTGCATTGGGCGACGGGGCGGACCCGCCACGTGAGCTCTCCAACAAGGCGTTTTGTGGCAAAGGTGGCCGTGTCATGCAGTTGTTGTACCCAGAATGTGTCATGGGACAGCAGGCTGGTGCCACGTGACCACTGCGAGTGAGACACTTTACGGGACAGGTGACTCGCACATCACTTCTTCCTGAGCAGTGAGTCGGTGCCAAAAGGTGTCCCAAAGACAGTGTTCCATGAGTAGGAACCACCGTGGCTGCACATGTGCTCTCCAGGATCTGCAGGCCCATCCTGGAGGTGAAGGGCCAGGAGTTGTCTGCAGAGGCCCAGGAGCTCTCCTGGGACCCTCTCTGGGAAGGACAAGGACACATCCCTTCCTCAAACACCAGCCACCTCTCTGCAAGCACGGAGTGCTGCACGTTGGCTTCAGATCGATCTGCCTCAACTCTTTCAAGTCACAGATTTTCACAATCCCCTCTTGTCTGCTCTGAAACAAGAAGTAAATTCCGTATCAATAGCAACCACAAGAAGCCTGCATAATTTTGAGTGCATGTTTTTGAAGAGGGTGACAAAGATACTCGGCCTTGAAGGATAAGGGTGTGTGGGCAGTGAGGTTTGCTTACCTTTTATCTTGGACAACACTTTTCAATGCCTCAGCAGCTGCATTTTTGACTCCAGGGAGTTATGACTCACTGTTTGCAAATCCCTGAGCCACCAAACTGAAGGTATGCCCCGCAAAGCACAATCTCCTAAAACTGAAATGCTTATAGGTGGGTGTTAAAGCTTCAATTACTTCTTTATAGCAGTGAGGGCTGGCTCCATACCCCTGCCTGAATTTCTAGCAAATAGAAAAACAGCACCTCTTGCTTTGTTTAGATGAACAGGATCTCTCTGGGTCTGCCTCCTTTAGTGAAGTCCTCAGTCAACCTGACGGCAATCGGGCTACAAAAGATGCATTATCCCATCTACACCAGCACAATGCCAGCCTGAAGAACATCCGCTCTGCCCGATCTGCACTCCTGCCCTCTTGCCAAATTGCTTCAAACACTGGGGCTGCCTCAACCTCCGAGCTGGGGCTGGCCTGCTGGAGAACAGGGCAGAGGCTAAGGCTGCCTTTTAGCTGCTTTCTAGATGATCTGTGTTGGGGCTACGTGCTCCACTCCTGCCATCCTTCTGTTGGAGTGGAGCAGTTTCTTGAGCGACTCAGGGAAAAGGTAATGCAAACACCGTATCGGGCATTTCTTAGCAGGCAGGTAGGAGAGCTGAGTGTGAGGGGCCTGAGAGATGCCAGTAAAGTAAATGAGTAAGAAAAAATGATCTTTTATCCTCAAGCAGGTCGGGTTTTTTCCCTCATCATCAGTGTTTTTATCAGAGTGATGGCATTCACTGCTGCAGCTCAGTGCTGTTCACAGCCCCCTCTTTTTGGGTCACACGTCAAACAGCCTGCCACCACCAGCCATCTTGTCAGGGCACAATGGGATTGTCTCTGGGGAAGGGGACACTGTGGACCACCACGTACACACACAGCCAAGGTCCATGAACAGCCAGGCTTGGGTCAAAGGGTTTGATTGAGCCTGGCAGGGATACAGGGGCTGCCTTTGCAGAAGAAATGTAAATCCCAGCTGGAACTTTGCAGAGCATCATCCAGGGAAGTCCTCGCCTGAGGATTCCAGAGTTCAGTAACCTGGTGAGNCCTGGGCGCCCCCTGGCGGCGGCGCGCGGACACGCGGGAGGGAGCGGGCGGGGGTCGCGGGGAGGCACCCCAAATTCCTAGGAACTAGCTCCATCTCCCAGCCCAGGCGGGGCAGAAGCGCCCCAGGCGCCGCAGCCTGCAGATACCGGCTAGGACCCCAGCACACCTAACCCACGCCAGGGAGCTCGCACCAGCCACACGGGTTCTCCTACCTTGGAGCGTGTGGGTCTCCAGCGGGCGCTCTTTCGCGGCGTTCGCCCCCGTGTTTTTCTGCCAAACATGGGTGCTGCTGCTGCCGCTGACGCCTCTGGGAGGTTGTAGTCCTGGGCAAACGAACTGCTCGCAGAGTTGTGATCCTGTGCCAGGCCCCGGCAGGAGGAGCTGAACTCAGCCCACCTGCAGCACAAGGGTGTGATTGAATTGCTGCCCCAGGAATCAGCATCGCCCCTCTGCCCGCACCTAGGACCACCAGCCTCCTCCCCTGGAGTGTGGAAGGACAGCAGCTTCCCCGCCCCACTGCTTCTCTTGTCTTTTCAGACCAAGATTTGCACTCCATCCTCCTTATGCTTCCTCTGGCTTTGTGGACACCAATCTGCCCAAGGCATTTTCAACCTGCAGAGCCATGTGGACAGGTCACGTTAGGTTTGGTTCAAAAGGAGCGTTGTATCCAGGGCCTGTATATCTGATCTGGTAAGTACTTGAGTGGCAGCCCTGATCACAGCCTATCTGATACAGTTAAACCAGCACCGTTCTCTCTGTCCAAATACGCTGTAACAAACCCCAGACCCACATGAGCTGAAACAGGTCTCCACAAGTGAGCAAAGTACCCTTGCTCAGGCTCTCCATTTTAACTGCACGTGTAGCAGATTTCTGCCATTAGCAGCCCACCACTGCCTGTCTACAGCTATTTTAGTTATGTTTCAAGTAAGCTTTAAAAACAGAGTTAGAAGTACTTTTTATAGTGAAGTGTCCTCCTTGCTGCAATTTTTTTCCTCCCGATTGCGACAATACCTGCCACACAGCGGCCTCACCCCCTCACAAGACTCACAGATGCTCCCGCATTTTCTTCCAGCAGGTTTTCCTGTGTGCTTTCCAATGCTTCGTACAATTGCTGCGCAGACAGTTTACTCGATTAGTTTTTCTGAGTCTCGTGGTCTAATGTAGGAAGAAAAACAGATTATATTTTTTTAAACTCAGGAAGAAATTATTTTTAAGAAAGGTGAACACTGTAAGGGGGACTACTGCAGATTGCTGAAGTAACTTAAGAAACCCCAGAGGCGCAGCCCCTGAGCAGACAGTCCCCTGTTCACAGAGTCTCTGTGGGAAGGCGGGAGATGTTTCGAGGACAGCCACAGAAAGCGTAGGAGCTGAGCCTCCACCAGCCCCCTCCAGGTCCACCACTCCCATGCAAATCTCCGGCGAGCCTCAGGCAAGAGTCAGTGTGTTTTGCTTGGCAGGAGCTCAGTGCAAGTTGTGCTGACTGGCTGAAAAATAAGGTTGTAAAAATAACGAAACGAGAAGGCTTCTTGGTTTGTTGTTTTTTTTTTTTCTCAGCTACTTTTCGAGGGCCTTAGCAAGGCTAAGTAAACTCTGCCATCACTCAGCCAGGTCGTACCTGTGCTCTCATGGCTGGGAACTGCAAAACCTGGCCCGGGATCAAATATGGAGAGAGAAGAGCCCTCTGCTTCCCACAGGCAGCCAGAAGGGTGCCTTGATTTCAGACCGATAGGATCAAACAGCGAAACACCAACAAAATCTGAAGTACGGGGTTTTAACTTGGTCGTCACGACGGCCACACACCTGTGTTTTTTTAAGGATCGTTGCGAGATCTTTATTAAAATTTGCAAGCTAAGGTACTGTTTGACTTCTGCTACACGTGCACAGCCCTGTTTCGTATCTCTTGCCCCTGTCTTGGGCTCCACAGAGGGCAACCGATTATATCTCAGTCACTGCATATTCCTGGTGCAAGCTCCCTGCTGGTATGAGGATCATACCGGGATAAATCCTGTTCCCTGCTGCTACAGGCTTCAGTGTGCTCCTGTGCTCACAACAAACCCGCTCCTTCAGGAAAACAACTTCTTCTCCTTTCCGCCTTGAGAACAAATTGCTCTGACAGATGACACAGCTCTGAGTTTGGCTTCAGCCCTGCAAAAACAGAATAGCGTGAGGTTTTTCCTGGGGTGCAGTTCTGTCCATGGCTTATCCTGCCGGAGGCATTTATTAGACTGCTCTCAGCCCTGGCAGNCAAAAGGTGTCCCAAAGACAGTGTTCCATGAGTAGGAACCACCGTGGCTGCACATGTGCTCTCCAGGATCTGCAGGCCCATCCTGGAGGTGAAGGGCCAGGAGTTGTCTGCAGAGGCCCAGGAGCTCTCCTGGGACCCTCTCTGGGAAGGACAAGGACACATCCCTTCCTCAAACACCAGCCACCTCTCTGCAAGCACGGAGTGCTGCACGTTGGCTTCAGATCGATCTGCCTCAACTCTTTCAAGTCACAGATTTTCACAATCCCCTCTTGTCTGCTCTGAAACAAGAAGTAAATTCCGTATCAATAGCAACCACAAGAAGCCTGCATAATTTTGAGTGCATGTTTTTGAAGAGGGTGACAAAGATACTCGGCCTTGAAGGATAAGGGTGTGTGGGCAGTGAGGTTTGCTTACCTTTTATCTTGGACAACACTTTTCAATGCCTCAGCAGCTGCATTTTTGACTCCAGGGAGTTATGACTCACTGTTTGCAAATCCCTGAGCCACCAAACTGAAGGTATGCCCCGCAAAGCACAATCTCCTAAAACTGAAATGCTTATAGGTGGGTGTTAAAGCTTCAATTACTTCTTTATAGCAGTGAGGGCTGGCTCCATACCCCTGCCTGAATTTCTAGCAAATAGAAAAACAGCACCTCTTGCTTTGTTTAGATGAACAGGATCTCTCTGGGTCTGCCTCCTTTAGTGAAGTCCTCAGTCAACCTGACGGCAATCGGGCTACAAAAGATGCATTATCCCATCTACACCAGCACAATGCCAGCCTGAAGAACATCCGCTCTGCCCGATCTGCACTCCTGCCCTCTTGCCAAATTGCTTCAAACACTGGGGCTGCCTCAACCTCCGAGCTGGGGCTGGCCTGCTGGAGAACAGGGCAGAGGCTAAGGCTGCCTTTTAGCTGCTTTCTAGATGATCTGTGTTGGGGCTACGTGCTCCACTCCTGCCATCCTTCTGTTGGAGTGGAGCAGTTTCTTGAGCGACTCAGGGAAAAGGTAATGCAAACACCGTATCGGGCATTTCTTAGCAGGCAGGTAGGAGAGCTGAGTGTGAGGGGCCTGAGAGATGCCAGTAAAGTAAATGAGTAAGAAAAAATGATCTTTTATCCTCAAGCAGGTCGGGTTTTTTCCCTCATCATCAGTGTTTTTATCAGAGTGATGGCATTCACTGCTGCAGCTCAGTGCTGTTCACAGCCCCCTCTTTTTGGGTCACACGTCAAACAGCCTGCCACCACCAGCCATCTTGTCAGGGCACAATGGGATTGTCTCTGGGGAAGGGGACACTGTGGACCACCACGTACACACACAGCCAAGGTCCATGAACAGCCAGGCTTGGGTCAAAGGGTTTGATTGAGCCTGGCAGGGATACAGGGGCTGCCTTTGCAGAAGAAATGTAAATCCCAGCTGGAACTTTGCAGAGCATCATCCAGGGAAGTCCTCGCCTGAGGATTCCAGAGTTCAGTAACCTGGTGAGAAATCTGCATTATCTGACAGCAAGCACAGCACAAACACAAGGCTCCTGGATAGAGCAGAAGGCACAGCAAGAGCCGCCAGTCTGCAAATGACCCCCTCTTGCTGCCGTTAGCGGGATCTTCAACCTCCGGCAGTCTATGGCAGACCCTGTAAAACTGAGCCTTTAAACCCAGGTTTAAACTGTACGTGAACAACGTGCTTCCAAGGCACATACACCGGTAGGTGCTTTCCTTTCCAAAAACAAGCTGAGAAAAAGCATGCGCGCAAACAGGATTCCACGGTAAGACAGAAGTTCAGTTACCGCACCGAGAGCGGCCAGTGATGATTCCTCATTGGGCTTCACTGACACTGAGGGCAGGATCGTGGCCTCAGGTGCGTCCTGGCACCGCAGCTGCGGCACCTCAGCGGCTCAGAAGGGTAACTGCGCTACCGCTCCTCTGAGGGACGGCCACTACATCACACCGCGCTCCCACCGCACCGGGGACGCAGCCTGCAGGGGGTTCCTGCCAGGAGCCTGCGGGAAGGGCACTGGGCCCTCCCTTTCATGAGCCGCGATCACGCCTGTCAGAGCCGCAGCGAACGGGGCGCTGAAGCCGGCTGGGGCAGCGCGGCGGGAGCCCCTGCGCCACCCGCGTAGCGCACGCTATTCACGAAGGGACCGCGCTACGCTACCGCGCCAGCGCCTGGGCGNACAAACCCCAGACCCACATGAGCTGAAACAGGTCTCCACAAGTGAGCAAAGTACCCTTGCTCAGGCTCTCCATTTTAACTGCACGTGTAGCAGATTTCTGCCATTAGCAGCCCACCACTGCCTGTCTACAGCTATTTTAGTTATGTTTCAAGTAAGCTTTAAAAACAGAGTTAGAAGTACTTTTTATAGTGAAGTGTCCTCCTTGCTGCAATTTTTTTCCTCCCGATTGCGACAATACCTGCCACACAGCGGCCTCACCCCCTCACAAGACTCACAGATGCTCCCGCATTTTCTTCCAGCAGGTTTTCCTGTGTGCTTTCCAATGCTTCGTACAATTGCTGCGCAGACAGTTTACTCGATTAGTTTTTCTGAGTCTCGTGGTCTAATGTAGGAAGAAAAACAGATTATATTTTTTTAAACTCAGGAAGAAATTATTTTTAAGAAAGGTGAACACTGTAAGGGGGACTACTGCAGATTGCTGAAGTAACTTAAGAAACCCCAGAGGCGCAGCCCCTGAGCAGACAGTCCCCTGTTCACAGAGTCTCTGTGGGAAGGCAGGAGATGTTTCGAGGACAGCCACAGAAAGCGTAGGAGCTGAGCCTCCACCAGCCCCCTCCAGGTCCACCACTCCCATGCAAATCTCCGGCGAGCCTCAGGCAAGAGTCAGTGTGTTTTGCTTGGCAGGAGCTCAGTGCAAGTTGTGCTGACTGGCTGAAAAATAAGGTTGTAAAAATAACGAAACGAGAAGGCTTCTTGGTTTGTTGTTTTTTTTTTTTCTCAGCTACTTTTCGAGGGCCTTAGCAAGGCTAAGTAAACTCTGCCATCACTCAGCCAGGTCGTACCTGTGCTCTCATGGCTGGGAACTGCAAAACCTGGCCCGGGATCAAATATGGAGAGAGAAGAGCCCTCTGCTTCCCACAGGCAGCCAGAAGGGTGCCTTGATTTCAGACCGATAGGATCAAACAGCGAAACACCAACAAAATCTGAAGTACGGGGTTTTAACTTGGTCGTCACGACGGCCACACACCTGTGTTTTTTTAAGGATCGTTGCGAGATCTTTATTAAAATTTGCAAGCTAAGGTACTGTTTGACTTCTGCTACACGTGCACAGCCCTGTTTCGTATCTCTTGCCCCTGTCTTGGGCTCCACAGAGGGCAACCGATTATATCTCAGTCACTGCATATTCCTGGTGCAAGCTCCCTGCTGGTATGAGGATCATACCGGGATAAATCCTGTTCCCTGCTGCTACAGGCTTCAGTGTGCTCCTGTGCTCACAACAAACCCGCTCCTTCAGGAAAACAACTTCTTCTCCTTTCCGCCTTGAGAACAAATTGCTCTGACAGATGACACAGCTCTGAGTTTGGCTTCAGCCCTGCAAAAACAGAATAGCGTGAGGTTTTTCCTGGGGTGCAGTTCTGTCCATGGCTTATCCTGCCGGAGGCATTTATTAGACTGCTCTCAGCCCTGGCAGACGGCTGGGCTGGCACTGGTTCCACCACGTCTGTTTCTGTCCCACCGCCTGGTGTCCCTGAAGGTGACACGCTCTCTCCACAGCAGGTCCCCTGAAGCTGGGACATTACACCAGTGCGGGGATGGCAGCGGGAGTCTGGTTACTTCCTTTCTGCTTCCCCACCTGCAGCTCTTTGGGGTGCTACTGCNTCTGTTTCTGTCCCACCGCCTGGTGTCCCTGAAGGTGACACGCTCTCTCCACAGCAGGTCCCCTGAAGCTGGGACATTACACCAGTGCGGGGATGGCAGCGGGAGTCTGGTTACTTCCTTTCTGCTTCCCCACCTGCAGCTCTTTGGGGTGCTACTGCTGGAGGGGAACATTCCTCACAATGGGGAGAATTAGAAGAAAAACACACATTAAAAACAAACAAACAACCAGAAAAGTGGCTCTGGAGCCACCATAACCAGTGAACCCAGCCGGGGCCCTGCCAGCCCCATGCCAGCTTTTAACCAAGGCGGTGCTGGAAGGAGCAGCAGCCCAGCTCGCTGCTCAGTGCGAGCTTAAAGGTCTGCACAGTGCCTGGGGTGGCAGGGAGAGGGGCCGGCAGAGCCAAACTCATGCTTGAAGCAAGAAGTCTAAAGGCAGAAGCTTTTCAATGCAAAGATAAATTTAGGTTATGTGGTAGGGCTGAAGCCTCGGAACAGCTGCTGCGCAGGCTCAGAATGACTCAATTATCACAATCAGAAGTGGATCTGAACACAGGGTTAGCATAGAACAGCCTAATTCAGAGCTCGCCAGGGTCTGCAACGGGTCAGAGTTGTTCAAAGTTTTGCATTTGCCAGCAAGCTCAGATCCAGCCTCTGGGCTGAACCCATCAGAGAGCAAACTTTGGCCCAGGATGTAACAACTGAAGCCAAATTATCTCCAGACACAAGGGGAACACACATTTATTTCTTTCCCTCCCTTTGCCAGGAGAAATTGCCCTCAGGGAGAGAGGGGAAATAAAAGCTGGAGCTGTGCACATTACTAAAGACACAGCCTGGAGTTCATTTATTCCCTGTGACATGGAAGCTGGGGTTGAAGGAAGAACAGCGACAGCCGCTCTTAGCAGAGGAACTTTCCACAGCAAAACCCATCTGGATAACTGGAGGGAGTCCCCAGGTGCAGCACCACTGGCCAGCTGTTAAATTAGAGCCGGCTGTTCCACTCAGCCCTCCATGTTTCACAGTTGCTTCTCCCCAAACCTGCCTACCCAGTTCCAGGGCCTCAAAGCCCAGCTCTCTGAGGAAGAGGGCCAAGAAAAGCAAGCTTTTCCTGGAGAGCAGGGGGACCTGGAACACTTCCCTAGCTGGAAGCACAAGGCCGGGGAGGTGGACACTCACTCCCATCACCATCTCCTGATGCACTGCTGAAAGATAGCTCTGCTGCCACCAGTACACGGTGACAAAGGTAGCCACCTGCACTGGGGTAAGGTAGTGGGGCCAGCTGTCTAATTCACAGGTCAGGTGCCTAAGTAAACCAAAGGGAAATTTTAAGTCATTTGCTGAGAAAATTTTCATGATAGGAATTGGGGGGGGGGAGTAGTGAGGGGAGAAAGGGAAGGCCCTTTCACCAGAAAAGTGATCCTGTTTTGAACGTAGCGCACCAGGAGACATCCCATTTAGCCTCTGCCAAGGGGCTTTTTGACTCCAGATCCAAACACACATTTAGGAAATCCCCTTCTGATACTTGGCAATCTCAGGCCAATTCAAAGAATTATCTCTGTGGCTCATATTAGGATCTTAAAGAAAGGTCGAGTCCTGGATCACATTATGCAAACACGAAAAGTCTGTTGTCCCACGGGGCTCACAGGCAAGAGCCCGGCACCAGCAATCACGGCAGACATTTGTTCCTCGCTTTTATCTGCTTTAGACATCCGAGAAAAAAGTGTCAATCACCTCTTCTCCAGTCATGTGTTAAATCACTAACGTTTTCCTTTTTCCAGCTCTCTTTGCCCAAGTCAGCTCAGGGCTGGTTACTGCGTCTTGTCTGCCTGCATCCTCTGGCATCATTTAGCTGCCAATTAGCACTGGTTTTTAGCAGAAGATTTGGACTCAGTTTACAATCTTCTTTTGTTAAACCTCGCCTTCCAGAACAAGACTGACCTCTGTGCCAGGCTAGCCAGACAAACTGTCCCAATTTGTGGCTCATTAATTCAGCAGGATAATCAAAAGCGCCAGAGCCCCCCCTCCGCGCAGCGCCCGCTGCTAAATCCCAGCGCCAGCCCAGGGCGGGCGCTGCCGCGGGGATGTACGCTTTTGGCCTCTCGGAGCCTCCGCTGTCACAGCCCCGGGAAAATCTGGTTCTGTTAAAAACGCGAACAGAGTGCGTTGTGCGGAGGCTGGAGAGGAGACTTAATAGCCCATGGGTGCCCCGAGCGCCCCGCATTTAACTGCTTTTTGCTCCTTTTCAGCGATTTTCCGCGGCAGGCCGAACCGAGCGGCTGCCGCTCCTCCGACGCTGGGACAGCACCGAAGCTTGGCCGGCCCCGGGGAGTTCGGCGGGGACGCGGGCCC